>JARQOC010000004.1:328425233-328852101 GCA_033576535.1 Allobates femoralis | reverse complement strand
CCTGTGTTGTCCTCCATAACTTTATACAACTGCGAGAACACAGACGTGTGGACATTCAGGACACTCCACCACACAACCTGGCTGACTACACAGAACACAGCCTCAGGTCAAGTGGCGATTTGCTCCACATGAGGGCCTCTTACTTCATTACACAGCAGGGACGGGTAGAGTGGCAGGACGAAATGGTGTAATTTTTTTTTTTCAAATGTCTTTATGATTCTGTCTGAAACGTACATTCTACATGTTGTCTACGACTTTAACATGTACATGTGGGATTGTAAAGATTCAGTGCCTCACCTACAGGTCTTGTATTATAATAATAGAGTACTATAATCTTTCTCCACTTTGGTTACAGCTACTCACTATGTGTAAATAGTTATTGTGATTCTGAGTAATATAGTTGTAATTGCTTTTGCGATGTGTTCTCAGGATCCCAAGTACTACCTTGGCCTTTACTTTGTATTCATTGCAATGAAATTTGGCTAGAGTTATCATAGTAAAAGTTTGAAACTATATCAATGTTGTCTGTAAATTCTTTACCATATATATTTGTCAGTCCGTGTCTGACTGTTTCTGTATGTGTATGTCAGTAGGTGATTGTGTGTGACTATGTGTAGGTCATTGGTTAAATGTGCGTGACTATTAGTATGTCAGATCGCTGAATGTGTGTGTGAGTATGTATTTGTATGTGAGTGGGTGAGTGTGTGTATCTATGTGTATGTGTGTGTGTGTGGCCATATGCGTATGTGACAGTGTGTGGGGCCTGTGAGTATTCCCATGAGTATTAGCAATGATAATATACATTTTTTATTTCAAAAATATCAATACATTTATTGAAAATAACAAGAACTTTGACTATGAATTCTCAATACTAAACACGTAATAGCTCACATTCACAAAGTTTTTGTCAGGAAAGGTATCGGCACTGTTTGTGCTGCTGGTGCGGCTGGTGTTCACATTGGGGCCAGAAGTCAACATAGCTGTAGACCTTGGATAGCTTTCAGCTGCAACACTTTTGGTCGTTGCTGCTGACCTATTTTGAGGGCTTCTATAATCTGTTGTTCTGAGCGGTGTGAAAGATGGAGTACCAACAGTTTCAAAACGTAGTGCAGTACATACAACTGGAGTAGCTACTATAGAAGCATTTGAAGATATACCAAAGGAGTCCATGAAATTTGAGTGCAGATTAGTAGTGAGATTTGAAGGGAAGGATACATTGGAGATGAGTGAGACACTAAGAGGTTCTGTGTTAGCAGATGGACTGGAGACATGAAGAAAGGCAACATTGGCAGGCAAAGTAGAAGGTGGGCATAATGCTGATTGATCAACTTTCTTTTTTCGTCGCCCGACTTTTCTTGATGAAGAGGGGTCTGCTACTGACCTGGATGAAGGTGGACATAAGGCCAAAGGAGCAACTGTCTTTTTTGGTCGGCCAACTTTCCTGGCAGAAGTTGGGTCTGCAACTGACTTGCCTGACTGTTTCAATGAGCCTTCCTTTCTCTTTTTAGGAAGTGGTGTTGGACCTTCATCACTACTTCTTGCAGCTTGCTTGGTGCTAACAGTTTTTTTCCTAATCCTGATTTCTGCAGCAGTCTGGGACTGAGATTTCAGTGTAGGCTTTTGTACAGGTGTGTCCGCTCTTCCATGCGTTGCTGGCACTGTGGCAGATGCTGCAGTAGAGTGAGCTGTTGTCAATGTGTCTGTGCTTAAATCAACACTGCCATGCAGTACAGCAGAGGCCGAACTGAACACTGCCCTACATTGTTGGAGCGTATCTTGGGAGTTCGCAGTGGTTACAGACTGCTCCTGTGATGTATTAAGTGGCTGTTCCAACGATGTATTGAGTAGCGCAGTCATTGAAGGCACATCTGGGACAAGGTCAGCAGCAGTTGTGTTTTGAACGGTAAAGGATGTTGGTGGTGGTTGATGGACATTACTGCTGGTAGTGTGAGGGCTATGTTGCGTAATGTTGCCTATATGCCAATTACTATGCACATTGTTTGCTTGGTTTAACGGGACATTCAGGCCTGAGTGGCTGAAGAACTGTTGTTGTGGTGTGTGGTATGACAGTTGTTGTTGTATCTGTTGCTGTTGTTGTTGTGGTTGTTGCAGCTGCTGCTGCACTGCAATTTGATATGCCCCATGACAGGCCCTCATGACATCAATCTGGAACTCTGGTCCCAAGTTATCCGTCACACACTTTTCCATAGTGGAGAAAAAATGTCGTGCCGGTTTTCTAAGGTCCGATTCCAGGCGATCGAGTCGGCCGGTAACTTCCTAAAAAGGGTCTTCATAGTTTCAAAACCTTTATCAACGCAGTTACCTAGCCCACTCAAACCGGCCTGGAAGTTAGAGCTTAGGTGGAGAAACTCTGGCATGACTGTCCTATCACAGGCCCCCTGTCGCTGGCATGAGGTAGGCAACAAAGTTGTAGCAGAGGCCTGTGATAGGGGATAACTATGATTGCCGGCACCCAGAGTTCCAGATTGTGTCACGTCACTGGTGACCCTCATGTGTCAATGCTTGTGAAGTAGGTTCGGTGGCGGTCGCGATCCCTTGGCCCTATGAGGCAGAAGCTCCGCGGATCAGCAGTGCTGCACAAGTCCTGTACAGAATAAAAAATAAAATTTAAAAACCTTTAGACATCACACATGTTTAAAATGATTAATCAATACACACTGTATATCAATCAATACAATTATATATCATTCCCTAATCAAAGTATTTAAACTTAACCATAACACAGAAGCAAACACTAATAGTAAACTCCAAAACAATATTCCACAACTGTATTCTTTAACAATCTGACCCCAGACTAGTAAACCAAAATCATGCCATACCCTAGTCCACAAGAACAAGTTGAAAATGCAAAATTCACAACCATTCACCTAAAAAAAAACTACCGCACACTTCTGACACTACCTACCCACAACACATAACAACACACTACCAACACTACCTAGCAACACTAAATACCAAACACAAACTACCAACACTGCTAACCAGTACTGAACAACAATGCTAAGCATTAACTACCAACCTACCCTACTACACAAAACAAAACACATAGCATCCAAAAAAATACACAATGCAACCAAAGAAGAATAAACATTACAAAACTGTTTACAAAAAAAAAAGTAAAGGTGCTGTTCAACTAGGCAACAGTCCCTGCAAATGCAATGGGAACTCGATTATTTAATACAAATCCATGACACATGGATTGATCCTGATGTACGGAATAACAATACCCATCTGCCTATGAGTACACTGCAACCATCTTGGTGCAAGCCAAGTTGAATGCAATGTACATTTGTACAACCTTTCGAAAAAATATATTTTTTTTAGACAGAGGGTTAAGTATACTTACACACGCTGAGCAAGAATCGTCCTCAAGAATGCTAGCTGATGATGGTACAGGTAATGTCTTCTAGTACCACGTGATCCACTACGAACCTTCTGTTCTTCCTGCAAGTCCCCGTTAAATCGGTCTTTCATTGACCGCCACCGAACCCTCAAAGACTTCACTATTAGCAAAAGAATAAAAAGCCCACATTAGTGAACAAACCAAACGAAAAGTTCATTTGTAGTTTAGCAAATAATATAATTACCAAAATCAGCTTTTTTGTTTCCAAGATGCGGTACTATATCCTCCCCACATAACAGTAGCAATGTCTTCCCACAGTCGCCTCACAAAATGTTTGTCGGCATGTTTCCGATGATTTGGGTCCCAAATAGCATTTCTCTCTTGAACGAGTGGGATGAACCTGTCACTGTCAATATACGGTTTATCCATAGCGTCGGGCCAAACATAAAATGGGAAACAAACCCAATCAATATACAATCAAATCTTCAATAATCAATACCAAACACTTCAATCAAAAAATGAAACCAAGAAAAAATGGTGCTTATCGCATCATCAACTTCCTGATGATCACTGTTGGCTGAATCTTGGGCACAGAGGTCACTCTCACCGCGTTCCACTTCACTATCATACTCCTATCATGGAAAGGTTAAAAATCAAGTATTAGTCGAGCTTTCAATATCCAGGCCGATGACATATGAAATGAAAAGTGGCAAAAAGTTACATGTTCTGTTTCTTCTACTTGCTGGGTATCGGGTAATAATCACTTATGTCCGACATTTTCAAGTCACCCAGTACAGCAGCACGACAAGACAGCAGGCAATGAAACTGTTTGCTTTTTCTACATAAACAAAAAGCAAAAATTGGATTTTATAATGGCAATCAAATGGATACACATTCAAACGAGTACAATAATAAGCAGTACAATAGGTACGTTAACATCACATTGACACACTATGGCACGATAACACACTTTAGGGCCGGTAGTGGGACAATTTAATGGTAACAGATGGTGTAAATATTTAAATAGTTACACCACTACAAAACATAAGCCACATTAATGGGTGAATATGAGGAGAGATACAGAAAAACAGAGAAAAATACAAAGAGAAACAGAGAGAGAGAGAGAGAGACAGAGACACATGGACACAAACAATAAAGTAAGCAGGTACAGAGAAAGAGAGAAGAAAAAAGGGAGAGAGCGCATAAAACAATAGGTACTGAGAAAAAGATAGAGAACGAGAGAATACAACAAGACAGTAAAAAGGAACACTGTACTATGTACCGCACCAACAGTAGCAGCTTTCCCAACCAACAACACAAATTTTCCTCACAACCAGCCCGCCTGCACCTACAGGACGGAGAGACACAGTACCAACCGCACCAGGCAATGGAACTGTCCTTAAGGAGATAAAAAAGAAGTAATGGACACAAACTAAAGAGAGGACCAGAGAGAAGTAGAAAGAGAGAGTCAGAGAAATAGAGCCTAATGGCCACGCCACACGCTTCAATTTTCTGAACGATATCGCTTGAGCGATCTCCTTTTTTGATCGCTTAAGCCATATCGTTTGTGCATCGCTACGTGTGATCAAGCGATTTTACAATGTAAAATCGCTTGATTGTAGATTTGTGAACATGTTCACAAATCTGTCGTTGGTCGGTTGGGGGACACGCAGCATCGCTGCATGTGACACCGGCAGATGACCGATAACACAGCTCCCAGCGCCTCTCACACGCGTTGAAGGGTGTTCTCAAAGGTAAACTGCGGGTATCTAGGCAGCGCGCTGCTAGATACTCGATGTGTACCTTACTTACCAGCTCCTCCGCTCACCGGCTGGTGTCTAAGGTACACAGCGGTTGTTGGTTGGGAAAGTTGCTGCTGTTGGTGCGGTACGTAGTACGCAAACGATATCGCTTAAGCGATCAAAAAAGCAGATCGCTTGATTCTAGCGAGTCCGAGCCCGGGACTCGCTACTCGTTGAGAGTCTAGCGAGTCCAATGTTAATGAATGGGGAAGCGAGTAATAGCGAGTAATGTGCGATTTACAAATCGCAGATGTGTCTCGGAAGCTTCAGGCTCTATCTGCTAGGACTCGTTACTCTGCGAGTTTTCCAGCGTTTACTCGCACAGTAACGAGTCCAATGCAAATCAATGGCAATCCTAGTTTTGTCAGAGACTCTGACAAAACTAGGATTGCTATTGACTTGCATTGGACTCGTTACTGTGCAAGTAATCGCAGGGAAACTCGCACAGTAATGAGTCTGGCTGTCTGCTCTGTGCCCTCGGGTCCTGCAGGCTGCCGCAGCTCCAGGGTCCTAGAGCCTGCCTGCTGCCTGATGTAGCAGAGCTGAGATTGTTCTCAGTCTGCTCATTCCCTATGCATAGACATCTATATCTATGCACAGGGGATGTAGCAGAGAGGACATCGCGTTTTGGACTATGTCAGACGGAAGAGGATTTTTTAAAATTAAAGATGGAGTCCCTAATTTTTTTTTTATTTCTAATAAAAATTTTCTCTGTGTTGTGTTTTTTTTAACCCTTTATTGGAGATTCTTAGTGGCCGGGTCAAACCTGGCCTGACATTAAGAATCTCGGGCTTAATACCAGCTTGTATAACAAAGCTGGTATTAACCCTTTTATTACCCAGCATGCCACCGCCACCAGGGCCGCTGGAAGAGCGGGTTTCAGCGCCAGAGGATGGCGCTTCAATGAACGCGCCATCTTCTGGGGCGGCTGCGGGCTGCAATTTGCAGCGGGGGGTGCCCAGAAAGCTTGGGCATCCCTGCGCTGCGGATTCCAGCCCCCAGCTGCTTAGCTGTACCTGGCTAGACATAGAAATTGCGCGGAGCCCCACACATTTTTTTTTATTATTTCATGAAATTCATGAAATAATAAAAAAAAGAGGACTCACCTATATTCTTGTGTCCGGCCAGGTACAAATAGGCACCTGGGGGTTGGGGGCAGCCCGTCGCTGCCTGCTGGATCCGGCTGGTTCCAGAAATACGGCGAAGCCCACGTCATTTTTTTTCTGCTACATCATCTCTGTGTACAGGGAGAGCAGGTGGGCTCTAGGACCCTGGAGCTGCGGCAGCCTGCAGGCTGAGAGCAGACACAGAGCAGACAGCTGGACTCCTTACTGTGCGAGTATCCCTGCGATTACTTGCACAGTAACGAGTCCAATGCAAGTCAATGGCATTCCTAGTTTTGTCAGAGTCTCTGACAAAACTAGGATTGCCATTGATTTGCATTGGACTCGTTACTGTGCGAGTAATCGCTGGGAAACTCGCAGAGTACCGAGTCCTGCGAGTCCCTTACTACTCGCAGAGTAACGAGTCCTAGCGAGTAGATTCGCCCATCCCTACTACTTACCGTAGCAACAGAAGATTGAAGGACCATTAACCGATACAGTGTTGACACAGACAAACAGCACCAGCAACGACACAGCCCGCCGCACCAACAACAGGGGAAGAATCTCTCTAGTGGTTAAATACAATGACAATTAAAGGCATCACACGCAAGCATAAAAAACAATAGATATGAAAAAAATTACGCTTGAAGTAGACATGTATTGAAGTATCAACAGTTTTTGACACAGGGTCAGTCCAGGTGCAACGGTCAATGCACATACATAATCAATATCGACCAAAATGGCAGTATCTCATATGGAATGATGTATGCCACACTGCTGGGGCATGTACACCACTGGGGAATGCTGTATACCATACTCCTGGGAACTGTATAGTAGTGTGGGCCTGCTGTATACCATACTGCTAGGACCTGCATACAATTGTGCCCTGGTTATATACCATACTGCTGGGAACTGTATACTAGTGTGGGGCTGCTGTATACTATACTCCTGGGAACTGTATAGTAGTGTGGGCCTGCTGTATACCATACTGCTAGGACCTGCATACAATTGTGCCCTGCTGTATACCATACTCCTGGGAACTGTATAGTAGTGTGGGCCTGCTGTATACCATACTGCTAGGACCTGTATACAATTGTGCCCTGGTGTATACCATACTGCTGTGAACTGTATACTAGTGTGGGGCTGCAGTATAGCATACTGCTGGGGGTGTATACAACACAATTGTAAAAAGTACAAGTCTGCAAGGCATAATCTGAGACTATAGGCTGTGGCAAGTACAATAACAAATCAATCCACATATACTTACCAACACACCAGTGATGCAGTATGCAGCCAAACATACAGGGAGACATCCGCCAGTCAGAAACAGATGCAGGTAGTAGAGATCTCCCAAGAAGGAACAGATCCTTACAGGCAGGCACCAATCATTGGATTTTTCCTGCAGCAAATTGAAATTCAGGAATTTACAGTATGGCAGGCATCCAATCCTAGGACTTCGCCAGCAGCAAATAGAAATCCAGTAAAAGTCACCAGTAATCCAGCGATCCAGGGTCCAAAGGTCAGCCACAGGATCAGACTGCAGAACATGTGCACGTTTTCTAGATGATGTTGTTGTGGGATGTGACATGGGTGGAGAGTGGGCGGACCTGAAAATCAGACTCTGAGCTTGCGCAATAAAGAGTACGCATGCGTACCGAAAGCAGGCATCAGCAATGTCCTGCGCACGCTGGCGTACCCATAGGCGATAATGCTGATATTAGGTGCTAGTGTGCGCATGCGCATTCTTGCGCTTATTTTATTACCCAAAAAATGCAACATGTTGCGTCCGGAGGAAGTTGATTTTCGGAGGACACGTACGCATAAGCACCTATAAGCAGTCAAAAGCAGCATTTTGCTTACAATTGCGTTTACCATTCTAAGGATAGAGACGCAATAAGCATGCTGATGGAATTATTTTTATCGGCATCGTGCACTGCTGATTAAAACGCTAGTGTGAAGGCAGCCTAAGGGTTCAAAGTTCATCAGCAATTTCTCATTTTTCCAGCAAAATTTACAAAACAATTTTTTTAGTGACCACATCACAATTGAAGTCCCTTTGAGGGGCCGAAGTGACAGAAAACACCCAAAAGTGACACCATTCCCAAAACTGCACACCTTATGCTACTCAAAACTACATTCAAGAAGATTAATAACCCTTTAGGTGCTTCACAGGGACTAAAGCAACATGGAAGGAAAAAATGGATATTTTAATTTTTCCAACAAAAATGTTCTTTTAGCCTCAATTTTTTCATTTGACATGGGCAACAGGATAAAATAGATCCTTATATTTGTTGGGCAATTTCTCCTGAGGACATCGATACCTCATATGTGGTCATAAAGTACTGTTTGGACGCACGCAGGGTTTGGAAGGGAAGGAGAGCCATTTGACTTTTTGAATGGAAAATTAGCTCTAATTGTTAGTGAACACCATGTCACGTATGGAGAACCCCTGTGCGCCAAAACATTGGAGCTCCCCAACAAGTGACCCCATTTTGGAAATTAGACCCTCCAAGGAACTTATCTATATGCATAGTGAGCACTTTGAACCCCAGAGGTTTCACAAATTGATCTGGAAAACATTTTCTTTTAGCCTCAATATTTTCATTTTCACATCAGCATCAAGATAAAATGGATCCTAAAATTTGTTGGCCAATTTCACCTGAGTACACTGATACCTCATATGTGGTCATAAACCACTGTTTGGGTGCATATCAGGGCTCAGAAGGGAAGGAGCGCCATTTGAATTTTGCAGCTAATTTTCCATTCAAAAAGCTAAATGGCGCTCCTTCCCTTTCGAGCCCTGCTGTGCGCCCAAACAGTGGTTTATCACCACATATGAGGAATTGGTGTACTCAGGAGAAATTGACCAACAAATTTTAGGATGCATTTTATCCTGTTGCTCATGTGAAAATGAAAAAATTTAAGCCAAAAGAACATTGTTGTGAAAAAAATGTACTTTTTCATTTTTACGGATTAATTTGTGAAGCCCCTGTGGGTTCAAAGAGCTCACTATGCATCTAAATAAGTTCCTTCGGGGGTCTAGTTTCCAAAATTGGGTCACTTGTGGGGGAGCTTCAATGTTTAGGCACACAGGGGCTTTCCATACATGACATGGTGTCCGCTAACAATTTGAATGGAAAATTACCTCCAATTGTTAGCGGACACCATGTCGCATATGGAGAGCCCCTGTGTATCTAGGGTGTTGATGTCATTACACACCCCTCCTCATTACAGAGATGCACATCACCTGATTTACTTAATTGGTAGTTGGCTCTCAAGCCTATACAGCTTGAAGTAGGAGAACATGTATAAAAAGTATCATGTGATCAAAATACTCATTTGCCTAATAATTCTGCACACAGTGTAGTCTAAAATGCAACACAGTGTTAGTGTACAGCAAAACTTCTATTCTTACACAAGAAAACAAATGGGTTCCTTTCCAACATTGTCTTGTAATGACAAGTAAATCCTAGGTAGGCTTGTCAGACATGATGTTATCAATGATCATTATCGCTGTAAATATGAGTATCTAAGTGAATGTAGAATAACTATGGTGAAGATACCACACATTTCGTAAGGTTTCTTATCCTTTAGTTGCGATGTATAATGTATGCAAAATATTATTGCTTGGGACAATCGTAGCATGTCAGTGAGCAAATTAATATTAGTAATTATCAAACATATTAGAAGAGTAACATTGTAAAATATAGATCTCGACGACAATAAATATTTCAATAAATATAAAAGCCGCTTGACTTCTAATGAGGTAATTAAGAATTAAATAGTGTTTTCCTGATCTGTATCAGGCTTGTGTTTGTTCAGGGGATTCTTGCCTGAAGCAGAGGCTATTCTAGTTTTTAGGTCAATTCTGGAACACCACTGAAGCATAATAAATCTAGTGGGATATTTCAAATACATTTTATGGCATAAGCTAATGCTGACTAATATTGTAAAGAATGGCTGATGGCATTGAATCACTATAAAGTATAAGTTATATACTTGAGGGAAGCATTATAGTGCTGATACAGTTATTGCCTATACTCTTCCTTTGTGTTGTGTTTAGAAACTTGTGTGTATAAAAATGTAGAATATAAATAGATGAATAGATGGAACTATGTACTGTATTTGCAAATTCTATTTTCATTAAAATAAAAAAATACAAATGCATATAATTATAGAAAGAATATAAGAAATGGAAAAGTGATAATTCTACTATCCAGAAAAATAATTTGTGTTATTAATGCAAGTACTTAAAGTATATACTGTATATATATAGTTTTCTGTTTCCACTTCAATGGAAAGCAAAAAAAAATATTATTTATTTATATAGCATCACTAATTTCATGGTGCTGTACATGAGAAGGGGTTATGTATAAGATACAGATATAGGTTACAGTAAACAACTTAACAATGACAGATTGGTACAGATGGAAAAGGACCCTGCTCCTGTGAGCTCACATTCTACAGAACAATGGGGAGGAGACGATAGGTCGGAGGGTTGCAGCAGCTCCGGTAGTAGTAAGGCAGCAGCATGGTCATTGCAGGCTGTAAACTTTCTTGAAGAGATAACGTGAAGATATCTGAATGTGGCGGATAACCAGACATGTTGAGGCACAGAAATCCAGAGAATGGGGGATATCTTGGGGAATTCTTGGAGGCGATTGGGTGAAGAACGAATAAGTGTAGAGGAGAGGAGGTCTTGGGAGAACCAGAGACTACATGAGGGAAGATATTGGGAGATTTGTGCAGAGATATAGTGAGGGGACAGTTTATGGACAGCATTATAAGTAAGTGTTAGTAATTTGAACTGGATTCATTGGGGAATTGGGTGCCAATAGGGGTTTTTGCAGAGGGGGGGAGCAGAGGAGTATAAATGGAGAAGAGTATGGGTCCTAGGATGGAGCCTTACATGATTCCAAGTTTGTTCAATGCAGTTTCGTGCAGAATGGTTGGGCCAGAAGCCAGATAGTAGACTGTCAAAGAGCGATTTAGATGAGAGGTGAGAGTAAAGTTGAGCATGGGCATGCTGCTTAAGTAGTGTGGAAGCGGACAAAAGCAGCAATATGAGATGATAGCTAGGCATAGCAGATAGGTCAAGGTTTGTCTTTTTGAGGATTGGCGTGATTGTTGCATGTTTGAAAGCAGAAAGGAAGGTATCAGAAGTTGGCGATAGATTGAAGAGGTGGGTTATGGCTGGGATAGGCATGGTGGTGAGGTTGGGAAGGAGGTGGGATGGGATGGAGTCAAATGCAAAAATGGTGAGGTGTGATTTGGAGAGCAGATGAGTAATCTTTCTTTCAATGATGTTGAAGAAGGATGTTATGAGGGAAGAGCAGTGGTCTGGTATGCAAAAGGGCTGGGGTAGTGGAATAATAAAGGCTCGCTTTGTTTGGTCAATCTTATTTTTGAAGTGTGTGTCAAAGTCTTCAGCAAAGATGAGGAAGGTCGGAGGGGTAGTGGTGGGCAGAGGAAGGAGGGAGTTAAAAGCACTGGACAGCTGTTTGGGGTTGTAGGATAAGGAAGATACGAGGGTTGTGAAGTATATCTGTTTGGCAGAGGTGACGGAGGAATTGAACGCTAGTGTTGCTTGTTTGAATACAGTGAAGTCATCTTGCAAGTGTGTTTTTTTCCAACGCTGTTTCGCAACCTTGTACTCTTGCTGTAGCTTTTTAGTCCAGTTATTGTGCCAGGGCTGTCAATTGTTTCGTCGCACTTTCCATGCATAATAAGGGGCGACTGTGTCAATAGCAGATGTGAAGGTGGCATTGTAGAAAGCAGTGGCATTGTCCATGTCATGGAGTGAAGATATGGAGGACAGAGTCATAATAGAGTCAGAGAGTTTGTCAATGTCTAGATGTGCAAGGTTTCTGCAAGGGTATGCTAGTTGCTGCATATGGGTGGCAGGTGATGAGAACAAGGATGAGTAAGTAAGTAGATGGTAGTCAGATAAGGAGAGAGGCAAGTTTGTGAGATTAGATAGGGAATAGAGGTAGGTGAAGATAACGTATAATGTATGTTCAATTGTTTGAATAGCTGTGGAAAACCACTGATTAAGTCCAAAGGATGAAAAAAGCGACATGAATTTGGAGACTGCCGACTGGCGAAAGTCAGTAGAGATATTTAAGTCACCTTTGATGATGGTGGGAATATCAGCAGAGAAAAAGTGAAGAAGCGAGATGGATAATTAGTCAATAAAGGGGTGGCCAGGCCCAGAGGTCAGTATATGACAGCCATTTAAAGATTAGAGGGAAAGTAGATATGAACAGAGTGAACTCTGGAAGGGATGATCAGGGAGGGTAAGGGTTAGATTTTATTGAAGGTGCAGTCAGTAGAAAGGAGAAAACCCACTCCTCCATCATGTCTGTTGCTAGGGTGTGTAGTGTGGGTATCATGGAGGCCACCGTAACACAGCACAGCAGGGGAGGCAGTGTTGGAGGATGTCAGCTATGTCTCATTGAACCAGAGAACAGAAAGCTTGCAAAAGGTAAAGGGATTATGGATTACATGAAACTAGTTGCAGATGGAGCCAATGTTCCAGAGTGCTCCAGAAAGAGGGAGCAGTGGGGTGGGCATCAAGGGCATGGGTTTTATGTATGAGCGATTGCAGTAGTTTATGTTAGTTTGAGAGCGATAGAAGGGAGAAATAGTGGTAAGTATCAGGTGGATGGGGGCAGATTAGGATATATATTGCTAGCAGTGAGAAGAAGCAGATAAAGGGAGAGTAGGTGGAAAGAGAGTGGCTGGTTTGTTTTATGTTTTAGTAGGAGAGATCTGAGGTTAAGGAGCAGGTCTGCAGATGAGGTGAGGTGGGGGGTGGTAAGATGGAAGGAGAGATAGTAATTTGGTTAGAGGGTGCTGGGTTTTGGGGATAGAGAAGGAGAGTGATGATTAGTGGTGTAAAAACTGTAAGGGCAAATGTTAGCATGGTGAAAGAGCAAGTGTGAGAAAATAAAGGCAAGTATGTTTAGTAAACAGTAGTAACACCTACCTTTTGGTGACTTCTTGGACTATTTCTGTTATAATTCTGCTGCACACTTAAAGAAATCCCACTTAGGCTAGGGTCACACTTGCATTTTTTTCCATGCATTTTTCATACTTGTCTTTTGTGAAAAACGCACGGAAAAATGCATCCATAGGCCCCCATGCAAAAAATGCATGCCCCAATGCCAAAAACGCATGTCTAAAGTGACATGCGTTTTTGGTGCTTTTTCAAAAACGCATGCATTTTTGTAACATGGGGCCCTATGGGAACTGCATGCAATAACGCATGGCACTAAATGGTACCATACGTTTTCACATGCGTTTTTTTAGGCTGCTCCACACCTAACAGCAAAGATGCAGCCCAAGAATGCAGGCTGCGAAAAGCAACCTTAAAAAACGCATGCAAGTGAGACCCTAGCCTTAGATAAAATCACACCAAGACCTCTTTCATAATAGATGTGAAACTTCACATTTATGCACCTTTAAGTGCACATGAAATAGATGAGGTGTGAATATAAGTGTCAAGACTCCAAATATCTTGAGTACCTTTTGGGCATTCTTGTCCTTTTCCAATATGGCATCCTTTGCTTCATGTGCTTTTTGTCTTCCTGCCTTTTTAAACCCCATACCCAGCCTCTAGTCATTTCCAGAGTATTCTCACTGGTTCCCTGCTTCTAGTGGCTTGTCAAGTTCTCTGCCTATTCCTGAAAATCTTGCGTGAATCTCCCATTGCCGCTCTTCAGAGGTTCTGCTGTTGCCAGTGTTCCTTCTGCTTCAGGCGGCTCGTGCTACTCTGCTGCTCTGGTGCGGCTCTTGCTTCACCTGACTTTGCTGAGACATAAGCTGGTTGCTTTTTAAGTGCTCTGTCACTTCCTACATTCAAATAGATACACAGCATGAAACTGTTCTGGACATAGTATTTTGCTCTTGTTCTAGACTTTATAAAGGACTTTCTTTACCAAACCTCGCTAGATGATTTAAAGTGTTATATAGACTTGCTTAAACATCTCCTTGTTTGGACTTGCCATAGACTTTCCTTTTTCTCTAAGTGTAAACTGCGCTTTGTAGACTGCTCCGTTGATTAAATTTTCCTGTGAGGTGTTTCAACAGACTTCTCATTAAGGTTTCATTCAATATTATAGTGTGTGCTTATGCAGTTGGAGTTTTCCTCTGCACTTTGTGGTTAATCACCATGTGTTTAATAATGAATTGATATACACTGGTATAAATATGTTTCAAAGGTTTGCAGGAAATTGCATGGAACAGACAGACATAACTGTGGGTAAAACAGATGGATTGTCAGATCAGGAGAAGTGGTGACACTCAGGGGTATATATCATGGATAAAAAAGCCAAGAAGCCAGCGCTGCCTATGGTTATCACGCAGTACAAAAAGTTCATATACACATATTTAATTAATTCAATGTGGTCTTGCTTTTAATGTATTCAGGAAGCCGTAAAGGCACAGAGTATATAAAAAACGTAGAGGAGGGCTGCCCCACCTGAGAATGCCGTGACGAGGCGGGGTAGCTCAAAAAATTGATCAATTGTTTGCCAAATGTCCCAGTTTTAAAAGTAGAGCTAGAAATTAATATCTGCACATGCACTTTTTGTACTGTGTACTAACCACAACCACAGGCAGCGCTGGCTTCTTGGCTTTTTTATTTTTTATATATCATGGAGCTACATTTCTGGTATATTTCTGTACACACGTAAATAAATTACACTTTAGATGAAATCACGCCTGGACCTGAAGAAAAATCTATAAATCTAGTAGATCTCTGTCTGTCTAATGAATACAGGGAGATGGTCACAGACATGCAGAGGTGCCAGTGATGAAAATGGACCCATCAAGTTGATATCAGGAAATAAAACATGGAAGTTGCTAGATTTATTTCAGAATGGGTAAGACAAAAGTGAAGGTCAGGACGTATGAATGAGAAATACAGGCAGGCCCTGTTTTAAGGGGGGGCAGGCTGGGCACTTGACTAGGGCTCCACTCCTTTGAGGCTCACAGGATCTACAACTGGAGCTACACTGGAATAGCATTAAAATAATAAAAAAAATTAAAAAATGCACATATTCGGTATTGCTGCATTTGTAAGAATCTAATCTATCAGAATATTAAGTAAATTAATCCAATTGGTAAATGGTGAATGAGAAAAAATAAAAAAGGCAGAAATGTTTTTTTGGGCCGCCGCAACATTACGATAAAATGCAATAAAAGACAATTAAAATATTATATCCGCCTCAAAATCGTATTAGTAAATATGTCAGCTCAGGGTGCAAAAATTAAGCCCTCACATAGTCCCATATCTTGGAAAATGAAAATATTATGCGCCTTGGAAAATGGCGATTAAGTCAATTTTTTTTTACACATTTAGAATTTTTTTTGTCACCATTGAAATAAAAAAAATACATGTTCGGTATCTGCGTACTCATACTGACCTGGATAATCATCTTATGAAGTCCGTTTCACCATATAGTTACTATGGTAAATAAGGAACTCAAAAAACATTGCAGAATTGGACTTTTTTTTCCAATTTCAAAGAACTTGGGATTTTTTCCCACTTTCCAGTATATTATGTGGCATAATGAACAATTTTATTCAAACGTACAATTGGTTGCGCAAATGAGCCCTCATACGGCTATGTGGAACGAAAAATTGCTTGGTGGTGAAAGGGATAAAATCTTTGTCATAGCCAAATATTAACAGCAGGAGCGCCCCCCATAGGCTTCAATCTTCACATGTTGGGTTTAAAATGTAATTAGGGTTAGAGTACCTGTGATGAAATTGCACTTCGCATCCCTACTCTTACATCGCTAATAAATTGGAGCCACGTGATACAGTCTCATCCCTTCCACCAACATGTGATGTTCCACACCAGTAAGGGTACGTTAGATTATCTTGGCACAGTTTTACACTAACTCCCGCTGTGCACAAGGAACACAGAGGCATGGGAAGTGAGAGAGGGTGCTCCACGTAATCCTCCGGCGTGACATCTCACTCGCTTACAACTCTGTAAGGCTGAGAGACCCTTTTCGCTGTCCCAGTGAAACAGAGTCCAGGCAGCCCCGTAGAGCTGCCACCAGTTCCTCATTACATTTAAGCCCAGTCTGTTACAGGTTATAGCTGGCCAGAAACCAAACCAGGTAGCGTAAATTACTAAACCGAGGACACAGATGTGTGGGTTCATGGATCCAAATAGAAGAGCAACTCAGGATTACATTTTATATTTAATAGCTGAAAGGTTTCACTAGATAATAGCAATATATATACAATGAATATTTAGATATTACAGTCAGATATGCAAATAAAGGTAGTAGGTTACAAAAGGTATATATGCAGTCAAATGTCAGTTACCGATTTGCTGTTGCTAATGACCACTCAGAGGCGGTGTAGAACCACAGGGTTTTTGTAGTTACTCCCAACACGTAACATGACACGAGCGCCTTTTAAAGTGAACACTGGAGGAATATGGCCAGTGACTTTTAACCTCTTGGTTGGTCACTTCCTCTCCACCCTGGAGCTTTCCCTGATTTCCCATCCTCTGTCATTTGAGCTGAAAGATCCCAAAAACTACGATGTGTCATAACTTCTCACTGGGAGGTCAGAGGGGAATGGTTATGGGGCATCTCTTCTACATTTAAAGGCCGAACATTTTTCCCTACCTGGTTTCTGCTAGCCTTTCTCCATATCGCCTCACCCCAGGCACTAGGACGAATCAGAACCTAGTTGTGAGTTGTGAGTGCAGCTTGCTCACAGGACTTTGCGAATTTATTTGGTGTCAATCTAAAATATACAGTGATTTCCTAATTCCTGATGAACTTACGGTGTCATCGAGTCTGTGATTATGTGTGGAGCTATCTCAGCTAAATGAAATAGGTATCTTTGAAGCTTCAGGCTCAGCATGACTTCTTTCCTGTCAGGGGCCAATTTACCTGACTTCTTAATTTGTTTTGTCATCTCACTATCTGCTAGTGGATGCAACATCCTGGTTCAGACTGCTACTCTGAACAATGGGCAGTAGAGGTACATGTAGCTAGATTAAAATTGTCACCTATCTGCTAGTAAAACCATTTGGACATGAGATGTAAAATCCTGAGAAGGGGTCCAGAGGGGAATGCCAATATGTGCAGGGACAGATTTAACAATACATACCGTGTGTTGTGTGTATGTATCATCCACATTTATAAATCTCAGCAGTCAAACAAGAGATCCTAGATGTAGACATGTCGGCTATCACCCAACGAGAGAGCAAAATGCTGCTGATTTTTTTGGTGGTTGGATTTTTTATGGTGGAACAAAAATCCTTGTTCTCGGCAGCACATCGTCCAGTGCAAACTGCAGATGTGCTGATAACAAGATACTGTAGGGACAGATTGCTCTACTAATGATCATTTTATATCATCATTCTTCATCATCCTGTATAAAAAGACCAGGAATTACTTGAAGATTGTTGGCCTTGTTCACACATATCAGCTTTTTTGGCATTCTCTGCGTTTTGTAGCTGTTTCTAAAAAACGCACATGCGTTAACACCTGGTGCACTTAAGTGTAGCTGCGTTTTTTAACAACACATGCGTTTTCTTCACCATTCCAAAAAACACTGCATGCAGTGTTTTTGGATGCTGTAAAAAAAACGCATGGGTTGTTTAAAAAACGCATGCGTTTTTTTTAACATGGGGCCCTATGGGAAACGCATGCGTTAACGCATGGCACATATAGGCACCATGCGTTAACGCACATGCGCTTTTAATGAAAAAATGACTAAGTCCAAACACTTCCCAAAAATGTTCAGAACGACAGGGGACACTATTTGGCACCCTTAGAAAAACTGATCAGTTTTTCTAAGGGCTAAAAAAACGCATTGGTATGTGTGAACAAGGCCTTTGATTAGGCTCACTTAATGGTCTGAACTCTGGGCATGTAAATGTAACCTAAATGTTTGTGTGTGATGGTGCAACATATGAGCATTTATAGCTCCACTTTAACCTTTTGCCTTGGGCCCCATTTTGTCTAAAATCTGCCCTGAATATATGAATACTGTGTGCTGTCAGGATTTGCTAACCTAATGGTGGGTTTATACGTCCCGATATCGGCGTCCAACTCCAACCAAAAGTCACGTGGTTCGTGCGTTGGACCCGATATCGTTCGTGCGTTGTATGGTGTGAACATCCAATACGATGCACGAACGTTGTCAATCCGATATTGGGGGTCGAATGAGCGTGCTATTCAACGGCCCGATATCGGATGCCGGTTGGAGCCGGATCGTCCTGTGTGACAGCCCAACTCCGATGTGCAGTACAACGTCACCCATTCACTCCCATGTTAAATGGTCGTTCCTGGGTCGGGGGGCGTACACATCGTAGGGACGTTGTATCCCGATATCGCAACGTGTAAACCGCCGATGCAATTCTGGGAAAACCGGGCACAAAAAGCGCGCTCCCGCGCCGTCGGATCCAATATCGGACCAACGTTGGAGCGTGTAAACCCACCATAAGGGTCGGGTAATTTCTCTGTCACGGATGATGTCAGTGATCAGTTGTGTGCTATTGACATGCAACAAAAAAAGGTATTTAAATTATGGAGACGTAACACAAAGAACTAGATAGTAATGTTTTACATTTACATCACCTTTTACATTTATTTCATTATAAACAATTGATAATGTTTTTGAAAAAAACAAGTGGGTTCTATTACGGTAATTTTCTATATATATGTTCAGTCTTTTGATGTACTTTGTGTTCATATGCATATATATTTTAAAATTTTAAGGTGGGTTGGCAATTATTTTTTCCCTATATCTGATGATCGCATATGGTAAAATGGGGAGCCAATAACACTCTGCAGCACGTGACCTGTCACTCTCAGTTGGCTGCAGCAGCTCATTATTAACAGCTTCCACTATGATCGGTTTCTCCAGCAGTGTATTAACTGTTTGTCTTTTCCAGTTGCTCACAATTTGCTTGGCTTACCTACTGACACCACTGCTTTTCCTAGGAACAAAAGCTTTGCTTGCTGCACTTCTTTCAATTAGCAAAAAAAATATTTTTCTTGGCTCATTGACATCTCTGTTTAACAATAAATAGCTTCATCAAGATACTAAGAAATAGCCTCCCATATACGGAGGAGTATACACCATGGAGCAGATAAATCGCTACATTAATGAAAACCAAAAACAAGCGACAAGCATCTGTATACTAACAATTTATTCAATAAAGATAGACAAGGGAAAGGTATACACAATGGAGGGTAGACAACCCACAAGGGAAGCTCCTGTTACAAGTACTGTTGCATGTAAACAATTCATAACATATCCATAATAGCACTGCAGAACTGACAAGTAGATGGAACTTACTGCCTCCAACAAAAACCATATGCAGCTCATTAATTTTAAATTGTCAGTAGGTTACAAAGTTGTATGTATAAATCTATCGTAGTAACCTATAGACCAAAAATAGTAAAGTGCAAGTGCTTATTATATATTTGCTGCATTAGGATCTATTGGGTGCAGAAGGTATCCATATAAATTCACCATAATCACAAACACTCAAATTAGTGTAGTCAGAAGTTATTACATTTATCTTGCATAAGCATAGCTTACAATGTTTACATTTAATACATTGTTGTCCAAAATTAATCTAAGGACAAGCATAAACCTTTGCAACTAGATATAACCTGTCAGATGCTGCAAAAAGTATCACATAATATTGCAACAGTGAAAGATTCTCACCAATAAGGTGCTTATCAGCAGGAGCCACACACCCCGATGGCCATTTCGCAACCTTCGTCAGGGGGTATTTAGATTCAGCACAGAGTGCGGTTTAAAAAGGCCGGCCGGCATGATAATCATCACGATCAGCTGTGTAGATGATGCGCGGTCGCCGCGATGGAGGCAGAAAGCCGAAGTGTGGCCGCGTCATCGCCCAGCGCAGGCGCGTGTGTAGACGCGGCCGTGATTAGCGAGTCAGAGGCCGGCACGTCATACCGCTTTGCTGTTCCCCAGCAACAACGCCGCGCGTCACGGCTGGTCATGTGATAGGTTTGTTTACTTTTTAGAAAGAACAGAGTATTACGCTCTTGATCGCACAAGGCGATCTTCTGCAACAGTAAGGGAAACGGAAATCACTCGCTTAGGAACAAATAGCTTGACCACTGCATGTACAGGCCAAAGTATTTATCACAAATAGATATGGAGTTTTTTACAGAAGATGCAGCATTAACATGATCAAAGCATATTAGCATGTCACATTTCATGTGTAATATAAAGTTACAAAATTTGATGAATATATATAACATTTCATGTCACATTACATGTATAAGTACAAGATTACAAAATTTGACAAACATATGCAGCACTTCATGTCCTATAATATACAGGAATCCAATTTGCAGTTCCATAGTTGATGAAAACATCTTTTAATAGAGCGGGTGAGGTTCATGTCCACAACAGATATAACAAGAAGCCGGCATGCCTATATATAAAAAAGAATTAATTAAAAACCTGGTCAATTTGCAGGTAAAGAATAACGAAACAGATCAATGCAGATCAAAGATATGGAGCATAACTAATGTTCTCATTTAAACCATTGGGGCGCAGTGTTCCGAGCAACCAAATCCACTTAGTCTCCAGCATAGCAACTCATTTAGCCAATGGCCCACCACAAATTCCTAAGTCTATGGAGTCAATCCCCCTCACCTTCAAAAGATCACCACGCGATTGATGACACTCAAAAAAGTGTCTAGGTAATGTTTTCAAAGTTCTCAAATCTTCACAACCTTTCACCGCCTCAATAGCCAAAACATGCTCGCGCACACGAATCTTAAAAGCTCGTGTAGTTAGGCCCACATATATTTTTGGGCATGGGCAAGTAGCATAATAAATAACGCCTACAGTACCACACGAGATCTTCTTACGAATACTGTAAATTTTAGTGCCCGCCACATTTGAAAATATGTCTGTTTTTTCTATATTGGGGCATGAAACACATCTTCCACAGAGACTACAGCCCAATGTCCGTGGGATATGGTCTAAAAAAGTAGTATGAGCATTTTTTGTATAGTGACTAGGCACAAGGTGGTCACGCAGATTCTTTGACCGTCTAACTGCGACCATTGGTCTTGATGGAAGTATTTTGGACAAGGTACTGTCAGTAAGTAAAATAGGCCATGCCTTATCCAAACAATTCCTCATTTGGTTGAATTGGCCATGAAATGTTGTTACAAATCTAACGTTTCCATCTCGTGCCCGAGGTCTCGTATTGTAGAGCAGGTCGTTGCGCGTAGCATGTTTGGCTCTGTTTGCGGCAAACTTAACGGCACGATGACTATAACCTCGCGCCAGGAACCGCGATTTCAGCTCCTCGGCACGAAGGGCATAGTCATTCTCAGTGGAGCAAATTCTCCTTAGTCGGAGAAATTGACCCACCGGGACAGCGCGTATCATATACGCTGGGTGGGAGGAGGAGGCATGAAGAAGGGCGTTAGAGGAGGTAGGTTTCCTGAAGATGTCGGTGTACAGCCGGCCCTCCGCCCCCCTCGCCACGAAAACATCGAGGAAGTCAGCCTTATTCCTATCTATATGATAAGTAATCTTGACTTTGACATCATTGATATTCAATGTGTCAATCAAACTATGGAGTTCAAATTCTGAACCATGCCAGATCAAAAAGATGTCGTCGATGTACCGTGCCCACAAATTGACACGGAACATCGACGGCAGCCGATCTGACATGAAGAGGTCCTTTCCCACAGCCCCAGAAACAGGTTAGCATATGAGGGCGCAAATGATGCCCCCATCGCTGTTCCCTGGAGCTGCAGGAAAAAGGACCCCTTGAATATAAAGAAATTATGCGTAAGACTGAATTCCAAGAGTTCCATGACAAGGGAGGCAATGTCCGCGGGTAACACCGACATCTCCAGGAAATATTTAGTGGCTCTCAGGCCATCAGCATGCCTGATACTTGTGTAAAGCGATTCAACATCACAAGTAACCAAAAACGCATCATCTTCAATCTGGAGGGAGTCTACCTTTTTCAAGAATTTATTAGTATCTTTAATGAAGGATGGAAGGCTGGCCACTAACGGCTGTAATTTTGAATCTATCCACTTACCAACATTTTCTAAATAGTTTCCAGATCCAGACACAATCGGTCTGCCCGGAGGTGTCACCGGGTCTTTATGGACCTTAGGCAAGAAATATAGGGTTGGAATCACGGGATCCGCCACAACAAGTGCCGACATCAATTTATTGGTGATAGTGCCACTGCCATTTGCTGTTTTTAATATTGCAGACAATTGTTGAGAGAAAGAGGCTGCCGGGTTGTAGGTTAATTTCCTATAACACGTTTTATTATTAAGATGTCTATACGCCTCTCTCTCATATTTGTCTACTGGCCAAATAACAACACTACCGCCTTTATCGACCGGTTTTATTACTATGTCGGGCAGATCCCGTAGTTCACCAAATCTTGCTCGCTCTTTACTATTCAGATTGTCTCTCTGAATATGTTCAGGAATCTTTTCAAAGAGTTTGCTCGCCACCTGCACAAATACGTCAATACTCGGGCAAGTGGAAAGCAAAGAGAAACTTTTAGAACGTGGACGGATATTGGGAGGGATCTTACCTCCTTCTGCCGTATTCTCAGTGGCCAAGTCCTCCAAATCCTCCAAAGTCACTTCTTCTTTTTCTGTCGGAAAGAGAGAGTTCTTAACAGGGTCAAAAAAATGTCTTTTGAACAACAAAGATCTCGCAAAAAGATGGAGATTCTTAATGGCCAAAAACCGGTTAAAGCGAGCTACCGGAGCAAAGGAAAGGCCCCTTTCCAGAAGAGATATATCATGCGTTGTCAAAGCATATTTGCTTAGATTAATTACCTTAGTCCCCCTCTTGCCACCCTGTCCACCGTACCGCCGATTGGGTTTAACCCCTTAGTGACGAAGAAATTTGTCATTTTTCATTTTCGCTTTTTCGCTCCTCGGCTTCCAAGAGCCATAACTTTTTTATTTTTCCGTCAATATAGACATATGATGGCTTGTTTTTTGCGGGACGAGTTGTACTTTCAGATGCAATAATTTGTTTTACCATATAATGTACAGGGAAATTTCAAAAAAATTCCAAGTGCAGTGAAATTGCAAAAAAAGTGCAATTACACGTTTGTTTTTTGGATTTTTTAGTCGCCGTGTTCACTATATGGTAAAACCGACATGACGGTGCAATGTCTCGGGTCAGTACGAGTTTGTAGATACCAAACATGTATACCTTTATTGGTATATAGGTGGTGGAAAAAAATTCAAAAGCATGAAAAAAAAAACATTGCACTTTTTGCGCCATGTTCTGCGACCCGTAGCATCCTCATTTTTCGGGATCTAGGGCTAGGTTACAACATATTTTTTGCGTCTCGAGCTGACGTTTTTAATGATACCATACTTGGGTGGATGTGCTGTTTTGATCGCCCGTTATTGCATTTTTTAGCATTGTTGCAGCGACCAAAAAAAACGTAATTTTGGCGTTTGAACCACTTTTTGCGCTACGCAGTTTACGGCTCTCATTATTTATTTATTTATATTGATAGATCGGGCGATACTGAACGCGACGATACCAAATATGTGTATTTTATTTACTTTTTTAATACGTTTATTGTGGATGGGAGAAAAGGGGGGTGATTTGAACTTTTATGTTTTTTGTTTTTTTTTCAACTTTGTAAAAACTTTATTTGTTTATTGATTCTTAATTTTACAAATCCCCATAGAGAGGCATGCAGATGCACAGTCCGATCACTTCTGACACATACAGAGGAGCTGCAGCTCCTCTGTATGTGTCAGAATCGCGGACCTGTTGTGGTTGGCAGCCCCTGCCAACCACAAGCAGGAAATGCTCCATGACAGGTTCCAAGGTCAAGCCAGGACCCTGGCCTGTCACATCAGCATGGGAGATCCCGCAATACTATCGCGAGATCTCCCCTGGAGCCCGGTAAGCATGCGCTGCACGCTCCGGCTCCCTTAGATCCCGCTCTCAGAGATTGAGGGCAGGATCTAAGGGGTTAACAGCACCGATCGGATGGCGGGACCGATCCGTGCTGTTAGACCGACATCTCAGCTAGTGAGATCAGCTGAGATGTCGAAGGTTTGAAGTGAGCTCCATGCCGGAGCTCACTTCAAACACGGGGATAATGACAGCCGACGTCTAGAGACGTACGGCTGTCGTTAACAGGTTAAACGTGGTGTCTTGTTTGCGTTGTAAAGTCATTCCTGATCTTGTGACAATAGAAGATATCGACACATCGGATTGATCACTTAGAGAGGAGATGGACACCGCAGAGGTGCTTGGGCGTAGTGGGGGTTGCCCAAAGGGCTGCATAGGGCGCCGCCACTGGTACATACAGCCAGATTGCCAATCTCTTAGATCACGTGCATACTTCTTTGTTTGGGTATCCCTAATTTTTTTAACGCAGTTTTCCAAAACTTTTTCAAGCTGGGTTTCTGCAGTAGATCGTTTATCTTCAGGACACTCAGACCGAAATTTGGCCTGAAGGTCCTCAAGATCTTTATCAATGTTTGTAATCATATCATTGTTAGAGGCAATCAATAGCTCCATGAAAACCTTAGAGCAAGCACCGCATGCGTCCTCCCATTTTGAAATAAAAGATTCATCAGACACTGGAAACGTGGGAATCACTCGGACACGCAATCCCCTTGGTATGAGACTATTGGCAATTATTTTTTCCCTATATCTGATGATTGCATATGGTAAAATGGGGAGCCAATAACACTCTGCAGCCCGTGACCTGTCACTCTCAATTGGCTGCAGCAGCTCATTATTAACAGCTTCCACTATGATCGGTTTCTCCAGCAGTGTATTAACTGTTTGTCTTTTCCAGTTGTTCACAATTTGCTTGGCTTACCTACTGACACCACTGCTTTTCCTAGGAACAAAAGCTTTGCTTGCTGCACTTCTTTCAATTAGCAAAAAAAATATTTTTCTTGGCTCATTGACATCTCTGTTTAACAATGTAGATCTTTCCTCTTAGTTGGAAAGACCTGGTACAATATAATGCTTTTGTAAATATCAAATTGATGATGATCATCAAAATAGCAGTCATCTTCATTAGCATAAGGTGTCCTTTGAACAAACAATGACTTTTCACACAATGTTTGTCTTAGGCTAGGGACATATTAGCGTTGTGGCCTCCGTCCAGGAGGGTCCATCAAAAAGCAGGATTCCGGCAGCATCAGCGCAGCGTTACCGTAGTGTAACACTGCACTAATGCTGCCAATAGAGTCCTATAGATGACGGGACCCCAAGCGCAGTCAAACGCCAGCTTGTAAGTGCCGGAGTTTGAAATCTCACCCTATTTCATAGCGCACGAGAAAATGTGGAAAGTTGCGTTTTCCTGTGTGCTACGAAATAGTGTGTGACTTCAAACTCCGGTAATTATATACCGGCGTTTGAATGCGCTCGAGAGTCTGTCACCCATAGGATTCTATTGGCAGTGTTAGCGCAGCGTTACACTATGATAACGCTGCACTAATGCTGCAAATGCTGCTTTTTGATGAACCCCCCCAGGATGGAGGCCCTAACTCTAGTGTGGCCCTAGCCTTAAAGATCTACATCAAAAGCATCAGTGAGTCACAATACCTTAATATTGTTTCCTACATAATAATTTCATATCTATACATGGGAAACACCAATTTTGAAGATATAGTGCATCCGAAATGCATTACAGCATGCAGTGCTTATTTTTGCTATATTTACAAGAACAGAGCATATATTTCAAGATGGTGTCATATCCAGCTGAGACCTTTGCACTATTTGGGATTAGAAGGTCTCGGCAATTTGCAGATTACAGGTCCTCTTTGGATTCCACTTGGCGATTAACATGAGTGGAGTGGATTCATTTTCATTTGGTGTTGAAGGCATTAAGAGTGAATTTTGGTCCTGCTGAGATTCCATATAGCTCAAATCTCAGCTGCTGCACCTTGCTGTCGCTATCTTTCATTATTTAAACTCACTCCGTATTATCCATTGTGCCAGTTATAGTTCCTTTGTGCTGACCTTCCAGGAGAAGTTGTCCTTGTCGAAGCTGCGATTTCTGTTTGTTGTTTTACTCCCACTTGTTTGTTGCTCTCCCTGTGTTGTGCTATTGCAATAGTAAGACTAACATCTTGCTGCCCTACTCACTAGCTAGGAATACCCACGGTCAGCCAAGGCATAGGTATATGATCGCACATGGGGGGGAAGGACACATGTAGGGACTATAGGGAGTGCTGGGTTCAGTTATAGGTGAGTGTTTAGGGGTCAACCATATCCCTTTTGTCAGGGACCCCCTTTTCCCTTTCTCTGGATTTCCCTTCTTATGTGCCACATGCTGGGCATCTCCTCTCTCTTATGTGACAATATTGCCAGAAAGGAGGATCTGCAACAATCATTTGGATTGCTGGTGGCTTAACTGAGCAGTAAAGTCTTTAAAATTTTCAGTTTCTACACTTTTGAGCCACCTTATACGCATTAGACTAGCGATGGCTGAATCAGCTAATATTGATCATCTAATGTATATGGGGGCTCCAACAGATGATTGTCAAGTGAGTTAGGCTGGCTTCACACCACGACAAAGTCCGGTCCGGAGCTGTCCGGTGTAAACCAGACAGCCCTGGACCGGTTTTTGGCCCCTTAGTAGCCTATGGGGCCGGATGGAGCCGGATGGCAGCTCTCTGCCATCCGGTTTCCATCTCTCTGAATGAATCCGAGAGAATTCTGATTATTCTCACCGAGCCCAAAAACGTTGCTTGCAACATTTTTGTGTCCGGGGAGAAAAATCTGCCCAAAGACCCGTATCCCAGATTCGCCCAAATTGTCCCAGATCCTCCCGGATCTGGGGCAATCCGGGTCTCCCTAACATGGGAGCCTATGAGGCCGGATTGCCCCGGTCCGGGACGATCTGGGAACCGGACACCGGCGGCTGCACGCCACTGTGATTTCAGGACCGTGGCTAGCTCCCTGCGAGCAGCGGTCCTGAATCATTAGCAGCTGCAGCTGCGTCCGAATGCACACAGGACCAGAGGGCACATTTGGCCCTCCGGTTCTGCGTGCTGATCCGGTCCGGGGCTGTCAGGTTCATGCCTGACAGCCCCGGACCGGACTGCACCATGGTGTGAAGCCTGCCTTAAAGACGCAACATTTCCAATTTCGGACTGTCGGCCCTTTTGTTCTCTCTGAGATAAGTTGCCACCAGAGGAGTCTTAAACCGACTCTTAAAGATAACACAAGATTGGTCGGAAAAGGGAACATTCCGGTGTATGGGAGAGATGGCCGAGAAAGGTGCCAGCTGAACGATCAGCCACACCATCATTTGACTAACAGCTATCTAAGGTGAGATTAACACCCTCTAAAGAGAGTATTATCTTTTCTGCTCAAATTCCAAAACTCTTCACCCATAGGTGCTATGTGCCCTGTAACAATGTCAATACTCATTAGATACCATTTATGTTATATTTGTAATTTGTAACTATAGCTGGCCAAAACCAAAACATTGGGATTGTTTAAATTTGTGCCTCCATTTTGTACTCCTGATTTTATTAGATCCAATGTTTTACTAACTTTATTCAATTTCAATATTTTTAATACCTAAACTGAAAGTTTTACAATTGTGCCCATTTAAAGACAAGAATTCACTGACCCACAAAAAATATAAAATGTAAACCTTATAACAAATGTAATCTAAATTAATGGTAAATAATATGATTGCAGACCTTTACCAAGGAACACTTATGTGAAAACTCCTGGAGAAGATGAGCATCTGCATAGACAGCAAATTACAAATTAACTGGTGAATTGTTAACCAGGTCACAAGAAAGTAATTGTGGTTTCCAGGCATGATAGCATGATCACTAAGTACTGTAGTTATTTGATATTAGTAACTGGTTGTGAAGTATAAAACAGATTTTCATTACTCCAAGAATGGAATTGAAAAAAATTATAACTTTTATTGTAGGCACATGAACATGAAACAAAAACTGCAGCACCTGTCTGTAAAAACCAAAGGGTTTCATCTGTAAAGTCTTAAACATGCATGATTCCAAAGAATAGAAGGAATGAGCCGTGCTGCTACCTATAAAAGGATGATATTTTCCTTTAGTCTCCAAATTTTGATTTATCCAACGTGTTTTGGAGAGAATCTACTTCATCAGAAATTTCCTCACATTCATGAATGAATGAATATGATTAAATTCCTGATGAAGGAGATTCCCTCTGAAACGCGTTGAATAAATTACAATTTGCAGACGAAAGGAATATGTCATCCTTTGATAGATAGCAGCACGGCTCATTCCTTCTAATCTTTGGCGTCTATATATCATCTAATACTTGGATTGTAGCAGTTACCTCACGATCTAAATAGATCATAGGCGATCTATGGTGGTTGTCTCACACAACGACGCCAGGTCAACAAAACCTTTTTGTTTAATAAAACAGTGTGTTTTACAGAGTAAACCCTATTGCGCTTTCTCTGTCCACATTAGAGATGAGCAAACACCTGAGTGTTTGGGTTTGGTTCCCTTCGCCGAATGACGGGGTGTTTGCCGAATTTTTCGCTGAACAGTTCGCTGACCTCCCCGAACACCATTGAAATCAATGGCAGGCAACATTAAAAACATAGAAAACACCTTTAAACAGGTGTTCAAAAGCTGCTAAACACAGCTCAAATAACACATACACAGATCATCTTACCAGCTTCCCGCTGCTTGCTTGCTTCCAGATACGCTCTCCCTCTCACTTACTTCCAGTCCTGCCCATTAAGTTTCATGCATATTCACTCTACTGATCAGCAACTGCCAATCACACACTGTCATGCTCTGTGAGAGCATCTTTGATTGGCAGTTGCAATCAGACTGCATTTCCACAATTTGGATGGTGTATGTGCTTGCTTGTCATACACATTAGTGTATGGTAACCAACCTGTTGTTATAGTGTGTAAAAAAAAATTAAAGAATTGAAAATAATGTGTAGGGCCCACCACAGATAAAGCAGATATCTGTGAGCTGTCACCCTCAGCTGCTTAGTTTTACCTTGGCTGGCAAAAGAAAATGCATAGGGCTTTGCCCTATTTTTAATTGCCAGCCAAGGTAAAATTTGGCAGCTGAAGGCTGGTATCTCAGTGGGGTGAGGGCCCATTGTTATTGGGCCGACCATGCTATAAAATAGCATCCCACAGCTGCCCCAGAAATTGGCACAATCATAAAACGCTCCAATTCATGGCACTTTTCCCAGCTCTTCCAGTTGCCTTCTACTGGAGGCAAACTGGGTAATAAGGGGTTAATGCCAGCTTTATATTGCCAGCTAGCATTAAGCCTGAAACTCTTAATGTCGGGCCAAGGTTAGTTCCAGCCATTAAGAATTTCAAGTAAATTGTATAGAAGACACAACACAGACAGAAAACATTTTATTAGAAATAAAATCACAAACTCGTATCTGGACTTCATCTTTATTACGCTCTCATACTCATCCTCAATCCTATGTGATATCTTCTTGATTGGAGGCTGCGTTGAAGAACACAGTGTCCTGTCACTGCAGTCTCCAAACATTACCTGAATGAGCTGCCAACTCCGCTCTAATAAGCGATGACTTCTGAGGTCACCTGAGGACAACTCAGGTAACCATAGTGCCCTCTATGGTTAGTGGCCACCATAGTTGCTTGAACAATAACTGGGGCAGCTGCGGAGTATTGCTGCTGTGCTATTTAATTGAGCTTTTTTTCCTTAGTTGCTCTGCAACTCTGCAGGTGGATGTAAAGGTGAAGGTGTGTGTCTGAGCTTTCTACTCTCCACCCCCTCAGCCTTGAGTAGTTCTGCTTCCCATGACCAGATGTTGCAGATTTAGTTCATTTCTAATCTAGGACCCGTGCTGTGAAGTCATGCTCTACTGAGCTCTGCTGTTGCTGCCATTGACTTTCATTTGATACTGCTGGGTTTCCCCGGTCCATGGGTGGAAGTAGGGACTCTTAGCCTAGAGCTGATCTGGAGCAAAGGGTTAGAGTGGAGGCCCAAAACTCCTCACCATCAGAGATACCTTTGGGAACAGGGCTAGTCAGGGACCCCAAGTTCAGGGCCAGACTAGCTTCCTTGCCCACCTTACCATCTTGCCTCCTGATTCCCTTTCCACTGTACCACCCATGACATGTTGGTACACTACACAGACTGCACATATTGCATACAGCACTGCACACACTACACACCGCACTGCACGCACACTACACACCACAGACTGCACACAGAACACACTACACTACATACAGCACATTCTTTCCAACTAATACCACAGCTGTTATTCAAACACCTATATGTATACTCTAGTATAATAAGAACCGCAAAGCATTAGTGTATGTCCCATTAAGGACCATACACAGAGCTAGGTAACAAAGAAGTGTGCCCAGCCCATACACTATAAGAAAAATACTGTTGCCATACTAACCTTAGCCTGTAGAGTAACAACCCAATCCAGCTTAAAGGTCCGCCACACCTCACTTCACCTCAGATGTGATATTAGTTGTTTATTTTTCTGCCATTAGTGATAATGCAGAGTAAGGAGGAGGCTGGCTAGTTCTCCTTATTTCACTCTGTGGCACAAAGCAATTTTGGTATGACCCCCATATGTTCTAATGGTCCTGTAGGCAGAACTGCACGTCGGTCTGCCTTGAGTATTACAATGCTTTCTGTGCAATAATTTGACCGTTATATGTATAGTTTTTGTTGTTCACACATTCTTTGATTGATGTGCAGAACAAACAAGTACTTTAGTGCTGCTATTTTGGATTAGCTTGTAACATTTTTTGCTCTTCTATCTTTACCAAAAATGTTTTTGTATAGCTTTTTGCCTGTCTTTCTTAGTATCCCCGTCCAGCTAATGTTAACTGTCACCCTCCTTTTGAGGTTTACCCTGCTTAGTATGTGATTTTAATGATTTTAAGCCCATGTAATTAATAAAAGTTATTTTTCATTGGACTATTGATACATCTTGTGTTTTTGGTTTCGGCTGAATTAGTGGTATACTATAGTAATTGGATGTGGTCCGGTGTTTGTGGTTGTCGAGTACTAACATGACACTAAACAATGGATAAAGTTATTTCTGAATGCGATCTTAAAGCAATAACAGTGTTTATTGTCATATCCCACAGTGGATCTTCTAGGCAAGAAGTGCCCCACTTCTTGGTTACACCTTAAATAGCTAACGGATGCCGCCCTTCACAGATTAACATCATGGCTACTTATCATTCCAACATCTGATTCCTAAAGGACTATTTTAATTATTTAGCACATACAATCTTGGATGCCCTCCATTTTGGATTTTGTACTCTCATTTGCTCCACTTCCTTTCTAAGATATTACTTTCCTTGCTTACCTGTTTATCTTTTCAAGTTTATTGTAATTACTATTCTGATTTATACCAATAAAAAGAATGTTGAAAAGAAAGAAAAGAATGGGTTTAATATTAAAAACCAGGGCACACTGGTGCAGCGAAACATAGGCCACACCAACGGTGCATCAAAGCACCCCATGCATTATCCCTCACTCTGTAGGCCACTCTAACCCCCCTGTTTACAGTAATAGCCCCTCTCAACCATCATCTACAGTAATAGCCCCTTCATTAACCCTAGCATGCTGTAATAACTCCCCTAAAAAGTATTCTTTATTAATAGCCCCCTAACCCCGTGTACACTATTATGCGCCCTAATTCTCAGAGTAAGGCTATGTGGTGATGGGCAAAATGTAAGTGTAGACAAAAATCTGCTTCTTCTGACAAAATATGCACCAAAAAGGTGTCATGCGCACAATGAGTTTTTTGGTGTGGGAAGGTGCAGATTTTTGTCATGCATGCGTGATTTCATGTTAGTGACACCTCAGAAACAGAGCTTGTGCCTTATGTTAATGTGTGTTAATATTGATTAAATTTATTGTGTACATCAATATAATGTGGGGACCTGGTGACGGGGCTGCAGGAGTGGTTTTAAATTACTACTTTATTACTATCGCTATTTGAAGTCCTGTTGGTTTTTGCCACTTCTGACAGCTGTGTGCGTAGAGAATTTTCAGAATAGGCATAACTAGCGCTCCTACACTACTTCTGACAGTTCAGTGCACAGAGGAGGCTGAAAAGTCCCTGCTCTGGCTGAAAAAACATCCCCAAAGAACTGTACGGCCTGGTTCCGAGTACCACACGGCCCTGGTGTGGGCATGTCACTTCAAATAACAATAGTAATAAAGTAGTGGTTTAAAACCACTCATGCAGCCCCTCACCAGGTCTGCACATAATAAAATTTTTTGGGAGCATGTATATATTAACATTAACATAGGGCACAAGCCCTGTTTCAGAGGCAGGGGTGTTGCCCTGGGCAAAAGAGAGACAGGGAATTGGTGTATTTAGTGCGGAAAAACCCGCAGCAAGAATCGACATGCTGCAGATTTTCCCGCAATAATTGACTTTCATTGTAATGTACGCTGCTGCAGATTTAATGCATATCTGCTGCATATATAAACCATATACCCAACAAAATCTGCACAAAATCTGCACCCTGGGCACATAGCGTAAAGCATTAGCCTTCTTCCCCCCACATCATCAGCCTGTACCAGCCCCACACATCTTCAGCCTATAGCAGCCCCCACATAATCAGCCTGTAGCAGCCCCCACATCATCAGCCTGTAGCAGCTCCCCACATCATCAGCCTGTAGCAGCCCCCCCACATCATCACCCTGTAACAGCCTTCAGCCCATCATCTCCAATCTGCAACAGCCCTCAGCCCCCCATCTCCAGCTTGTAGCAGCCCCTCATCTCCAGGCTGTAGCCACACCAGCCCCCATCTCCAGCCTGTAGCAGCCCCCAGCCCCCCATCTCCAGCCTGTAGCAGCCTCCTACCTCCAACCTGTAGCTGCCCTCAGCCCCCCATCTCCAGCCTGTAGCAGCCCCCAGCCCCACATCTCCAGCCTGTAGCAGCCCCCAGCCCCCCCAAGTCCAGCCTGTAGCAGCCCCCAGCCACCCATCTCCAGCTGGTAGCAGCCCCCAGTCCCCCATCTCCAGTCTGTAGCAGCCCCCAGCCCCCCGTCTTCAGGCTGTAGCAGCCCCCTGCCCCAATCTCCAGCCTGCAGAAGCCCCCAGCCTCCCATTTCCAGCCTGTAGCAGCCTCTCTCTCCCATGTCCAGCCTGTAGCAGCTCCCATCTCCAGCCTGTAGCAGCCTCTCTCCCCCATGTTCAGCCTGTAACAGCCTCTCTCCCCACATATCCTGCCTGTAGTAGCCCCCAACCCCCCATCTCCAGCCTGTAGCAGCCTTTCTTCCCCATCTCCAGCCTGTAGCAGCCCCCAACCCCCATCCCCAGCCTGTATCAGCCTCCAGCCCCCCATCATCAGCCTGTAGCAGCCCCAGCCCCCTGTGTCCAGCCTGTATCAGCCCCCAGCCCCATGTCCACCCTGCAGCAGCCCCTAGCCCACCATCTCCAGCCTATAGCAGCCCCCAGCCCCCCATGTCCAGCCTGTAGCTGCCCCCAGCCCCCATCCCCAGCCTGTAGCAACCCCCAGCCCTCCATGTCCAGCCTGTAGCAGCCCCCAGCCCCCTATCTCCAGCCTGTAGCAGCCCTCAGCCCCCATCTCCAGCCTGTAGCAGCCCTCAGTCCCCCATCTCCAGCCTGTAGCAGCCCCCAGCTCCCCAAGTCCAGCCTGTAGCAGCCCCCAGCCGCCCATCTCCAGCCTTTAGCAGCCCCCAGCCCTCCATCTCCAGCCTGTAGCTGTCCCCAGCTCCACATCTCCAGCCTGTAGCAGCCTTTCTTCCCCATCTCCAGCCTGTAGCAGCCCCCAACCCCCATCCCCAGCCTGTATCAGCCTCCAGCCCCCCATCATCAGCCTGTAGCAGCCCCCAGCCCCCTGTGTCTAGCCTGTATCATCCCCCAGCCCCATGTCCACCCTGCAGCAGCCCCCAGCCCACCATTTCCAGCCTATAGCAGCCCCCAGCCCCTTATGTCCAGCCTGTAGCTGCCCCCAGTCCCCCATCCACAGCCTGTAGCAACCCCCAGCCCCCTTGTCCAGCCTGTAGCAGCCCCCAGCCCCCTATCTCCAGCCTGTAGCAGCCCCTAGTCCCCCATCTCCAGCCTGTAGCAGCCCCCAGCCCCCCAAGTACAGCCTGTAGCAGCCCCCAGCCACCCATCTCCAGACTTTAGCAGCCCCCAGCCCTCCATCTCCAGCCTGTAGCTGCCCCCAGCTTCCCATCTCCAGCCTGTAGCAGCCTTCTTCCCCATCTCCAGCCTGTAGCAGCCCCAACCCCCATCTCCAGCCTGTATCAGCCTCCAGCCCCCATCATCAGCCTGTAGCAGCCCCAGCCTCCCATGTCCAGCCTGTATCAGCCACCAGCCCCATGTCCACCCTGCAGCAGCCGCCAGCCCACCATCTCCAGCCTATAGCAGCCTCCAGCCCCCCATGTCCAGCCTGTAGCTACCCCCAGTCCCCCATCCTCAGCCTGTAGCAACCCCCAGCCCCCCATGTCCAGCCTGTAGCAGCCCCCAGCCCCCTATCTCCAGCCTGTAGCAGCCCTCAGCCCCCAAGTCCAGCCTGTAGCAGCCCCCAGACCCCCATGTCCAGCCTTTAGCAGCCCCCAGCCCCCCATCTCCAGCCTGTAGCAGTCCCCAGCCCCCATATCCAGCCTTTAGCAGCTCCCAGCCCCCCATCTCCAGCCTGTAGCAGCCTCTCTCCCCCAACCCAATCCTCAGTTCTCACATGTTCTCCAGCGCTTACCTGTTCTCCCATGTTCTCCTTCTGGCTCCTGTTCTCCTCCAGGCCCCCATGTCTTCTTCCTCCACTGCTGTGATGTCTGCTTGCTGCGTGGTGAGTTGATCCCATGCTCTACAGAAGCAGCAGCACCTCATAGCAGGGACCTTGTGAGCAGGGAGGAAATCCCTGAGGAAGAAACCAATTTTGAAATGTACGTAGGCGGTTCTGTGGGGATCTCTCTGCAACACAGCACAGCGTGGATCTAATAAGAGGCAGATAATATAAAGGTGAGCGGTAAAGCAGCAGTCTGAATGACCGTACACAGTGGGGATCTGTGGGGACTGCTGTAGCAAATAGCCAAATGCCTGATAATTAAATGCCTGCACATAGTGTGAAGAGTGATGGTAAAGATACCTATTAACTTTATCATGTTTATCATGCGCAAATAACTTATCAAGTTTCCTTGTCTGTTGTTGGTCTAAAAGAGACAGAGTAGAACCCACATATTATTCTTTTATGTAATACATTTTATTGAATAAAAGCTTGTAAATGGTACCTGAATAAATTATATGTATATGATATTATAAATAAAAGTGAACATTTGTAAGATAATTTTGTTCAGTTTCATATGTCATCAGGTATACCTCAGGTGAGGCAACACGGATGATTTTGGGTATATACCCATCTCCAGCCTGTAGCAGCCTCTCTCCTCCAACCCAATCCTCAGTTCTCACATGTTCTCCAGTGCTTACCTGTTCTCCCATGTTCTCCTTCTGGCTCCTGTTCTCCTCCAGGCTCCCATGTCTTCTTCCTCCTCTGCTGTGATGTCTGCCTGCTGCGTGGTGAGTTGATCCCATGCTCTACAGAAGCAGCAGCACCTCATAGCAGGGACCTGGTGAGCACTCCTCTGCGCGCTCCTCTGACCCCGAAAGTGAAGACACAGTTACTGCTGGGGTCATTCAGCTCCCTGTGTTCGAAGTATGTGGAGGTGCACTGACCCCTCCCCCCACTGCTGACACCTCTCCCTCCTGAAAAGACAGCAGATTTCCTATATTGTCTAATGAAGGGGAAGTTAAAAAATAAATAAAATACATTTTTGTTCTTCCCTGTCTTGGTGCCGCCCCCCGCAGCCCGCCACCCTAGGCATATGCCCTCCAGTGCCTAGTGGCAAATACCGTCCTGGATTAAACTAAAACTTTAATAAAAACACATGCCTTGGTCAGGGACAATAAAAAACTGGAAAAAAAGAAGTCCCAAAAGTCATTATCTGGCCAAAATGCCAACTAAGGGATGGGTCATTGTCTCACAAACCAACAACATGCCTTTAGCAAGGTCCAGTGACATTGTCAATCGCCATTTTCAGCAATGACCTGGATGGTTGTTGCACCTTATCATGGTATTCTGCTGCCAGACGGTCTTGGGGGGTTGCAGGGGCTACTCCTTTAGATGCATTCTCCGCCACCACCTGTCTTCCCAGTACACTTCTTCATGGCCACCACTGGAGAGGATGATAGAAGAAATAAGGGATGACCATGCGCTCTAGGACAGAAAGGACCAGGACCATCTTGGGAAACATCTGCATGCCCTATGGGTTTTGGTGCACCTATCTGCCAAACAACAGACAATTTAGCCGCACTAGATGCCAACTTCTCTCCAGATTGGCCTCCTCCTGCCACTTCTTAAATTGGGCGACGGTGTCAACCCAACATACACCAACTGCAAACGACCCCTTCATGCCCCGCAACTTCATGAAAGTGATCTGATCCCTGACAAAGATGGTATTTAGTCTTTCGGGAAGATTGTCATGCTGCAGGGCAGAGCAGAGCAGTTTACATAGCACTGATGTTTAGTGCCATATTACATTAGGAACCCATACCCCGTATCCTGCTGGATTGCCACCCCCTTGCATTGGGTGCATTGGTCAAGGAAGTCATTAGCATTAGGCTCATGCAACCAGTCCCAGGCAATGGTAACTGAAAGTCAAATCTCAACAAATGAAACAGGAGGATGGGGTGGTTGATGCCTTGTTGTATATTTGCCTGGATGGGGTAGGGGTCCCCACATGGCATTGCTCCAGTTGAATGCCTCTTCAGGTGGTGAGGGTGATCCACACAGCTGACAAATAGTGCCTTCTAGGTGCTCCTCTTTCTCAGACTCCCCATATAGGTCCTGGTCCTTGTGGTATTGGGGAATTGAATCCAGTAGTGCCTGTGACACCTGCTGCAGTTGGAAGCTAGCCAGACATCCTGCCAGATCATCTGCAGTCTGACATGTGGTTCTACCAGTCCCAGATGCCAGAGAATTAGAATTATCTGACTGCTGGGACTTGCTCCTCAGGTTTGCAGCTTGCATCGGCGCCCAGGATTTGATCTGCACCTCATTGCAGATGAGGCCCAAACTCGGAAGTGCAGTGGTGTTCCAGCTGACATATGCCTCCATCTCCAGTCCAAGATGCCAATCTGTATCTGGTTCTGCTGACCCACCTTCTGCTGCTGGGGTTGTTAGGAAGATGACATCTTCCGTCTACAGATCAGCTATGCCTTGCAAAGGATCCATCAGCAATGTACTGAGGAATGTAGACAGTGTATCTGTGTCCCACTAGGAATTCACAGGCAAGAAGGCGAGAGATGGTGACAATGTTCCGCAGCTTTGGGTGTGTTTTATTTCCCTAAGGGGCCCACCTCTTCCATTGAGTGATACAATTCATAACTGAGCAATCAGTACTGGAGTTGAAGGTTGCACATGTTTGTTGCCTAATGCCTAGCTTCTAATTAATCCCTCTATGTCATGCCACAAGGTATAACAACTGGGTTGCGGTTACTTAGTTGAAATCATTGAAGCGAGACACTTTTTTAGGAAACATAATGATGAAAATAAATAAGTTTATTCAGGTCACCATTCACCACCAATTCATTTTGAATGCTGACTAAGGCTACAGGGCACTACAAGAATGTTAGGACAATGTAGTATGAATCATGCATGAAATGTGAACTTCATTGGGGACAGTATTGCAAATGTATGTAAAGCGCTATGGAATTAATAGCGTTATATAAATGAATACATATTATTATTATTATTATTATGACATTAAATAGTGATTGCGCACTTTTAAAAAGCAATAGCCATACTATGGGGTTTCATCAGTGAGAACAGACCTATAAGATCATGTATGTGAAGCATATAATGTCTATATGCTTTTTTTTATATGAATTGCTATCACATAAGTGTAGAACAGATGGCCTTGCATGCTGCTGACATCTCTGCAATAAAAAAGGTTTGCTCTCTAATAATGACAATAATAATAATAATAAAAATAATAATAATAAAAACCCCTGCAAAATATAAAGCTCTCTTAAAAGGAATCAACCAGTAGGATTTAGGGCTATAAAGTGAATCCAGTGCCTTACAGGCACTGGGATATTGAGTGCAATCATACCTTTACTTCAATGATTACATGTATGATTGCAGAGAAAACTGTTATCAAACATCAGAAAAACTGTGCAGCACATTTGCATAAGAGCAGCACAACCTCACTATGTGGGACTGTGTTTCTTTTCTTACTCCCCTGTTTGCTCTAAGCCAAACCCTCCCATCTCACCTCTCACCCTCCCTCCCTGTCACTATAATACCCAGGAACATTACGTCTGACATTGTGCATGGAGATAGATAGCACAATGTCAGGCTCCTGTGTGTCCCAGATCATAACACACTCCCTCCTGTGTCTCCGGCTTCTAGTTCTCACTGAATTGTCTCTGGCTGTATGATCGCATGGTCACAGTGCAGGAGAAGGCCCCATCCCCTCCAGCCTCTGTGCTTCTCACAGACAGAAGAAGCAGTGAGAACTAGAATCCATAGACACAGGACAGAGGGAGTGAGTGATGATCTGAGGCACATAGGAGCCTGACATTGTGCCATCTATCTCTATGCATATGTAATGTGCCTAGGTATATTATGACAGGGAGAGTGTGATAGGGGAGGGAGAGAGGGAAGTGGGACAGTTTGGTTTAGAGCAAACAGGAGAGTAATGCAAAGAAACCCAGCCCCTCTTATGCTAATGTGCTGCACATATTTCCCAATGTTTGATAACAGTTTTCTCTGCAATCATACATGTAATCATTGAAGTAAAAGTATGATTGCACTCAGTATCCCAGTGCCTGTAAGGCATTGACTTCACTTTATGGCCCTAAAACCTGCTTGTTGGTTTCCTTTAAACTGATGTTTAGTGGACAATGTAAGCTTCCTAGACTTCCCAGCTGCTGCAATATCTGGCACTGTTTCCAAACTTCACACACTGGAGGTGTTAAAACACCTGCAAATTACAGAAAGCTTAAAAAAAATCCCAAAAATTCCCCAAAACTCTACAGCTTAAAACAAGCCAGTAGACCTGATGGTTGGGGACACTCCTAACCTTAGGTTAGGTGTTTTTCGCATCCACCGGGTCTTCTGGAGAGCGTTTTGGTCTGAAATAAATAAAGTTTTAGGGCCATTTTAAATTTCAAACATTTTCCCGAACATAGCCACGTTTGCTGATTTTGAGGAATGTGTTCGGGTATCCAATCACCAAGCTGAATGAGCCATGTTCTTGCTGTATTTAAAATTAGCGAACATTTTCAGGAAACGTCACTCATCACTAATAGGAAGTCACAAAGCTCGTCAGAAATCTGGCTTAGTCTTAAAGGATTTTTACAAATATTTCTTTTAAAAAAAGCATTAGGAGGCATATCTAGACTCTTCAGGTAACCTTGAAGTGTACCTGTCACCCCCCTCCTGAATTCAATCCAATAGCAGCACTGAATGCAGCATGTATGCTGCATTCAAGCAAGGGGTCCCCTGTGTGTGTGATGAGAATAAGAGGTACATTTGATAATCTTTTCATTATATAAATTCCATTATATCAGGCAAGGTATGATATTATTTTGTAATAAAATGTTTGGATATTTTTTAACATATGAAATCATTATATTCAACACTGCTTGAAAAAGGCTTTGACAAGCTGAAACGTTGTGGTCCTGGGAATAAATACACATTTTTCACTTTTAAAGGATGTGCTGCTGTTCATTTTTTCTTAACATCTAAACCTAAGGATGTATGGTAGTAGGGCTTGCACCCGAATTATTTTCTTTTTTGAGCTGTTCCACATATATTTTTTGTACTTGCTATTTATGATTTTTCCATCATATATTAATCATAATTAGAGATGAGTGGTGTTCGACTTGAATTGTTCATCAATCTCAAATTTGAGCTGTTTTTGGCGATGTTCAAGTCGTTCGGCGAATTAAAACAATTTGCTCTAAATTCGGCAGTTCGAAGTTATGTTCGATTTCAGTTCCGGAAGGTATATACATACATTGCAGAACTGAAATGAAGTAAAATCAAGGGTTAAAAATAAAAAAAATTGATTCTCACCTCTCTAATCCATCCAGCGACGCTTCCAGCACTATCTACCTGTCGGAGATGTAATCCCGGCAGCGTTTCCCAGTGAAATGACGAGTTCTCGCGATAACTCGTCATGTGACCGGAAACCGCTGCCGAGATTATGACGTCACCACAGGTCCTACAGGCCCTCACTAGTAGTGAATAGTAGTGAGGATCTGTAGGAACTGCGGTGACGTCATAATCCCGGCAGTGGTTTCCGGTCACATGAAGAGTTATCGCGACAATTCGTCATATGACCGCAGGTCCTCACTATTATTTACTACTAGTGAGGACCTGTAGGACCAGCGGTAACGTCATAATCTCGGCAGCAGTTTCCGGTCACATGACTTATTATCGCGAGAACTCATCATTTCATTAGGAAATGCTGCCGGGATCACGTCTCTGACAGGTAGGCAGTGCTGGAAGCGTCGCTGGATGGATTAGAGAGGTGAGTATCGATTTTTTTTATTTTTACCCTTGATTTTACTACATTTCAGTATGTATATACATTGTGGAACTGAAATTGACCACCACCCTAGTGTTTTAGTGTATTCGAGGGTGTTTGACGAACATTCGACGAACACACCTCCCATTCGACGAATCGAATCGAACTAGAACACTAGGGTGGTGGCTCGACACTAATCAATAGGTACATCTACTGTATTTGGTAAAGTGGGATGTTACAGCTCTGAACAACCAACTCTCACTTTAGCTATCGCATTTGGGTATTGGGTATATACTCGTGTATAAGCCTACCCCCTACTTTTGCCCCCAAAAGCTGGAAAAATTATTGACTCGCGTATAAGCCTAGGGAATGAAATGCAGCAGCTACCAATACTGAACAATTTCAAAAATGAAAAGGTATACGAATAAAATTTTGAACTTTTATTTCAAATAGAAACAGTAAACTATAATTCTATATCCTGCACTGCTTCTCCTCTCCCTCACTAGACTTCTTTCCCCTGCTTTATTACTGCTGTACGTTCCCTGACAACCCAGCTTTCCCTGACAACCCAGCACTTTCCCTGCTCTATTCTTTCCCCTGCTCTATTATGCTACCGTAACTAAACACACGGTACATTACTACAATGGTGCCTCACCTCCTTCCTCTTAGGGCCAGGCACTGTAATTAAAGTCCCCTGTGGCCACACCTTGTATTAGGTCAATGTCTGGCCACAGGGAACTTTTTGGGTGTGTGCTGACCTGGACACAGGGGTCTACCATAACCTATGCAGGGCGGAGGAACACTGGGCGCCCCCTCACTACAGCAGGGCGGAGGGATACATGCCGCCCATCGCTATAGGAGGGCGGAGGGATACAGGCCGCCCCATCAATACAGTGCAGATGAGGCGGAGGGATCCGGGCCCTCTGAGGTTACTGCACAGGAACCACAGGAGGGCGAGAGACCGAGGATGGACGGAAATGGTAGGGGGACCGGGACCGTACGCCTGAGAGGTCTGAGGATGCAGGTACCGTAAATGGGGAGGGATCCGGGCTGGTACCCGCACTGCACAGCCAGGAGCAGGAGGATGGCTGTAACCGGGGAGCATCCGGTTACAGCACAGCGGGGGGAGATGTGATCCAGGAGCTGGAGGATGGCTGTGACCGGCAGGGGCACAAGATGCTCAACAGGGGGGGGGGGCAGCACAAGGCATGAAATGATAGGAGGGCAGAGGGAAGCGGTGGGGAGGCTTTGAGGGGGGTGAGGAGCCATTTAAAGCAAGCACATAAGTGCTTGTTAGTTAGTGACTCGTGTATAAGCTGAGGGGGGACTTTTCAGCACATTTTTTGTGCTGAAAAACTCGGCTTATACACGAGTATATACGGTAGTTGAATAATTTGCACTTTCATTTAAGAATGTAGTATACAAAGTTATAATATGAATTGTAGATGATTCTGCTTTGCAATGGCATCTCCATATCTATTTGAATACATGCTATAGTCCTTAACAAGCCATAATCTGTACAATTTACCTTTTTATTACTTTTTTTCTTGTATCAGCTCATAAAGTTGGAATCAGATTCTAGTGGGCCTGCTGCGACATATCCTTAAGCATACATTTATTCCTTCCCTTCAGATTCAATCCTTTGGATTTTCAATGTAGCAACACAACACGGTATTAGTGCAGTGACTCTAACCCGCAGAGATGACAACCACCTTTCACAGCTTTGTCAAGTACTTACATATGCCTGGTTTTCCTTTACATATGGAATTTTCCTTAAGTTTTCCATCCAAATTGCAGCATGATCAGCTGGCATGAAATGGTTGAATGAAGTTTGTGTTTGGTTCACACTTAAGGGCCCGTTACACACAACTATATTGCTAACAATATCGTTGCAACGTCACGGCTTTTGGGGTGTTGCAGCGACATCGTATGGATGTCGCTGTGTGTGACAGGTACCAACAATCAGCTTGCTGATCGTTGATCGTTGGTTTGTGGTCAGGACCATAAATCTGTCGTTGGTCGTCTGCTGGTCAGCACACATCGGCGTGTGTGAGTGGGGCCAAACGACCAGCGATAAGCAGATCAGGCTGGCAACTATGGTAAACAGCAGGTATCTAGGCAGCATGCAGCAACTAGTTACCTGATGTATACCCTAGTTACCAGCCTTCTCCGCTTCCAGGCTGGTATCCAATGTACACAGAGGGTAACTAGGTGTAGTAATGCCTCATCCTGGTTCCCATCCTACATTAATGATCCCCATCCTGATCCTCATCATGAAGTAATGTTCCATCCTGATCCTCTTCTTGTAGTAATCTCCCCATCCTAATCCTCTTCTTGTGGTAATGTCCTTATACTGGTCACCTTCTTGTAGTAATGTCCCCATCCTGATCCCCTTCTTCTAGTAATGTCCTCATACTGGTCCCCATTGTATATTAATGTCCCCCATACTGGTCCCCGTCTGGTACTAATGTCCCCTTCCTGGTCCCCTTCTTGTAGTAATGATCCTCCCTGGTCCCTATGTGTAGTAATGCCCCACCCTGGTCCCCATCCTATAATAATGACTCCCATCCTGGTCCTCATCATGTTGTAATGTCCCCATCCTGATCCCCTTCTTGTAGTAATATCCCCATCTTGTAGTAATGTCTCCATCCTGGTCCTCCTCTTGTGGTAATGTCCCCATCCTGGTCCTCATCTTGTAGTAATGCCCTCGCCCTGGTCTCCATCTTGTAGTAATGCCCTCGCCCTGGTCTCCATCTTGTAGTAATGTTCCTCCCTGGTCCATATGTGTAGTAATGCCCCATCCTGCTCCCCATCCTATACTAATGTCCCCCATCCTGGTCCTTATCTTGTAGTAATGTCCCCATCTTTTAGTAATGTTCCCTCCCTTGTTATCTTGTAGTAATGTCCCCCATCCCAACGCGATTTTGTAGAGATGTCCCCACAACCTGGTCTCTGTTATTTTTGCTCTCTCGCTCACACACACACTCACACATATACACACTCGCACACTCACACATATACACATGCACACACACATACACTCACTTATACACTATCACATATATACACACTCACACATACATCCTCAGACATATTCACACAAACACATACACACTTACACATTGACACACATTCACACACTTACACATAGGGCCATATATATTTGGAGTTCCTGTCACCCTAGGCACTTTCAGCGGTCACATCCCCCTCCCAAGGCTGCTATCTTCGGCTGTAATAGCACCTTACCTGATTCCACGCTTCTGATCCCGGCAGCTTCTACTTCTGTGGCTTCCGGTCTCCCACTTGCCAGCACCAGCCGGCACCTGGCACCAGCCAGCAACCGGCACCAGCCTGCACCCGGCAGCTGGCACCAGGCCTCATCCGTCGGCACCAGGCGGCAGCTGCCAGCACCCGGCAGCTGCCTGCATCCGACGGCAGCCACCAGCACCCAAGAGGCGGCACCCCGGCAGCAGCCACCAGCACCCGGGGGACTGCACCAGGTGGCACCCGGCAGCTGCCAGCACCCGGCATTAGGCAGCCACCGGGAGTCGGGAGCACCCAGGAGGCGGCACCAGGTGGCACCCGGCAGCTTCCAGCACCTGGCGGTAGCCACCAGCACCCGGCATTAGGTGGCACCCGGCAGCACCTGGGAGGCGGCACCAGGTGGCAGCTGCCAGCACCTGGCATTAGGTGGCACCAGGCGGCCACCAGCACCAGCCACCGGTGATGTGCCACCTAGGCCGGCGGGATTACACTCACACATACACATTCACACACACACCCATACTCACATATACACACTCACATACATATACACACACTCACACATATACACACATATACACACTAGATACAATTCCATACGATCTATAGAGTGGGATCAAACCCACAGACTCATAGACAATTGAATAACGGAGGACAAAGAGAGAAAGTGTGCACAAAATTTCATATGTTGTAACGGACCAAAACAACCGGTACAGGTCCAAAAGGACAAGATGGAACAACAGGTACTGGACAAAAGAGCACTACATGCAATGTGGTTACAAGATGTTACAAAAACAAACACCACTAAGAACATCAAATCGACTATACAGGATCAAACTGGACATAATGAAGTAAACCTGGGCATGTTCAGTATATACAGTACATAGAAATGCATAACTCAAACAGTAAAGTGCCTAGTGCAATATTAGAACACTGCCCAAATTTAAGAGGTAAACAAGACCAGCAGAAATAGCATGTTAAAATCAGATGTCTTTTGGTGACATAGTTCTTAACCCTCTGTGGCCAAGAGAGGGTTAAGTCAGATTACAATCAGTTTACATGAGAGCTCAATTACCCAGCAGTGAAAATGAGGACCCCCAGATCTGGACCCCGACGTACGTTTCCTCTTGTTTACGTTGTTACAAGCTTCATCAGGGGGACATATACACACTCACACATACTCACACACACATACACATATACACACTCAGAAATATTCACACACACACATACTCGCACACACATACACTCACACATATACACATACACACTCAAATACACTCACATATATACACACACACACATACACACTCTCTCTCTTACTCTCACTCATACACACCTTAATGATGCCCTGGGCCACTGTACATGGAGCCACCGCGGTATCCACTTTATTGTGACTTCCGGGTACCGCTCAAACAAGCACCTTCGCTCCTGTACATTCATGCAAGCAGGCAGCTGGCGGACCAATCAGAAGCCTCCTGTGATGTCATACGCTGACATCAGCTGCAGGCGTCTGATTGGTCCGCTGGCCGCCTGTTTGCATGAATGTACAGGAGCGAAGATGCTTGTTTAAGCGGTACCCGGAAGTCACAATAAAGCAGGTACCGCGGCGGTTCCATGTACAGTGGCCCGAGACATGCTTATCTTTTCATGATGCCCCGGGCCGCATATGGTGGCAACATGTCTCCAGGGAGTGTCCACACCCCCTAGAGACCGGCTGCTTTAATGCATTGGTAGTTCAGGAGTTAATAGCAATATTTCTGAAAAGCCGCTTATTGTCGGCTTTTCACATCCATTCGTGAAATCCGGCGGCTCCTGTCAGTGAGCGCGCCGTATGCTATGCAATTAGTGTAAGCACAGTGATGGTCAGCGTCCTAAATAAGGAGCTGTCCCAGGCACTTACGCTAATTGCGTACTGCACCCATCGCTCTCCATGGGGCTGAAGAATTCAGCATCAGCTCCATGGCCAGGGCACATTGAAACTCCGGTGCCCTGACCATGGAGCTGATGCACCATGGAGAGCATTGCACTCTCGCGAGTCCCTCGCACAGTGTGCCTTCTGTCGAACTCTGAGACCATTAACCCCTGTATAGGGATCTGGACTTACAACAGAGGCCAGGAGGTTACTGCCTATAGAGGAGCAGAAGGCCAGGGCAGGGAGGTAATAAAATAGAGAAGCCTGGGGAAAAAGGAAGGGTGGAAAATTGGAAATGTGGGGAAACTGAGTCAAAACCTAGAGGACAGCGATCTACAAAATTGTTAGCAGAAAACAGAGTCAAAGAACAAGGCCAAGATCTAATCAATGCCACAGAGAAACTAGCACAAATTAGAATGGGGAACCTGGAATATAACTCACAATTAATGAGACAAGTTCCAGGGTTTATAAAGGGAGTAGCACCTCCCCATCGACAGGGGCTCAGGAACCAATGACCTTATCTGGACCGCCCACATTCCAACACTATCAGGTTGCGAACCACAACAGACGCTAAAGAGACTGCCGGTGACACCTCCATATGTGAAAGGCACTAGCCAGAAAAAAACATGAACAAGAAAGGAAAAGCATATTAGCTAGTGAATGCATGGCTGGCTGTCACGCTGGGGGCGGGAGAGGCACTCAGCGTAGGACCAAGACGGGGGGGGGGAATAAGGAGTCCCTAAAACTATGGGCACAAGAAGGAGAGGGTGACCCTGGTCTTACTGGGGCTGACCCTGTCTGCCCTAACGTCCCTATACAGTTTCCTCAACTGTCGCCGACCACGAACCTCGTCCCTCTCTGATCCTAGCACTACCTTAGCTAAGGATCAGATGGAGAGGTTCACTAGACCCCTCCACTAACAACTAAAGACAACACAAGGAAATAACAGACAATGGGGAAAGAAAACACTTATCTTGCAGCAGATCACAGCAACCTCCACCACCTCTGCTTCTGCTGGAGCAAGTATAATGAGTGCACAAGGAAATATCACCTGCACTGAGGGAGGGCAATGAAACTCCTTATAAAGGTGGGAAGAACCTGCTGGGTCCTAGAGACCCAGGATACTGGTGTAGAAACCAGACCGAGCACAAGACCTTCCCAGCCGTCTCCCCATGATAGGGAGATCTTATCATACCTTCTCTTCATCTACACAGAAGGTAAATGCCCCTGAAAGACGGACCGTCCTCAACTCTTATGGCTGATTGGCCAACCGCTGGGACCGTCTGCGCGTGGCCTCTACCCTGTCATCCGTGCCACCCGTGACACTGGCTATGTGCAAAGCCGCTCAATGTGAATTTCAGCCATTGCAGTCTCTTTAGCGTCAGTATGATAAGTTTTCTGACCGTGCACCCTCCCCCGCCCTGTAGCCATGTTGAGACTCTACATCCTACTGTAGCCTAGGTCCTGACACACCCATACCCATACACGCAGGTTTTAATTGCAGTTAGTGGCACAGACACCCATTCAAGCAATTCACACTGCAGGAAGAGGCACAAGGTTAGGACCTGGTAGTATGAAAGACCTTGGCGCCGGTTACCGAGCTCAAATGCCATGGCCATTGCATTAGCTAACTATTCATTTTTTTCCTCTATATCATGAAGCAGTTTTGTGCTGTGCCTGTATACCCTATTCACATTGAGCAGCTTTGCACATAATTTTCTAGTGTTACTGTTGCAGCCGATATCCTGCGCTCTCCAGAACTCACTGCAAAGACTTCTCCTCTAACACCTGTATCACCTGCAGAGTGAACACAGCGATGCCTGGTGACAGGGGCAGAAGCCGCAGACGGAAGCGCTTGCTGAGGAGCAGTGCCTTTATTATCAGTGTCATATAAATGGTGAACATGATGGTGCCTAGTGATTGGGGCAGGAATTATGGGAGCAGGTCCAGATGAGGAGTCGGACACATCACTAGCACCATCCATAGATGTGATATGGCAGTGTCTAGAGGCTGGGGCAGGGATTACAGGAGCAGGTCCAGGTGGGGACATGACATAAACACAGTGAACAATTAAGTGATTAATAATACATAAAGTAAAAATTATACATATATAATGAATATCATATCAATAAACTCATATGTGCATTGTGATAATCATAAATAGTACAGTCATGGCCAAAAGTTTTGAGAATGACACCAAAATGATATTTTCACATGATCTGCTGCCCTCTGGTTTTTATATGTGTTTGTCTGATGTTTATATCACATACAGAAATATAATTGCAATCATATTATGAGTACCAAAAGGTTATATTGACAGTTAGAATGAGTTAATGCAGCAAGTCAATATTTGCAGTGTTGACCCTTCTTCTTCAGGACCTCTGCAATTCTCCCTGGCATGCTCTCAATCAACCTCTGGACCAAATCCTGACTGATAGCAGTCCATTCTGCATAATCAATGCTTGCATTTTGGCAGAATTTGTTGGTTTTTGTTTGTCCACCCGTCTCTTGATGATTAACCACAAGTTCTCAATGGGATTAAGATCTGAGGAGTTTCCAGACCATGGACCCAAAATCTCTATGTTTTATTCCCTGAGCCATTTAGTTATCACCTTTGCTTTATGGCAAGGTGCTCCATCATGCTGGAAAAGGCATTGTTGGGTGCCAAACTGCTCTTGGACGGCTGGGAGAAGTTGCTCTTGGAGGACATTCTGGTACCATTCTTTATTCATGGCTGTGTTTTTAGGCAAGACTGTGAGTGAGCCGATTCCCTTGGCTGAGAAGCAACCCCACACATGAATGGTTTCAGGATGCTTTACAGTTGGCACGAGACAAGACTGGTGGTAGCGCTCACCTCTTCTTCTCCGAATAAGCTGTTTTCCACATGTCCCAAACAATTGAAAAGGGGATTCATCAGAGAAAATGACTTTACCCCAGTCCTCAGCAGTCCACTCCCTGTACCTTTCCCCCAGTCCTCAGCAGTCCACTCCCTGTACCTTTCCCCAGTCCTCAGCAGTCCACTCCCTGTACCTTTCCCCCAGTCCTCAGCAGTCCACTCCCTGTACCTTTCCCCCAGTCCTCAGCAGTCCACTCCCTGTACCTTTCCCCCAGTCCTCAGCAGTCCACTCCCTGTACCTTTTGCAGAATATCAGTCGGTCCCTGATGTTTTTTCTGGAGAGAAGTGGCTTCTTTGCTGCCCTCCTTGAAACCAGGCCTTGCTGAAAGAGTCTTTGCCTCACAGTACGTGCAGAAGCACTCACACCAGCCTGCTGCCATTCTTGAGCAAGCTCGGCACTGCTGGTAGTCCGATACCGCAGCTGAAAGAGTTTTAAGACACGGTCCTGGCGCTTGCTGGTCTTTCTTGGGTGCCCTGGACACCTTTTTGACAACAATGGAAGCTCTCTCCTTAAAGTTCTTGATGATGCGATAGATTGTTGACTGAGGTGCAATCTTTGTAGCTGCGATACTCTTCCCTGTTATGCCATTTTTGTGCAGTACAATGATGGCTGCACGTGTGAAGGATTAGCCATTCTTCCTCCCAGCAGGTGGCTAGTCCAATCCACATACTGCCAGACACACTGGAGCCATGCGTTTCCAGAGTCTTCTGATGGAGCAGACCATTCAGTAGTGAGTGTGACCCCTACTCCCCTTTGCATGGGTTGAACCCAAGAGCCCAGACAATACATTCATGTTTTAGGATCAGATGTGAGTCGACTGTGGAAGTGAACAGAGCAAGACCTGAGCTGAGGCCAGATCTCGTCGTCCTTGGGATTGTGTTGGATCTATTGGACTCTTGCAAATGACTATTGCTTTAGATTATCTGGCACAAGGATTATTGGGAGGTGCCTCGGATCTGTTTCCTTTGTTTGGACTCCTTGCAGACTCTGCAGATTTACCTTTTTGTGTGTAGTTCCAGCTTTCTTGTTTAATAATTCTCCTTGGATTGATCATCGGCCGGGTGTCCCTTCCTGCTTTGATGCACACCCCGTCACAAGGAGATCCAACCTTTTTTATTCTAACAGAATGTCTATGCTAATTAAGATGGGTTTTTAGATCACATGTGGTCTCTCCCACGTGCCACATAAGACAAGGACATTGAAGTAAATAAACAACATACTCCATTTCACATGTTAAACAACCTTGTATTATACACAGTTTGCGTTTGATGATCAATAAATAAAGAATCTTTAAATATGTAAGAACAATTGACCTAATTTAAGCAAGGAAAACAACCTTTTCTTTTGCTCCCAGTTAGGGAAGGTTGTAACTGTTTTATAAAAGAGCCTATATCTGATCTTACAAGGTGATCCTTTAAATTTTTGGTATGTCTATATGAAAAAATAGGAGTTTTTTCAAACTAAACTATTTATGGTCATTTTCCAAGGGTACCCCAATGTGTTTTCACACTTTTGGATATATTTTCCCTTTCCTCACTAAATGTTGACACCAATGGAATCCAATCAAGAGTTTTCTTTGATTTTTGTTCCAACCAGGGATATTTTAAATTTGTTCCACTTTCTGTTTATATCTACCCAACAACTTTACGGGATAGCCTCTTTATTTAAATTTACAAGTAATAGAATCCATAGATTTAAAAAACTATCTCTTTGCTTTCTATACCTTTAGCTCTCAACAGTTGGCTAAACGGTATAGACTCTAGCATTATTTTGGGATGTTGGCTCAAAAAATGCAAAGTATTTTTTTTCAGTGGGCATTGTAAACAATTTTGTTACCAAATAATAATTTTCTCTCATCACTGATACATCCAAAAATTGTACATTGTCAATTGAACTTATCATAGTAAACTTAATGTCTGCATTCACCATGGTGAGGAAACCAAAAAATTCCTTCAATTTTTCCTGACTTCTGTTCCATACGAGAAAGATGTTGTCTATGATCTCCACCACTCTATAACATGAGAAGTGGTAGGACATATATGCGACATCCTCCTCAGTAACACTCATCACCAAATTTTCATAAGAAGGGGCCTCCATTGCAGTACCTTTCTGTTGCTTAATAAAATCAGCCCCGAGCAGGAAATAATTCCTCCTCAGAACTAATTCCGATAAGTCAAGAATAAGTGATTTTGCATTTTCTGAAAAATTCTCGCTTTCTATTTTTTTCTCGATACACACCAACCCAAATTCATGTAAAATTCATGTGTGTAGGGCAACTACGTCAAATGATACTAAAATACACTCCCCCTTGATTATCAGATCTTTAATTTGTAATAAGAAGTTTGAAGTATCTCTAATATATGACTTGGATTTTAGCACAATTGGATTTTAAACCCTATCCAGAAAAATCTCTATGTGACTTAACGCAGAATTCATGCAGACACTCTTGTGCGTCCTGGCTGGTTAATCAGTGATTTATGAATTTTTGGGAGTATATAGATAGTAGGAATAGTAAACTAATAAGCAATAAATAATATATATCCTGGTCTATTAGTAGTTTCTGTAAAGGTACCGTTACATGCTTCAATGTCGTTATCACCAACAATATCATGGGAGCGCGGTCGTTAGGACATCTTTCTGACAGTGTTGGTGAGATGTCACACGTCTAGATATCGTGAATGACGCACCAATGATATGGTGAGCAGCTATCGTTCGCACAACCCAGCGAACGATACTTGTTCACTGTTGTGAATAGGGGAAGTTGTTAACGACATCGTTATCGCTGTGTCACACACAACGATGCAGCAGGTTGGCTAAATGAGGATCGTTTGATTTGAGAACATGTTCTCAAATCTACGATCAACGATCCACCAATTTATCGTAGTCGTATCTCGGTGTAATATCCAACTAAGTCCTAACGATGTAGTTTGAACGACTCCAAACCCGTGACGTTTGAGCGATATCGTTCACAATATCGTACCGTGTAACGGGGCCTTAAGGCATTATTAGTAATGATTAGGGATGAGCGAGTACCTCAATATTCGGACTCGCTATACTCGCAACGAGTAGGTCCCGGTACTCGTTGCGAGTATAGCGAGTCCGAATACTTTCGCAGTGTATCTATAGATACACTACGAAAGTACCCTAAAAGTGAATAAAAGTTATTAAAAATAATAAAATTACATACTCACCTGTCCGACGCCTGCACCTGGACTGTCCCAGAAGACCTGCGATCACCAGACAAGGACCTGTGACTACCAGCCAATCAGATGGCCGGTAGCGATTTGGCCAATCAGATGGCGAAACGTCACAACCACGTGATCGCTAGCGGCCACCTGATTGGCCAGATTGCATGGTCCTAGGTGTACTGCCAGGAGAAGCACGCAAAGAAGTACGCCTCAAAAAGGACTCAATTTGAGTCCACCTAAGATGAATAGGGGAGTGCCACCAGGACCTGGCCTCCTCCAAGACGATCGCCCTGTGGTAGTCACGAATGTTCGGCAAGCCCATACCCCTGGAATGGAGGGGCAGGTACATAACACTGCGAGCAACTCAAGGGGTCTTGTTATTCCACACATATTTATTTAATACAGATTGAAATTTGGCTAATAGGTCTCTAGGGACCCTAATTGGGATACATCTAAGGAAATAAATTACCTTTGGGAGGAGTAGCATTTTTAGGGCCTGCAGTCTAGCTATACATGACAGCTTTTTAAAGGCAAAGGAGGCGACGTCTTTAGCAAGGCTGGCACAGAGGTCAGCAAAGTTCCATCTAACAAGTTGGGAGGAGGGACATAGAGTGACTCCAAGCTAGGGAATTCCTTCCTTCACCCACCTAAAGGGGAGCAACCGGGAGAGAGCCAAGCACTCCTCGTCCGAAACATTAATGGGGGAGATTACTGACTTGGCAGCGTTAAGTTTGTAGAAAGACACGGAAGAGTATAAGGTCAGGATGCGCATAGCCGCCGGGAGGGACTGTGAGACGTTAGTGCAGGATATAATGATACTAGATAAATATCCGCTGCACACCAACATCAGAAATTCTAGCGAGAAAAAAGCTAATGGCTGACATGTATTAATGCACAGTGTGAACTGGAGCAAAAGGCACAGTAGAAAACTACTCAAAGCTTATGTAAGGAATAACATGAGAACATAGCTGACGTGATGGCCCTGACATCCGAGCCCGGTAACCGCGGCAAGGTCTCTCATTCTACCGGGTCCTACTCTAGTAGTTTTCTACTGTGCCTTTTGCTCCAGTTCACACTGTGCAGGAATAAATGTCAGCCATTAGCTTTTTTCTCGCTAGAATTTCTGATGTTGGTGTGCAGCAGATATTTATCTAGTAATGTTATGTATTTTTCCAGCTAGCACCCAACATAGAGGTGTGCCAGCCATCTTTAATATTACATGCAGGATATAATGATGTTATCAGCGTATAGGCCAACGGAGTGGGTACTTTCCACAACTCGGACTCTCGAAATGTGCAGGTCCGAGCAGATTCTCTCTGCTAAGGGTTCCAAGGCCAGAACAAAAATCATCGGGGACAAGAGGCAACCCTGATGTGTGCCATTCATGATCTGGAAGGCAGGTGAAAGGAATCCGGATGCAAGGACCCTGGCGTTGGGTCGGGAGTATAGAGATAGAATCGTCCCAAGAAAGGGCCCAGCAAGACCAAACTTTCTCAGAACTGCCTCCAGGTATCCCCAGTGCACCCTGTCAAACACCTTTTCGGCATCAAGAGACAGGAATGCACCGGGGACTTCTTCCAACTCCATCACTCTGATGAGATCGATCATCCTCCTAGTCCCATCTTTCGCCTGCCTGCCTGCCAGCCACGAACCCCACCTGATCCGGAGCAATCAAACGTGGCACCACTTCCATCAGCCTGGCCGCCAAGATCTTCACATAAATTTTAAGATCGCAGTTCAAGAGGGATATGGGACGATAGCTTTCAGGGAGGGGGGGTTTGCCCTGTTTTGGAATTAGTGATTTGTTGTTTACCTCACCAAACTTTAAAAACTTAGTTGGACGGTTTGCTGTTCATTGTTCGGCTTCAATCAAACCGGTCATGTCTCTGAAATTATATTTATCTGCCCATATAGGGATGATTCACAAGTCTTTTGCCTTAACTTTATGTATAGGCTGGTTTACTGGAGCAGTGAGAGCAGGTTAAAAAATTATGTGCAATTCTTGTCCTTGGAGCAGTTAAACTCTGTGCTGCCTGCACAGTGAGCACCCTGTAATAAGTCCCCCACACTTTGTGTGCTCCTATATGTTCTGAAATATTTTATCCAATTTTTTCAGAGGAATGCTGGACAATTGGATTAGCCAAATCCTATATTCGAATTTGTTTTTCGTGGTAACCAAAATAGCGGTCAGTGAGTGAGCATTAAAATGCTCGGGTGCTCGATTCTCTGGTCGAGCATTTCAAGATGCTCAGATGCTCTACCGAGCACTGAGCCCAATGCAAGTCAATGAGTGATAGGCTCCGCCCACAGACATCCGGCTATAAATCAAGTGTTTCTGGGAAAGGGCGGGAGGGTGGCATTTTCAAATCATCACAGCATACAACACCTTGCTGTGCCCCCCAGAGGGACCCTAACAATCAATCTGCTCTCTGTGAGGTGCCAGCTTACTTTGTGCACTAAAGGGAGCTGTATACTTGTGTTACATTGATAATGATTAGTGATGCGTCCGAGGATCTCGGCGGTACTCATGCGAGTACCGAGTAGCGCCGAGCATGCTCGCTCATCACTAGCGGTCAGCCTTATTGCCATTACATTCATGTGATGTAACATGCAGTCTATGTTATTGTAGGTTCACAAAGATATGACCTACAATTGTAATGTTTTGTTTGTTTAACCATTTGTGTTTTGTTACTTTCCTATCAGTTTTATCATTAAACGAAAATATATGTGAGTTCAACACATGTTCCACATCAAACTTGTATGTTTGGTTATATTTGTTTGCCGTGCACACTGTGTGCATCATGTCAGGGAAAATTCCTGTCCTTACACACCCTAAATGTTTGGTCCTATCACTACATGATCTTTTAAGTCATTTATCAATGTAGTGTTGTGTTATGGCCAAATTGGCTTTCATGGCAAGGTTCATTCTCAAAGCCTGGTGTCACACTGTCGGATTGGCCCTGATCAGTGACAATCAGTTTGTCATCGTAAATCTGGAGTTTCTTCTAAACTCTGATTTGAGACAAATCTTTCACCTCTACTTGTTAAGCTGGTTTCACACTGAAGTTTTTTTCCTGATCAGATTCCATTCGGTTTATGTGTCAAATATAGGAGTCTATACAAAATTCAGAGCAGGTGTCAATCTTTCAATTATAGTTTTTCTCTGCAAGTTTCTCTCCTGATTTTGACACACAAACCAGATGGAACCTGATCAGGGAAAAAACTGCAGTGTGAAAACAGCCAAAAATAAACGTACAGAGTACAGTACGACTCATCTAATATATAAAACCCGAAGCCACTTCCGTCTTCAAGGGACAAAAATGACGTCACACGACAGAAGTGGCTTGGGCACTACACCCGCTCAGGGTGATCCAAGATGGCGGTGAGAGGTGGCGCTTTAGCGCTCACCGCGAGCCGCTGTCAAAACGGCGAGTGGTGGGCACCGCCGCCAGCCCTGCCGCTCACTGCCCACAGCCCTGGCACTTTCCTCCTCCATCCGGGAGCCAGCCCCGCCCACACTCGGTTCGTTGTACGCCCTCTGGCATCTACCCGACACCGCCGCCAGCTCTGCCGCTCACCGCCCACAGCCCGGTCAGTGTCCTCTGCCCTCCAGCCTCCCCTGTCCTCTGCCCTCCAGCCTCCCCTGTCCTCTGCCCTCCAGCCTCCCCTGTCCTCTGCCCTCCAGCCTCCCCTCTCCTCTGCCCTCCAGCCTCCCCTCTCCTCTGCCCTGCAGCCACCCCTGTCCTCTGCCCTCCAGCCTCCCCTGTCCTCTGCCCTCCAGCCTCCCCTGTCCTCTGCCCTCCAGCCTCACCTCTCCTCACCCCTCCTCACCTCTCCAGCCTCAGCTCTCCTCACCCCTCCAGCCTCAGCTCTCTTCACCCCTCCAGCCTCCGCTCTCCTCACCTCTCCAGCCTCCCCTGTCCTCACCCCTCCATCCTCACCTCTCCTCACCCCTCCTCACCCCTCCAGCCTCACCTCTCCTCACCCCTCCAGCCTCAGCTATCCCCACCCCTCCAGCCTCAGCTCTCCTCACCCCTCCAGCCTCCGCTCTCCTCACCCCTCCATCCTCACCTCTCCTAATCCCTCCAGCCTCACCTCTCCTCAGCTCTCCTCACCCCTCTAGCCTCAGCTCTCCTCACCCCTCCAGCCTCCACTCTCCTCACCCCTCCAGCCTCGCTCTCCTCACCCCTCCAGGTCGCTTCCTCACCCCTCCTCACCCCTCCAGCCTCCGCTCTCCTCACCCCTCTAGCCACCCTCCCTCACCCCTCCCAGCTCCGTCCTCACCCCTCCAGCCTCCGCTCTCCTCACCCCCCCCTCTCACCAGCCTCCGCCTCCGCTCCTCACCCCTCCAGCCTCCGCTTCTCACCCTCCAGCCTCACTCTCCTCACCCCTCCACCTCCTCCTCTCCTCACCCCTCAGCCTCCAGCTCCTCACCCTCCAGCCTCACCTCTCCTCACCCCTCCAGCTCACCTCCTCACCCCTACCTCACCCCTCCAGCCTCGCTCTCCCCCCACCCCCTCCTCACCCCTCCAGCCTCAGCTCTCCTCACCTCCAGCCTCGCCTCCTACCTCACCCTCCTATGCCTGTACCGTATGTTATATATGTGCTGTTGTATATATAATGTAATGATGTGTAGTGATATGTAATAATATATATTTATACATCTTTATAGATTTGCATGTGTGTACATATAATGTGTGTGTATAAAAGCCCAAGGCACTTCCGTCACTTTGTCCACACACACACATATACACATACACACACACACACACTCCTCTATACTTACCACCGGCCCTGCGTCCACCGCCTGGATCCTCAGTCGACATGTCGCTGCCCCTGAACTGCTGGATCCAATATAGCGTCCAGGAAGTCTCGCCAAACTTCCTGGACGCCATATTGGATCCAGTCGTCCGGGGCCGGCGACATACTTTGCCCAAGATGGCGTCCGGGAAGTTTCGCCAGACTTCCCAGATGCCATATTGGATCCAGTCGTCCGGGGGCGCCGACATGTCGACTCAGGATTCAGGCGGCGGGGAAGACGCAGGCCTGGTGGTAAGTATAGCGGAGTGTGTGTATGTGTGTATGTGTGTGTGTGTATGTGTGTGCTGACCACTCTGCCCACGGCGCTGCGCTGACCACTCTGCCCACGGTGCTGCGCTGACCACTCTGCCCACAGCGCTGTGCTGACCACTCTGCCCACGGCGCTGCACTTACCACTCGGCCCACGGCGCTGCACTGACCACTCTGCCCATGGCGCTGCGCTGCCCACGCTGCCCACGGCGCTGCGCTGACCACTCTGCCCACACCACTGCGCTGACCACTCTGCCCACACCGCTGCGCTGACCACTCTGCCCACAGTACTGCGCTAACCACTCTGCCCACGGCGCTGCGCTGACCACTCTGCCCACGCTGCTGCGCTGACCACTCTGCCCACGCCGCTGCGCTGACCAATCTCACCGCACTCACTGCTAACCACTGAGCCACCGCGCAGTTCTAACCACTGAGCCACCGCGCAGTGCTAACCACTGAGCCACCGCCCAGTGCTAACCACTGAGCCACCGCCCAGTGCTAATCACTGAGCCACCGCCCAGTGCTGACCACTGAGCCACCGCGCAGTGCTAACCACTGAGCCACCGCCCAGTGCTAATCACTGAGCCACCGCCCAGTGCTAACCACTGAGCCACCGCGCAGTGCTAACCACTGAGCCACCGCGCAGTGCTAACCACTGAGCCACCGCGCAGTGCTAACCACTGAGTCACCATATACTCTGCTACCCACTGAGCCACCTGTATACACACAATTAATTTCACTGCACTCCCCTAACTATTAGTAAATAAACTATATATGGATTCTAGACTACCCGATTCTTTAGAATACGGACCCTACAGACTACAAATTTAGTGGGTAACAGTGCAATCATATATGTGCCATTTTGGAATCACTCTTTCAAATCCAACCACATAAGTAACAAATCAGGCTGTTTAGTCTTCTGAAATTATTATTAAGTAATAAACTTATAAGTCAAAAATGCAAATTTTTGCAAACAATGAACAAAAACACTACACCTAGCCATCCCAGACTGGGATAGGATTATCCCAAAGTGACAATTTTTTGGGTTAGAATGTCAAAAAAACAAATATGTGATTAGGGAATTTAAAAATGCAGAGGCTACACATAGTGGTATATGGAACCCGAAATTGGCCAGGAGACTTAACAACACTTGCTAAACAAAAAACAATCAATACTTCATCTACACACTGTCGCCTGAATCACGGGTGCAGGATTTGGAGGACCAGCGGTAGCAGCCTTACCCCAAAAAAATTCCTTCATGAACAACTGGAATCTGACTCTAAATTCTAGCTGCCTCTCACGTGGGATCTCCTTCAACATGTTAAAATATGAAGTGAAAAAGAGCGGCCAATCATTTCCCGAGTATAAGGCAAATAATGATGGCCTCGCTCTCTTCTATTTTTTTTTAAGTGTTTCAGCTGAAATGCTGCTTTTTTAGCTGTCCAAAAACACTCGTTATTAGTGATGTTGTTGTAATCTCCTGTTCCGCACCCCTTATGGTCTGAGTTGTTGGAAGTTAATGGGCCTCGGATGTTTGTCATGTAGTCTCCTCATTGTGAGTGTCGTTGGCCTGGTCTTCTGGTGGTGCTGTGCTGCTTGTGGTCCTGTATGTGAATATAATATGCATGTGTCAGTTTTTGTTGTGTATTCTTTGTAGGAGAATTGCAACATCAGACATTTGTTAGGCACATACCTTAGTGGCTGGACACCTGAGGCCAGGAACAATAAATCCTCATAATAGGTGTGTCACATCGCCATTGGACTCGGTGGTTGGTGTTCCTGCCTCGGCCGCTGGGAGGAGCCGGATTCCTTCGGCTGGTGGCGCCGGTGATAGGAGGGCCTTGTCCTCATATGGACCTGCTCCAGCGACGTCTGCCTCTGTCGCTGAGCGCCGCTGTGTTTCCCCTCTGGGTGGTGTTGGTCGCAGAGGAAAGGGCCCTGCAGAGGTGTCCGTTAGGCGCAGCCTGCGTTCTTCTGTCAGAGGTGGCGTGGGTGGAGCCAGTCGTGCATCTCCATCTGGCCTGGATCTAGGGGCGGTCCGGATGAGGTCATCAGGTTGTGAGCTCCAGCCTATGGGAGGTAGCCGTGCCCTTCAAGTACATTGGAGCCTGGCTTGCAGGCCGCCAGATATAGTTTTGGTTCCCCAGTGATAGTGTGTTTAGTTTCGTGTCTGACCTTGCCTGGATTTCTGACTCTGCCTCTGCCTATTGATTTTGTACCTCAGCTGCCCTCTTGGTTTTTGCCCTTGACCTTTGCCTGGATTTTTGACTCTGCTACTGCCTGACGATTTTGTACCTTTGCTGCCCTCTCGGTTTTGACTCGGACTTCTGACTTCGTTTTTCGGGTCTTGATTTTCCCCTGGCGACCTCCCCGGCTCTGTTGCTCATATAGGCAGCTACCCCCTGGGCTCCGCTATAATTCCAGATCCCTGTATAGGGGTTAAGGGTCTCGGGGTTTCTCGGGTGCTGCCTACCAGCAGCTCGGCCTCACGGTGGATGGTCGTCACAAGGTGTATGGCACAGGTTGGTCTGATCATATGCCCGGATCACACTCCATGTGTTGCTTGTAGTCTCTGATGAACCTGTCCATGGACCGCCACCGGGTGAGTATGCTTTGTGCTGCAATATTGAATAATCAAATTTTAATGTTAATTAAGATGCGTCAAACTAAACTAAACCACCCAGAGTCTTGGCTCCTATGTAATGACCATTGCCAGAACCACTGATGTTAAGGGTATTGTTACACGACACAATATTGCATGCAATTTCACTGGCAAATTGCTGGTTGCAGTGAAATCATGGACACATTGTTCCATTTGTACACGGCAACAAAATAGATCAATGTGTCCATGATTTCACTGCAACCAGCAAATTGCCTGTGACATTGCATGCAATATTGTGACATACAACGGTACCCTTACCCTCCCAAAATGCTAAACACTTACCACATTTTTTTTCTCAGACGATGAGAGACTCATAAATGTGGGGTGTAATTTTGTGCATATTTTATGCCAAACAGCCTTGGTAAACACCCGATCACTGTGTCTTTCATGCCTCTTATTCCAAACACACGTGTTTTTCTTAACCTGCTCAATCAGGGTGCTGTTTTGGATGGACCAGGCTTCTTCCGACTCAGTAGTCTTTGTGTGTTTGTGAGTGTGTTTGCTGTTTAAATGAAAAACAACAATTAAGACAAGCATATCATAATCTAGAAGTCATCAATGTCAAATTACGCAAGGACACCAAAACTGTAACAAACCTTAAAAACATATGACCGCAGGACATGTGTAAATGATGGTTTACAAGGTTGAGCATTATTAGATGTTAGCAACGTGCATAGTGACACTTTTCGAACACAAGATGACCATTCTAACTTTATCCTGGACCAGCAGTTTCCTGCATCAGAGTGTTCATTTACTCTGGCTTCTTTTGGAGAGCACAAATTCAGAGTCTAAACACCTCCTTGCGGCTTAAACTTCAAATTTTGCCAAGAAACAAGCTCTTTGCCAATCATTTGGAACATAAGCTACTATTGCATGCATTCATCATCTCGCGTGTACACTACTGCTACCTTATCCCCTCTGTGCTCATGGACAACAAATTTGCACCTCTCAAAACTGTAAATAACTGTGGTTGTGCACTAATCAACCTCTGTCATTGCTGAACCTCCACTTAAACCCTCATGGTGGTTTACACACACCAATTTATCTGTTCAATATCTGAACAGATCTCTGGTTGCAGTGAAATCATGGACACATTGTATCATTTGTACACAGCCACAAAATGGAACTATGTGTCCATGATTTCACTGCAACCAGAGATCTGTTCAGATATTGAACAGATAAATTGGTGTGTGTAAACCCACCATTAGAACAACTATCCAGAGGCTCACTATTACCCAGCATTTGTTTCAAGATTTGTGAATAATAAAAGGGCAAGGCAACCAAAATGTGTCCCCCTCATATATTTGGCAACTATTAAGACAGTATAATGCAGCTCAGTAGCTTAGATGTTCCCAACACCTGCTTATTTACTCCACACACTCGTATGCTAAACATCCCCCATCATTACAAAATTTCAAATTACAAATGTCCCACAGTCCCCTACACGTAGAAACTTCATACAAATCTCATCATTTCCGGGATTGGGTGACGTCAGTACACCCGCGCCGCTCTTTAGGCCTCAAGAACAGCATTGCACATGCGGTGCTTGAAGCAGTACACAGCGGCGTGGGTGTACTGACGTCACCCGATCCCGGAAATGATGCAATTCGCGTCATTACAGCCCAGGCAGCGCCGAGGAGAGCAGGGAGGCCCTGCATAGACCATGAATAAAAGATCACGCCTATTAGAGCGTGATCTTATGATGAAGAGGACACGCCCTAACGGCTAAAGTATATAGCTAATTAACATCACTAATGAGTAAGTATTAAAATGTTTTTCTCCACTTTCACAGGATGCTTTTCTGAGACAAAAGGAGTGTGAGATTAGTGATAATATGCTGCAGGGACATGTTTTGATAGCTTAGGAGGCGTTCTGGAGGTGACAGGATCCCTTTAAAGCAAATATCACATGAAACACACAGCAAAAGTGTGTTGGATTTCAAGACAGCAGCACAACTACTTCCTGATTACTTAACAAGCTGCAGGCATCATGTGATGAGTGATGATGTGGAACACATGTGCCCAATTAGCCAGTGGAGAAACGCACAAAAGAAATTTGGCAAAACTTTTTTTTTATGAAGAAATAAACATGAAGTTTTATCATATTCATCTTTTAATCGTGGGATGGTCTTTTCTTATAGCTGCAAGTTTTCAGTTTTTTTCAAGCATTTCTTGCTACTTTCCTTTTTAGGAAAGGGAGATTTAATTTTGTTCTAAACATAGTAAAAAATGAAAAAATATATACATTTAACCCCTTCACCACCCAGCAATTTTTCATTTTTCACTTTAATTTTTTCCTCCCCTTGTTCCAAGAGCCATAACTTTTTTATTTTTTAGTCCATATAGATAGCCATTCGAGGGCTTATTTTTTGCGAGACTAATTATACTTGTAAATGACACCATTCACTTCATCATATAATTTACTGGAAAATGGGGAAAAAAAATACATTAATCACATTTAAAACCAAGAGCTGTGACAAAGTACCAAATGAAGGGATATACTCGTGACAATCTGTTTCTCATACTCGCATAGACTTACATTGAGAAGTGACTTGCAGCTCACCCAGCAAACACTGGAGCAATCAGGCAGGTCACAAATAGCAGAACACACACAGAGCTGAGAACAGCAGAAGATGGCAGCTGGTAAATATTTTACTACAGTTAGGGAACATGCACTGATGATACTACTCCGGCAGTGAAATAAAAAAAAATGGCACAGTGGTGCTTTAAAAAATCCTATGGACCTGCAAACGTGAGGAGCATTGACGCTTTGGGTTGCAGGCTGCCGTGCTTTGGCCAAAACAACAGTGAAATACCTCACATTTTTTCCTTGCACATTTTATCAGTTTTGCAGGGTGTATTGGAGCTTTCTGAGTTAGACTGGTAAAATGGTTGAGCCTTTTATGTGAGGTACACTCGTATAGTGTTTAACTTGCTCGCCATCCTCGGCATAACGAATAGGCCATTGTTCAGACACGGTGCATATTGTCATGCAGTGTTAACTGGCCCGCTTCACCCGGCACCACTAATAGGCGTGTGTTCAGACACAATGTGTATATCTCACTTATCTATATGACTGGTTCCCTATGCTACTTCATTAGTGTGCATTTATGTAAGCAGCTGCTCCCCTCTATTTAAAAGATGTGAGTGGTTGGTCTATCTATATAGTGCACAGGGGCGGACTGGCCCGGGTTCCTGGGGGGCAATTGCCCTCCAGGCCGCCGGTTTAGTGACAGTTCAGGGCCGCCCGGCCGCCCGATACTGCCGGCAGCAGCCCTGAACTTTGAAATGATCTGAAATGCAGGCTGCCAGCGGCCAGCTGTCAGCGCGATGCGGCCGCAGTGGGACCGCTCCGGGCTTTAACTCGCAGCAGGGGCTGCGTCGTCCTGGCAACCGGCGGGACGCCCGGCGCGGGCGGGATTGGAGTCACTGACTGAGTCAGTGCGAGCGGCCGTCTGTCGGCACAGTGCGGCCGCAGCCGCCGCACTCACCTCTGGGCAGAGCTCTGACAGGCAGCGCCACCGCGGGACCGGTCCAGGCTTCCGGGAAGCAGCGGGGGCGTTGTCATGGCACCCGGCCGGCCTGTGGAACGCCGGGATTGGATGAAAGCCTCACTGCACCAGCCAGCCCAGCAAAGACAGGGAGAGAGGGTTCAAAGCGGTGTGTAGCGTGCGTGCTACGTCAGCACGCAGTGAGCCTTGTGTGAACCCGGTCCCTCCAGAGCGGAGCTCAGACAGACACTGAAGACAGCCTGGGACGGCCGGCCGCCATATTGTTTGAAATTGTGACACTGTCTGCTCTGCTGACTGCTGTGCTGGTGAGACTGGAGTCTGGTGGCCCCACAGGCAGTGCTGATGGATTGACTGAGGACTGGAGGCCAGCCAGGCCAGTCTGAGTCCCCCACCCCCTCCCTGCCTGGTGCTGCTGCTGAAAAGACAAGTGCACTACTGCTGCCTGCCTCGCCTGTGTAAATGTAAGTGCACTGCTTACTGTGTGTGTGTGTGTGAGTTTGGTGTCCACACTGATAATTCCATAATAAATGACTGTTCTGGTGGCCATGATGATATATATAGTGACTGAGCCTGAGGGGAGGCCAGTGTGACTCCCCCACTCCCTGCCTGCTGCTGCTAGTGCTATGTAAATGTAAGGCTGGGTTCACATTTGCAGATGCCTCCGCAGTGTTCTGCAGAGGACATCTGCAAGGAGCTGGCGGGCGGCAGCCCTATCTCTTATAATATGACGCACGGTGCCTGCAGATGCTTGCAGACAGCCATGCGCTCCCATTGCCCGCCATGAGTGATCTGTGCGCATGCGAAGGCATGCGCACAGATCACACACTCCCGTCCGCACCGAAAACCCGACCTGTCGCGTTCCCTCCGCATGCGCACAGATCACTCATGGCGGGCAATGGGAGCGCACGGCTGTCTGCAAGCATCTGCAGGCACCTTGCGTCACATTATAAATGATAAGGCTGCGGTCTGTATGCAGAGGCTTGCAGATTCCCTCAGCAGAACGCTGCGGAGGCATCTGCAAATGTGACCCCAGCCTAAAGTGCCTGCTAGTTAATGCTTAGTGTAACGGACGGACTGTCCACAGTCCAGTCCAGATAATTCCCATATAAGGCTGCCTTCACACTTGCAGATGCTGCGCAGCGTTCTGCGGAGGACATCTGCAAGCCTCTGCAAGGAGCCGACAGCCCTATTCTTTATAATGGCCCTCACGGTGTCTGCAGAGGTTTGCAGACAGCCGCGCGCTCCCATTGCCCGCCATTAGTGATCTGTGCGCATGCGGAGGCATGCGCACAGATGATCACACACTCCCGTCCGCACCGAAAACCCGACATGTCGCGTCTCTGGTGCACACGAGAGTGTGTGATTTGTACGCAGGCATGCGCGCGCATACAAATCACATATGGCAGTAAATGGGTGCGCGCAGACAAGATTAGTCAAGCGCAGCACAGTGCATGCCTATTATAAGTATAGATGGTGGGTCCCCTCTGCAGAACGCTGTGGAGGGGAATGCAAATGTGAAGGCAGCCTTAGTGGCCATCTGATCCTGCACTGCATGATATATTTTCTCGCATTGACCAATTGTTGGTAGATCAATATATGATACTAGCTGGGTGCCCGATGCACATGCATCGGGATTCTAGAAGAGCGAGTCTCTGACTCGCAATGGCCGCTTCGCGGCCAATGCTTCGCGCTGCTAAGGCGACTCGCCATGGCCGCTGCGCGGGCATAGCAACTCGCCTTAGAACTGCTCGCAATGGCCGCTGCGCGGCCAATGCTTCGGGCGTATCCACATGACGACACTGACTCGCAGCGCGAGCGGACTCAGAAGGGGCAAAAAACCCATTCGCAATTATATAATAGATCATCATGAGAAATGTGTATAGTACTTATTGCACCCACCCCCGTGTATATACTGCACCCAGCACTTAGTAGGCATCCAACACCTCCTGCCCTCAGCTGCGGTAGCACTCCCCCCCCCCCCCCCCGCTCCTCACTTGGCCTCGGGCGGCAGAGGGGCTGGCGGCCTGTCATAATGGGCCTCTGCACTGATCTTGCCACCCAGGTTGAAATCTGCCAGCCAGCCCCTGATAGTGCACCAGCGCTGCCCCCAGCTCCTACTTCGTAAGTTCTTTGCACCTTGCTTGTACAGGATTAGTTTGGCCTTGGGTGTTTTTTCTAAATGTTTTTTTGTGAAAAAAAGACAAGGTTACTTTTTCTTGGCTATTGCTTTAAGTAATCCTATTTACTGTAAGGGACGAGCCAGACAGTGAAATTAATTATACTAATAGTTGTCATTGACTGGCAACACCTATGTGTGAAAGGTGCTAACTAGAAAAAAAAATTATAATGCTATAATAATTATAATATATTATTTATAATTATAACTATAATGGCCACTTTACACGCGGCAACAGGTAGATAGAAAATGGCAGGTGTCGGAGACAATTGTACCTTTTACCTTCAAAACACCTTGCAGATACCTGAATTACATGCAGCCACTTCAAGGTGTTTTCTATCTACCTGTTGCCTCGTGTAAAGTGGCTATAAATGAGACAATCCGCTGCACACTAACACTAAGTAAAATATGAACTAGCATAGTGGCTAATGAATGCAATGGCAAGGCAATGTGCAGAGCTAATGCAAGTGTGAATAAGGCAAAGAGGCATAGCGGAAGCTGCTTCAGAATACAGAGAAAAAAATAGAGAACTTAGGTGATGCACTGGCCATAGCATGAGAGCCTGATAACCAAAGTCAAGATCATCTGAATGTGGTAATATGTGTATGTGTGTGTGTGTGTGTGTGTGTGTCTATATGTGTATGTCTGTATCTGTGTGTGTGCCTGTGTGTCTGATTATGTGTGTGTGTGTCTGTATCTGTGTGTCTCTGTGTGTCTATAGCTTTATGTGTGTGTATTTGTGTATCTGTATGTACATATATTGTACATGTAGCAGATCTAGGTGTGTAGAGTCCATGTGGCAGAGCTGGGTGTGTGTTGTGAATTCATTGAATCTCCCTCCGGTGGTTGTTGCTGGTGATGCAGCTGACTGTGTAGGCTTCACAGGTGATGGTGATGATTGGCAATCTGGTTCTTGGAGCATATAATGGTTTGAAGTGGATCAATCCATGCCAGTTGTCTTTGGTTCCTGGAGGAGTTCACATCTCTCTGGTTTCTTCTGCTCTGTGGAATTCTTTGCAAGCTAAGTGGATGTTTTTTTTTATATTTTGTGGCACACTTTTGTGTGCTTAAGGTTCCGCTTATGTTTTGTCTTATTCTGAGTTGTGGGTTTGCAATTTAGTCTGTATATTTGTTCATCTGCTCTCAGGAAGTTTTCTTCCTAGGAATTTTACCATTCATTATTATCTGTTATTTCCAGTTCTGCTGGCATTTGATTTATAGAAGTCTGCAGATATAGAGGGCGCTGAGTCTTAGTGACTCAGGTTAATTTTTGTAGTATCTGCTGTTGGTGTTTTTTTGATAGTGTTTTATACTGACCACAACAGTATTCTATCCTGTCTTTCCTATATAGCTAGTTCGGCTTTTCCTACATCTATCTTTCAGAGCAGTTAGTTCTCCGGCTGTGCAGAGCTGTCTAGGTCTGGTTAGTTACATCCCACGGATACTTCTAATTGCGGTGTGTAGTCAGGGATTGCGGTCAGTATAGTCACCAATGACTTCGGTGGAATCTGAATGTTACTCCTGAGTCATCGGTTCATAACAGGTGTGTATCTGTGGCCTAGTATACAGAAATACAGGACAGGGAAAAGGCGTATATCATGACAGACTTTTCAACTTGTCTGTGCCTGAACATGCTGCTATGCGGAGTTATATTAAGGATTCTTTGGAGAAGGGTCATATTCGCCCTTCCTCTTCGCCGTTGGGGGCAGGGTTCTTTATAGTTAATAATAATAATAATAATAATAATAATAATGCTTTATTTATATAGCGCCAACATATTCCGCAGCGCTTTACAATGTAGGGTTAGAGTACAGAAAATATAATACAGTAAGTAATTACAGTAGAGAACAAAAACAGTACAATAATTGGATACAAAACAATAGGCATAGAATCAATGTAAAAAGAAAATACAATAAATAAAGCGAGAAATGAAGGTGACCCTGCTCAAAAGAGCTTACAATCTACGACGGGATAGGGGTTGCACAAGGTATAGGGGCTTATTGCACTGATGGTCCAGGCATCTTGAGGAAATGGGGCATAGAGATAAGCTTACATGGATGGTCATTGTACAATCTGTGTAGACCTTTTTTGGTTTGGTGGAGTTTATAGAAGAGTAATATCCAGAGGGATAGCCCATTCACTGTCTACAGTACAAAGGACTTCTATTAGGGAGTATGATAGGCCGCCTTAAAAAGATACGTTTTTAGGGATCGTCTGAAGCCATGCAAGTTGTGGATAGTCCTGATTTCTTGGGGTAAAGCATTCCAGAGTTTTGGTGCAGCTCTAGAGAAGTCTTGGAGCCGGGAGTGAGAGGATCGGATTAGTACAGATGTCAGTCGAAGGTCATTTGAGGAACGTATAGAACGGGTGGGGTGATAGACAGAGATGAGAGAGGAGAGGTAGGGGGGTGCTGCATTGTGAAGAGCTTTGTGGGTGAGAACAAGCAATTTGAATTTGATCCTGTAGTATACGGGCAGCCAGTGCAATGGCTGGCAAAGAGCAGAGGCATCTGAGTAACGATTGGCCAGATGGGTGATCCTGGCTGCTGCATTAAGGATGGACTGGATAGGAGAAAGTCTGGTGAGGGGAAGGCCGCTTAATAAAGAATTGCAATAGTCAAGGCGGGAATGGATGAGGGCCACGGTGAGGGTTTTTGTTGTTTCCAGGGTGAGAAAGGGGTGGACTCTAGAGATATTCTTCAGGTGTAAGCGACAGGAGCGGAAGAGACATTGTGTGTGGGAGGAGAAGGAGAGATCGGTGTCAAACATAACACCCAGACAGCGAGCCTGCTGCCTAGGCGTTATCGTGGTGCCACAAACTGAGAGAGAGATGTCCGATTTAGGGAGGTTAGTGGATGGGGGGAGCAGAAGAAGTTCAGTTTTGGAAAGGTTTAGTTTCAAATAGAGAGTGGACATGATATTGGAAACTGCAGCTAGACAGTCATTGGTGTTCTTTAATACCGCAGGAGTAAGGTCAGGGGCTGAAGTGTATAGTTGTGTGTCATCAGCATAAAGATGGTACTGGAAGCCAAATCTGCTGATGGTCTGTCCGATCGGGGCTGTGTAGAGAGAGAAGAGGAGAGGGCCAAGGACTGAACCCTGAGGGACCCCAATAGTGAGGGGAAGAGGGTAGAAGTGGAGCCAGCAAAAGATACACTGAAAGAGCGGTCAGAAAGATAGGAGGAGAGCCAGGAGAGAGCAGTGTCCTTTATGCCAATGGAGTGCAGCATAGAGAGTAGGAGCTGATGGTCGACAGTGTCAAAAGCTGCAGAGAGATCAAGGAGAATAAGCAGAGAGTGGTCACCATTACGTTTTGCTGTCAGAAGGTCATTGGTCACTTTGATGAGGGCGGTTTCTGTAGAGTGAAGGGGGCGGAAACCAGACTGTAATGGGTCTAGCAGAGAGTGAGCGGAGAGGTAACGGGTGAGGCGGGAATAGACCAGGCGCTCCAGGAGTTTAGAGATGAAGGGGAGATTGGAGACTGGTCTGTAGTTATTTGTGCATGATGGGTCGAGAGTGGTTTTCTTTAATAATGGAGTAATGATCGAGTGTTTGAAGGAGGAGGGGAAGATGCCAGAAGAGAGGGAGAGATTGAAGATTGTGGCTAAGTGAGTGGTGACGACTGGAGAGAGGGACTGGAGCAGGTGTGAGGGAATGGGGTCAGTAGTGCATGTGGTGGGACGAGAGGAAGAAAGGAGCCTGGAGACTTCTTCTTCTGTGACTGGGTCAAATGTGGAGAGTGAGCCGGAGGAGATGTGGGGAAGAATGGGGGTGGCAGTGCTTGGAGGCTGAGAGCTGATTTCCTGGCGGATGTTGTCTATTTTCTCCATGAAGTAGGAAGCTAGGTCATCAGCACAGAGGTCAGTGATGGGGGCCTGCACTTTCGGACTGAGGAGAGAGTGAAAGGTGTCAAAGAGTTTTTTTGGATTGTTGGATAGTGAGGAGACCAGGGTGGTGAAGTAGGTCTGTTTGGCAAGGTGAAGGGCGGAGTTGTAGGTTTTGAGCATGAATTTATAGTGGATAAAGTCTCCTGGTGAGCGAGTTTTCCTCCATAAACGTTCAGCACTCCTAGAGCATCGCTGGAGGAATCGAGTTTGTGGTGTGAGCCAGGGCTGTTTTGTTCTCTGTTTGGAGGTTCTGAGGGTGAGGGGCGCTACTTGGTCCAGGGAGCTTCTGAGAGAGTCATTGTAGTGATTTACTGCCTGATCTGGACAGGAGATTGAAGAGATTGGGGACAGAGATGAGATGAGGGAGTCTGTGAGAGCTTGAGGGTTAATGGCCTGTAGATTTCTGGATGTGTGATAGGTAGGATTGGGCTGTGTTGGCCGAGGGTTAGTGAGTGAGAAGGAGAGAATGTTGTGGTCAGAGAGTAGAGTTGAGTTATCCAAGAGGGAGGATGAGCAGAGCCGGGTAAAGACCAGGTCAAGGGTGTTACCGTTTTCGTGCGTCTCAGAGGTTGAGAGCTGTGATAGGCCAAGAGAAGTGGTTAGAGATAGGAGCTGGGATGCAGATGGGGAGATGGGGCTGTTTATAGGAATGTTAAAGTCTCCCAGAATAAGGGTTGGTAAATCTGAGGACATGAAATGCGGGAGCCAAGCAGAGAAATGGTCGAGGAACTGGGTGGGTGACCCTGGGGGGGCGGTATACCACTGCTACTTTGAGGGGGGAGGGGATGGAATAGCCTAATGGTATGGACCTCAAAAGAAGGGAATGAGAGTGATGGGGCTGGAGGAATGACCTGGAAAGTACATTGTGGGGACAGGAGGAGGCCAACTCCACCACCACGTCTGTTCCCAGGTCTAGGGCAATGAGAGAAATGTAGGCCGCCGTGAGAAATAGGGGCCGGGGAAGCAGTGTCTGAATCCTGGATCCAGGTTTCTGTGAGGGCCAGCAGGTTTAGAGAGTTGGAAAGGAAGTAATTGTGGATGAAGGGAAGTTTGTTGCATACAGATCGTGGATTCCAGAGAGCGCAGTTAAAAGAGGGAGATGAAGGAGTGCAAGTGATGGTAATGAGGTTAGTGGGGTTTCTATGTGTGGTGGGAGAGGGGTTGAAGTTAGAGGGTGGACCAGGGTTGGGGGAGATATCACCTGAGAGGAGCAGCAGTAAAAAGAGGAAGAGCAGATAGTTTTTGGATTTTGGACTTTGTTTATGACGACAAATGTTAGAATATGGTGGGCTGAGAATCTTCAGTAAACTGAAGATGGCATGGGAGCTGTACATAGGGTAGGGCAGGAGAGAGGGGCTGATGTGGATGAGTGGTGATGGAGGGGGGATGGGGCGGTGAAGGTAAAGAGCAAGAGCGCATAGAACAATAGATATTGAAGTAAAGGACATGGTGATGGGGAAAGGAAAAGAAGTTAAAGTTTTTTTTTTTTTTTAAATAGAGTGGCTTACCTGACTTCTGCCCTGACTAACTGCCATGAGATAACTGCATCCACTTAGCATTCAATGCCACTTTGCATGAGATGCCACACGTGTCTGACCCCCCACACGTGTACCCCTTAAGAGTGAACTACATTTATAGGGCACACTACCAGATTCAGATGAAGGGGATTGTGGGCGGGAACATGGTATCAGGTAATGAACAACTACAAGGAACAGCAGGGGTGAAATAGGATGAAGGCAACAGACATTAGGCAAGACTCCCTCCACACTATAACACCTCCAACGAGATAACATTTACAACTGTGGCAAATTGTCATATACTTTTGAGTGAGGAATGCATAAACATACAGATGACACAGGAAACATTGCAATAAGTGCAGAGATGGAATATTACCATTACACTATCATTCAAGCTGAAGTTACAAGGAGATCATTGCAGCAGTCACAGGTATATTTAACATGCACTGGTACAATGGGTTGAGAAAGTAGATGACAGCAAGCAGTGTTGGAATATTACCTGTATGAAGAGAAGAGAAGAGAGGACGAATGTTAGTCAACTGCCATGAGATAACTGCATATAGTTGCCAAGAAAGATGGTTCCCTGAGACCCTGTATTGATTATTGCCTCTTGAATAAGTTTCAAGTTTCAGTACCCTCTGCCTTTGATTTATGACTTGTTTTCTAGGGTTAAGGGGGCATGTTGGTTTACTAAAATTGACCTTAGTGGGGCCTACAATCTGGTTCATATCAATCAGGGACACAAATGGAAAACGGCATGTCTGAAGTCCATTTTGAATACCTTGTGATGCCTTTTGGGTTGTCTAATGCTCCTTCCGTTTTTCAGTCCTTTATGCATGACGTATTTCGGGTGTTGATTGACAAGTTCTTGATTGTATATTTGGATGATATCTTGATTTTTTCTGATGATTGGGATTTTCATGTCGATCAGGTCAGGTTGGTCTTTCGGATTCGGCGTGACAATGCTTTGTATGTTAAGGGGTCTAAGTGTTGCTTTGGTGTCCAGAAGGTTTCTTTTTTTGGGCTTCATTTTGCTTTTTTCTTCTATTGAAATGGATCCTGTTAAGGTTCAGGCTATTCATGATTGGGTTCAGCCCACGTCCGTGAAGGGTCTTCAGAAATTTTTGGGCTTTGCTAATTTTTATCGTCAGTTCATTGCCAATTTTTCCAGTGTGGTGAAGCCGTTGACCGCTTTGACTAAGAAGGGTGCTGATGTGGAGCATTGGTCTCCTGTGGCTAGGGATGGGCGAATCTACTCGCTAGGACTCGTTACTCGGCGAGTAGTAAGGGACTCGCAGGACTCGGTACTCGGCGAGTTTCCCAGTGATGACTCGCACGAGTCCAATGCAAATCAATATCAATCCTAGTTTTGTCAGAAACGCTGACAAAACTAGGATTGCCATTGTTTGCATTGGACTCGTGCGAGTCATCACTGGCTACTGTGCCAGTGATAGCAGGGAAACTCGCAAAGTAACTGCTGTTTCTTTGCGAGCTGAGTCCAGCTGTCTTCTCTGTGCAGCTCCAGGGTCCTAGAACCTGCCTGCTCACAGAGATGATGTAGCAGTGCTGAGATTATTCTCAGTCTGCTCATTCCCTGTGCATGTAGCAGAGAGGACATCGCGTTTTGGACTACGTCGGACGGAAGAGGATTTTTTTAATTAAAGATGGAGTCCCTAATGGCTTTTTTTTTAATTTCAAATAAAAAATTTTCTCTGTGTTTTTTTAACCCTTTATTGGAGATTCTTAGTGGCTGGGTCAAACGTGGCCTGACATTAAGAATCTCGGGCTTAATACCAGCTTGTATAACAAAGCTGGTATTAACCCCTTTATTACCCAGCGTGCTACCGCCACCAGGGCCGCTGGAAGAGCGGGGTTCAGCGCCAGAGGATGGCGCTTCAATGAACGCGCCATCTTCTGGGGCGGCTGCGGGCTGCAATTTGCAGCGGGGGGTGCCCAGAAAGCTTGGGCATCCCTGCGCTGCGGATTCCAGCCCTCAGCTGCTTAGCTGTACCTGGCTAGACATAGAAATTGCGCGGAGCCCCACGCATTTTTTTAAAATTATTTAATGAATTTCAGAGTCAGAGTCTCAGAGTCAGAATCTCAGAATTTCATGAAATAATTTAAAAAAAATGCGTGGGGCTCCGCGCAATTTCTATGTCTAGCCAGGTACAGCTAAGCAGCTGGGGGCTGGAATCCGCAGCGCAGGGATGCCCAAGCTTTCTGGGCACCCCCCGCTGCAAATTGCAGCCCGCAGCCGCCCCAGAAGATGGCGCGTTCATTGAAGTGCCATCCTCTGACGCTGAACCCCGCTCTTCCAGCGGCCCTGGTAGCGGTGGCACGCTGGGTAATAAAGAGGTTAGGGCCAGCTTTGTATTATCAGCTGGCCCTAAGCCCGAAATTTATGGTGGTCACGCCAATATTAGACATGACCGCCATGAATTTCTATTAAATTGTTTTAAAAAAAACACAACACAAAGAAAATTTTTTATTAGAAATAAAAAAAAAAGCCATTAGGGACTCCATCTTTAATTAAAAAAATCCTCTTCCGTCCGACGCAGTCCAAAACGCGATGTCCTCTCTGCTACATCCCCTGTGTATAGATATAGATCTCTATGCACAGGGAATGAGCAGACTGAGAACAATCTCAGCTCTGCTACATCATCTCTGTGCACAGACATTCATGTCTGTACACAGGGAATGAGCAGACTGAGAACAATTTCAGCTCTGCTACATCAGGCAGCAGGCGGGCTCTAGGACCCTGGAGCTGGCAGCCAACACAGAGGAGACAGGACTCTTATCTGTGCGAGTCAGCGATTACTTACAAAGTAAACGAGCAATGCAAATAAATGACAAAACTAGGATTGCTTCAGGCTGAAGCTTCCGAGACACATCTGCGAGTTGTAAATCTCACACTACTCGCTATTACTCGCTTCCCCATTCATTAACATTGGACTCGCTAGACTCGCAACGAGTAGCGAGTCCTGGGCTCGGACTCGCTAGAGTCAAGCGATTCCGAGTAATTTAGGATTCGCCCATCACTACCTGTGGCCATTTTTGCGTTTCGGGAGCTTAAAAGACGGTTTACCTCTGCTCCAGTGTTGCGCCAACCGGAGCTTTTCCTACATCCATCTTTAGGATATACCATATTTTTCGCTTTATAAGACGCACCTGATTATAAGACGCACCCCCAATTTTGGTGAAGGAAAAGAGAAAAAAATTATTTTTAATGTTAAATGGGGTCCGTCTTATAATGCCAGTGTCCGTCTAACAAATCAAATACATATATGTCCCACATAGCCCCCTCATCCTGGTACATGGTCCCTCATCCTAGAATTAGCCCCCTTAATCTGGATATGGCACCCTTATATTGGATATAGCCCCCTTGTGCTGGCACACGTACCTCATAGCTGGCACACGTACCCCATAGCTGGCACACGTACCCCATAGCTGGCACACGTCCCCTTGTGCTGGCACACGTCCCCTATTGATGGCACACGTCCTCTTGTGCTGGCACACGTCCCCTATTGATGGCACACGTCCCCTATTGATGGCACACGTCCCCTTGTGCTGGCACACGTCCCCTTGTGCTGGCACACATCGCCCACTGCAGGCAGACGTCCCCTATTGATGGCACGTCCCCTATTGATGGCACATGTCCCCTATTGATGGCACACGTCCCCTATTGATGGCACACGTCCCCTATTGATGGCACACGTCCCCTATTGATGGCACACGTCCCCTTGTGCTGGCACACGTCCCCCACTGCAGGCACACGTCCCCCACTGCAGGCACACGTCCCCTTGTGCTGGCATACGTCCCCCACTGCAGGCACACGTCCCCCACTGCAGGCACACGTCCCCTTGTGTTGGCACACATCCCCCATTGATGGCACACGTCCCCCACTGCAGGCACACGTCCCCTTGTGCTGGCATACATCCCCCACTGCAGGCACACGTCCCCCATTGATGGCACACGTCCCCTATTGATGGCACACGTCCCCCACTGCTGGCACACGTCCCCCACTGCTGGCACACGTCCCCTATTGCTGGCACACGTCCCCCATTGATGGCACACGTCCCCTTGTGCTGGCATACGTCCCCCACTGCAGGCACACGTCCCCCCTTGATGGCACACGTCCCCCCTTGATGGCACACGTCCCCCCCCTTGATGGCACACGTCCCCCCCTTGATGGCACAAGTCCCCCACCCTTGATGGCACACGTCCCCCCCCCTTGATGGCACACGTCTCCTATTGATGGCCCCCGCACTTAATATACCCAACCCCTCCATATGCTGCCCCCATGACATCATCGCCCGATCACATGGGCGGAAGAAGCTGAGCACCATGGAGACCAGGAGCCGGCGGTGACGCTTTGAGCTTAGCGCTGGAGGGTGAGGAAGGAGGCGCTTTTTTTATTCTATCTGCTGCCGGCCAGCGTGGGGGTCATATTAATGATGGGGGAAGTGCAGGGCGAGGGACTATCTTTATAATGGAGGGGGGGAAACAGCATATTACGTGGGGGCAGCCTATTGAGGGGGTGGGTGTATTATGTGGGGGGCCATATGCAGGACATGGGGCTGCAGAGACAGTGGGGGGGGGGGGCGGTGGAGTGCAGGCTCATTTAATATGCACTGCTCCCCGCCGTCCACCTCTCAGTGCAACTTCAGCACTGAGAGGTGGACAGCGGCAGTGCATATTAAATGAGCGGGAGCAGGAGATCTCCTCGCTCTCTCTGCAGCCCCGCAGCCAGCCCACTCAAGCCTCGGACACGCTCCAGAGCTGCCCCCCAGCCTCCCCTGCCTCCCCATATTCGGATTATAAGACGCACCCCCACTTTCCCCCAAACTTTGGGGGAACAAAAGTGCGTCTTATAATCCGAAAAATACGGTACTTCATGTTATATGTTGGCTGAATGTGCACAAATTGCACCTCGCTTCATGCAACCATCATGATGTTCCATAAGTAAGGACATTTGCCCCCCCCTTCCCGTCCCTTCCATTACCATATGCATTTGAGCTCTATGTAATGGGTTTTTTCTTGTAATCTTATGCAGCCATTTAGTGATTTGCCCTCCTAAATGTGGATATCTGCTCTGGTTTGATACAACATATAGAGTAAGGTTTAAAATCATCTAAAATTACTACATATATTCCTACTTACAGTATATTTAAGAGTAAAAAAGACCTTTATCTCTTTCCTCTTTTAGAAGATTTGGCCCTATCTTGGCAGATGCATGTCTTTCTAACTTGGTCGCCCTTGGAAATCTATTATATATGTGGTCTGACCTCCTCTCAAGGTACTGTAGGCATTCTTTCACTGGGCAAAATGTGATACCCCTTTCCTTGGAGCATTCAGGTTTGGCCAGTCTGCAACTAAATATACTAAACGGCAACTGTGTGAAGCGTAACAATATGACCTTTTGTCTCTAGACAGAGCTACAACTATGTCTCCACTACTTCTGATGAGCCCCGATACATAGGAAGGGGTGAAACGCGTCAAGCGATTGGAAAATCTGTTATCTACTTCTGGGAACCACTGAAAACCGATTGGGAATATCCTGAATAATACAAGCTGTTTTAGGATACCAAGCTAAGTTTGAATCCGGATCACCCTTCTCTCCAAAACACTTTGTGCCTCTATAGACAGCAGGGTGGATTTGACTTAAATCTAACTGATCACGATTTAAATCACTAGTCAGTAAGGCTTGATTTAAATCAGTGATTTAAATCAAAGTTTCTACCTAAACTAGTTCTTGCTACTTTAACATGCAAGTAGATGAAGATTTTTAGAATCACTTTTTATATTACTTTTTTCTCCCCAGTTTAATGGGTTAATCATTCATATTTGGACACCACTGTTCTGTTGTACTTAGGAAGGAGAAAAATAATCCTGACCTTAATAACAATTTAAATAGATTTATTCAACTGAAACAATAACAACATTACAGCATAAGTTATTTGCTTAAACAAACATCCATGTTTGTTAACTAATTTGGCTAAACAAAATATATATATATTTTAAGAAACGTAGACTGTCAGCCCAGCCGACACATGAAAAACTTAAATACTACTGTCCCTGCTGTCCTCTGTAGCTCACTTGTCGTCATCTTCATCATCATCTTCTTCTTTGTTCCTATTCATAATCTGGAAAAGAAAAACAAGCTTTCCTGCTTTATTGGGTCCCAACCGATTTCTCAATTTAGAATGAATGAGTCCAAAGGAAGAGAATATTCTTTCAACGCCTGCAGAAGAAGCTACTGCTGTTAAAAGTGAAATCATTACTTGAACAGTCTCTAAATCCAAGCACTTAAGTGACTTCCACCGGTTTACTGGTGTGACCTTCCTTAAAATATCTTCAGCAAACATATATTTCTTGAATGGTTCCCCCTTAGCTCTGAAGTTTATTATAGTTGGCATTAAAGATGGATGATTGCTGGATACCCATGTCATAGCTAACTCCTCTTCCTCAGCACTTAGGTTTTGACCCTGATATTGGATATTGACAATATTTGCCAAAAAATGAGCTGGAGTCAGTGCTTGTCCCATTCGTTTGTTTATTGCTTGTAATTTAATTCTGTCCATGTGTAGTTCTGTTTTTAAGTGTTCACTCAGTTCCTTCCAAATTTCAACAGCATCCGCAATAAAACAGCTATTTTTCTGTATTTTGTTTAAAGCTTGAGAGATGAGTTTCAGGAAGCTCAGAATATGTTCAACATTTCTCTTAAACCCAATGTTGAGGATTTTCGCCGTGACAGTGCCATCTATTTTATCTCGATTTTCTTCACAAAGTTGTCATCAGAATAGGCCAGTTTTTGATATACTGCTCAAAACAGTCCACCACAGAGTTCCATCTAACATCTTCTGGGAGCGTTAGCTTGGTTCCACCCATCCTTTTCAGAGCTGCTGCAGCAAAATGATTATTATGGAAGTATTTAGCAATTTCAACAACATTAGCCTTTATTTCTGGAACACTTAAGTCTTTGGCTAAGAGGTGAAGCAAATGAGCACTGCAACCATATGTTATTAGCAACTTTGTATTCCCTCCCTGCTCTTCTAAATCTCTTCTCATCTTGGATACGTTTGCAGCATTGTCAGTGACCAAACTGCGTACTAGACATTTGAATTTTTGTTCACATGTCGTTATAGCTTTTACTGCCACTTCTTGTAAGTATTCTGCTGTGTGTGCATTTCCTGACGTATCAGTTGTTTGTACAAGGAAGACTTTACCTTCTTCTGTTGTTATACAAGCACATACAATAGGATCATTGTGGACATTACTCCACCCATCAATATTTAGGTTAACAATTTTACCCTCCAGAGCTGTTGCACATTGCTCCATTTCTCTGTCATACACTTGATCCAGCAGTTTCCCTGCAACATCAGCTCTGCTGGGTGGACTGTATCCTGGTCTCAGTGACTGAACCATATTAATGAAATGTGGGTTCTCAGTCAGACGGAAAGAAGAGTTCGTTGTATAAATTAACTCGGCAATTTTTTCATCAATCAACTCTTTTTCTAATCTGCTAGTTCTTATCACAAACCTATCTATGGTGGTTCCAGGAGGTAAAGGTTTTTTCTTCCTTTTGGGTGATGGTGATATGTGGCTGTGGGTGTCTGATGATGATGCTGCTGCTAATGAAGCACTATCCTGGATGGATAACTCTGAAACTGTAGAACAGGATGATGGTGATCTTGGAGGTGGATAGTTTCCAGAATCCATGAATTCCCCTAAACAAAAAAAGTCAATGCTGTTATTTTATTGTTTATTATACAATTTCTGCTTATTGTACATAACACATCACTGCCTCTGCCCCAAAAGGAATATTTGTTTTTCTTCATAACTGTACCAAATGACAGTAACATGCAGTAATAATAAGAAATATAATTTTTCTCACACATAACAGTTCAGTCTTTAGAAATAGGATTCAATAAAATTGTTTACCAACCTGAAGATCCTGCCTATTCAGAAGTGTTTCTTTGGTCATCTTCATCACCGCACTTCTCATGATGTTGCCTCATTCGCGCCACCAGGCATTGCATCTCTTTGTTGCATCGTTTGCATTTTGCACGCATGCCTGCCTTACCGATAGCGAAGGAGCTTCATTAAAATATTCCCAAACTGGGTCTCTTTTACGGCCTGCTGCCATTATAAGGAAAGAATGTAATAAACCTCGGATCGTACACACAAACAGATGCAGACTTGTCTGTCTGTGGCTATGCTGCAGTGTTGTGCTCAAATTTTCACTTTCATTTTCTTGTCTGCTTGCCCTTCCTCCTCCTCACACTTAGATTCACATTCTTCTTGTGTTGTGCAGATCTATTCCACTCCAAACAATCAGAAACATATTGTCTAACTTCTTGGACTTGGCACTGAAGGGGTTGATTCTGTATTCATAGGTTTGTAGAACAATAGGATTAAGGTCTTTTTCTCAACTCTGTTCATGTTGTAACATTTTTGCCGTAAAGAAGAGGCTGGGACCTCTGCGGAGTCAAATTCAGCTTTGAGAACTAAGTAAGTAAAGCGAGCGTCTGTGATAATATAGGAGAGAAACTGCCCACTAATCCTACAGAAACCTCTGGAAGAGCATGGCATTGTGAATGTTACACATATACAGCCTTTATTCTACTGAGTTAAACAACTCAGCTTTATCTCATGATGGGAGAACCTTTGGATGGTAAAATATTTTCCTCAAAAAGCAGTTTATTGAAAAAAATCCGATTGAAATAAAAAAAATCCGATTTAAATCAAAAAAATCCGATTTTTTTGATTTAAAAAAAAAAACATTGATTTTTATCCACCCTGATAGACAGGGACTCAGGGTGAGCCGCCGAGGAGTTGGGGCACCATACCCCTAGAGTGTTAAACTCTCCACTGTCAGGCAGGGGTAAGAGATAGGGTCACCTAGGATTTCCCGTTTTGGTTATACCAGTGTTATATGTAAACTAATTGTCTGTATTCCCATGTGTGTCTGCAGCATAGTGATGTATCCCACTTGTATACGGTGGTAATTCCATGTTTTTGCTATATACAACAACTTTGTAATGCCACTGTAAATGTTACTGTCCAGTGTCAAACAACCTTCTATGTGTGTGGATTAAAAAACAAAAACGTAATAAGAAACGTATTTCCTTGATTCAACTCAAATTTCTCTTGTGTGAAAACTGCACTAAATAGCAAAATGCAGCAAAAAATGTGCGCCCCCAAAACTGCAGGAAATACACTGAACGCAGCCTTAGATGCACTAGACTATAAGATGCAACCAGATTTTAGAGGAGGAAAGTAGAGGAAAAAAAATTAAGCAAAAAATGTGGTTATAATGGACTGTTATGGGGCGGATTTACTGCTGACACTTATGGGGGTAATGTTCCCATCCTGGGCCCTTTCCAGTTAATATATGGCCCCACATCCTGGTATATAATCCCTATTCTGGATATGGCCCCAATCCTGGTATAGCCCCCCATCCAGAATATGGCCCCTATACTGGTATATAGCATCCCCCATACTGGGATATGGCCCCCACCATCTGGTTACATAACCCCCATCCAGGATATGTCGCCCTCATCATGTTACATAGCCCTCTCATCCTCATTTTATTTATTTAATATGCACTGCATCCATTCGCCCATCTCTCAACGCAACTTCAGCACTGAGGTGATGGATAGTGGGATGCAGCGCATATTAAATGGACACATGACCTCCCGCAGCCTCCTTCCTGCCCAGAGATGCAGCTTCCCAAGCACAGCCCTACACCTACACAGTTCATATATTTGGACTATAAGACGCACCCCCCACTTTCCCCTCAAATTCTTGGGGAAAAAGTGTCTTATAGTCCAAAAAATATGGTACACCTACAATGCACAAGAGCAACTATGGAAAGCAAAATGGCACCCTAGTGTGCAAACCTTTTCATGGCTGAACTGAAATAACTTTAAAATCTTGTTATAAACCCTTGGCCCATTTCCATTACGTTGATGATGACATCTTAATCTGGTCAGTCTGAACAAGAGCTTCTAAAATTCCATGACCATGTCAACACATTTCATCCCAAAATAAACTTGACACTGGAGCACTCAAACAAATCAACTTCCTGGATACACCATAAAAAAATCTCTATTATTCATTACAGACATTAGGTGCATCGGAAACTAATTGACAGTTCCACATGCCCAAGATGGGACAGTTTCCATCCAAAACTCAAAAAAAAAATCCACTGTACAGCCAGGCCCTCATAACTGTATCTGTTCCAACCCATCTGGCAGGGATGAACAACTCTTCTAAAAGATATTTATAAACCAATGTTATCACCTAATTTCCAATGATTATCAGATAACTAGAGCCACAAGGATCCCTAGAATGCAAGAATTTCAATACATAGAGGAAAACCCATCATGGGACCAACAACCCACAGCAAGGGGTTCTGAGAAATACTGCCATGAAAGTTCACCATATCCTACACAACAATGAGCAAAACTAAAACGAATATTAAGACCCTCCATTTTGCTCAAAACTCGCAGCATGTCATTTAGGAATCTGGCACTGTTCACACTTAAGATTCTGACACACCACACGGAGATTTCACTCATCCTTATGAGTTCCACAGGCTGGCTTTGGCATCGACCAGATGTGTTCAGTGATCAGGCTAGCAGGAGTTAATCTCTGTATAACTCCTGTTTACCTCTGGGAGACCAATCACAGTTGCTCCATGCCTTTCTAAGATGGCAGGATCTGATCTGATGCAGACTGTAGCGTCCGCTTTGCTGCAGTAATATCAGTCCTATCTTGGTCCTCCAAGTAATCTGGTATCAGTAGCTCCTCGTTAGGCGTTTAATTTTATTAACTCCAGCCTTCAGTTCCAAACTCTGGGGGGGGAGGGGAGTGGGAATCACCTCAGGTTGTACAGGATCAGGTCAGAGTGGAGGACTCAGGCCTCTCCATCAGAAGTAAAACTGAGATAGGGAAAGCGTTCAAGGCCCCTTATTTTAGGGGCAGATCAGGCACCCCCATTTCCTTCTTCCCCCCCCCCAAAGTCCTCATGTCACCTCCCTTGCTATGCAACAAATAACCTACCAATTTAATAAAACATGATCCGGAGTTCAATGCCCTCAGACACACCAAGAGGAACCTATCCTTGCAATGGGAATAGCTGCAAAACCTACGCTCACAAAAAGACCAAATACAAGATCCAGATCCGCAACAGCAAGACTAAGATTCCCGGGACATTCACATGCTCCTCTTACAATGTTGTGCATTTAATTCTGTACACTGTGTCATATGTGGGGCGTCTATGTTGGAGAAACGGGACAGACTTAGAGCAAGAAGAGGTCTCAGTCACACAATTAGACAAAAAATACATTTACCTATAGCCAAACATTTCTGTAGTCCGGGACATATTTGATAATATACAAGTTGTCATTAAAAGGTCATTTCAAATCTCAAAAACATCAAAGGGTCTGGGAATACAAACTTATTACCACCTTTGAGTCTGTTCGAGCAGGTTTAAATTTATTAGGAGGATTTATGACAATACAAGATCTGAGGCGTTGTTTCCAGAGATTGCATAGATACTAGGTTACAGAACCTGTATATAAATTGGAACCATAAATAAAATTCATACCATTAAGGCCCCTATCACAAAAGCGTTTTTTTTTTTCAAATTGTGGCAGATCCGGCAGATTTACCGCATCTGCCACTTAACAGTTGCACTTGCAGCACACCTGGCCCAGTGCATTGTGGGCCTCATCACAGGATCGGCCTGGCTGCAGCACATGCACATATTGAAGCTAGGCTAATAACGTGATCAGGCCCACAATGCACACAGCTGATCACATGATTAGGCCTAGAATGCACCAGGATAGGACGTCCCAGCGTTTTAAATCACAAGGGAGGTAGGAATTTAAAAACTAAGGAAGAAAACGACAAGAAGCGAGGACGCCCAGAGGGCCGTACAGAATTCTGACAAGGAGGGGAGAATGGAGCCCGGAGGTCGCCTTTCCAGTCTCCTAGATGGAGACTATATGGAAGTTAAGTAATTTTTCTAAACCATTATAGGGCCCCTTTAGGTCAGTGAGGAATGGTTAGGGATGAGATCACAAGGTGCAGGGACAGGTAGTGATAGGAGGGGGGAAGAAAACGAGGAGGCAGGTTCCCTTTAATATTTGCTTTGTGAATGTGCTCATACTTAACCTGCTTATGCTCTGTCCAGGACCCTTTGTGTTCTGAGACATCATTCAATGTGTACATATTGGGAATTTTTTTTTGGCGCTAAAGCAACAGATTCCTGACCATGGGAGAAAGTTACTAGTCACTGCATTACCAGTATCATCTGTGGATCTCAACTATTTGTATAATTGTAAAAGAAACTGCCATGTAATGCGTCCAATAGCACTTGGCATTTGTGCTGACCGTACCAAAAATGGAGCATTGGCCATAGCCGAAGATTTTCTATAAACCACTCACTTCCGTAATTGGATAGTTGCGTTAGACAGGAAACACATCTGTATCCAAAAGCCCGCATACAGTGGCATGATACATTTCAATTACAAGAAATCTTTTTCTATTGTGCTTATAGCAATAACAGACTGTCGCTACAGATTTATTGCCATAGATATTGGTTCCTATGGTCATGTTCATGATGTGTAGGAATTTCACAACAGTAACATCTGGCGCAGACTAGTGCGGAACCAATTGAATGTGCCACCTCCTCAGCCATTGCCTGGCACAGATGGCCCTCCTGTACCTTTTATGTTGGTTGCAGATGCTGCCTTCCAGCTGAGCCACAGTGCGCTGAGGCCGTATTCCACTCATACTCTTAACAGCGAGCGCCATTCCTTTAATGCTCAGTTAGGTCTTGCCAGGCGCTATGTTGAGTGTACATTTGGGCTAATGGCTGTAAAATTACGGGTACTTATGACGTGCATGCAACTGAAGTCAGAAAACGTGACCCGTGTAGTAATGGCATGCGTTTATCTACATAACTTTGTTGCCCAGCATGAAAGCCACCCCGTCAATGCCGATGCCTACATGTTAGACCTTGTGTACGGCACCTACGTCATGTTATGTACCTGTGTGGCTATCATGGTGTACGTTAATGCCAGGACATACAGAGGTGATGTAATGTTTTTTTTTGTTCACTTTGTATATTTGTGGGTGGCTGCTTGTGCCATTTTAAATTAGAGCATGTATGTGTTACACATGTTACACCCAATACCACATATTTTGAGTTATTTAGGCCAGTCCCACTCGTGTCAATACTGTGTAACATACTGTGCTTCACCATCTTAAATGTCAGTTACTCCCACAACATTACCTTATAATTACTGTACTGTGCATAGGTTTTTTTGTGTTAGCCCCAAAAGGCCGGTGAAGCCAAGGTTGAATGGCCAACACATCCCTTGCAGTAAGCAATATCACTCATGGAATTTATATGTCTGGTTGCATTTGTAACATGGACCCAACTTTCCACTCCAATTGTGTGTTTCTCAAATCAGATATATGTAAATGTGTAAATTTGTAAATTCAAAAAGTTTATTATTAACAACTGCTTTTTATTTAGGAAACATAATACCCCTTGAATCAGGGTGACTTTCCACGCTGAAAATAAAGAATGTGACCTGCACATTTCCAGCATGTGTCAAACAGAACAAAAAGGACGATGTCACGTCGTCAAAAGCAACATCATATGTTGTTTCTAAAAGAAAAAAGCCAACAAACATGGTTAGGCCTCCAGGGATAGGAGCCAAGTAGGTTACAAAGAACATGAAGTCACGGTACTGTGCCTCAGTTTAACAAAATAAGTTTACACTAATTTAGCAGAACATAAAAAGGTGGGTTAATGGGCTACTATATACCACCAATGCAAAAGCAGATGTCCAGGTAACCACAAACATTACCAAAAAGAACTGTCTGGCCAACGACACATTGTCACCTGAATCCTGGTTCGATGGATAGTTTGACAGTTCCAGCAGCTTTAGGGCCCACAAATTCCCCCAATAAGAGCATGAAATAGACCACAGAACTCATGGTGTCCCTCTCGTACTTCCAAATGATGCAACAGATCCCACAAGGTAAAATATAGTGGTCAATCATTGCCGGAGTACAACGCCAGCTTACGTTGCAATTCAATCACTTTCAGCTGGGTCTCTTCTCCCCTCAGATTGGCCTCCAATTGTTTTACTGGGTCAATGAAAATTGACTTAGTTTGGTCATACTTGAGGTGGTGTTTTGGGAAGTGCGTTGTCGCCTTATGCGATCGCCCAGACTCCAGACTGCCAGTGATTGAGGTAGATGGAGCTTGGCTCAGTGTCACAACATGCATGCCATCCCATACAGCTGCACTTGGTGGGCCAGAATGTGACACGGATGCTGCAAGGGCTCTTGTCTTAGTCACCGCCTTGGTCCTCTGCTTCTGCCTTCGTAGTGCAGCTTGTGGTCCTGTATATAAATTAAATAGGTTTGATATTACAATTTGTATTAGTAGGAGTGTAAATGGTAACTTTTGAAGTATTATACAAATACCTTATGGGTTGGACAACTTTGGAGAGAATATAAATCTTCGTAGTACATATATTAGGAGGGTTTGTCAGAACGGAGCCCTTCCTCTACTTCCTGATTTTGTCTATAGTCCCTCAGAAAACGGTCTTTCATGGACCGCCACCGTGTCATAATACGGATGTCTGGGGAGTGTTAAACCAAGTGTACGAAAGATCTCTACCAACTTGAGGGATATTTAAAAAGGTGAAAACTTTATTAAATTTCTTTAAAATAGTGTGAAACCCATTACAAAAGGCAAACAATATATACAAATATAAATACAATTATTCTGAACCATGAAAGGATCATATCATATCAAGGACAATGCATAGAATGTTGCATTACTGTTATGTTTGATTCTTTTCTCAGACACTTTTGGCTTTTCTTACAAGATAAAAATAAAAAATACATTTATGGTATTCTTATATAGTGGTCAGTTGATGTCTCATTGACCCCTATAGGTAATAAACAATGGGGTATTTTTTATCTCGATAGTGCAGAGTCAAACAAATTTTATTATACAGTATAATCAAACTTAACTCAACAAAAACTGGAGAGAAGTTGACGTCCTTGTGCCTTTCAGGATAGGTCCAGATATGTGAACATTAAAATAAGGATTATTACTCCAGGCTTGACGCATTACGCCTCTATATTTTGGAAGAGGCTCATCAGAAGAAAAAGGAGCTGGCATACACAGTCGATTGAGAACGTTTCTCGTGAGGTCCATAATCTATAACTTTACCCTCGAGACTCCAGTGACAGGCAGACTGTGTATGCCAGCTCCTTTTTCTTCTGATGAGCCTCTTCCAAAATATAGAGGCGAAACGCGTCAAGCCTGGAGTAATAATCCTTATTTTAATGTTCACATATCTGGACCTATCCTGAAAGGCACAAGGACGTCAACTTCTCTCCAGTTTTTGTTGAGTTAAGTTTGATTATACTGTATAATAAAATTTGTTTGACTCTGCACTATCGAGATAAAAAATACCCCATTGTTTATTACCTATAGGGGTCAATGAGACATCAACTGACCACTATATAAGAATACCATAAATGTATTTTTTATTTTTATCTTGTAAGAAAAGCCAAAAGTGTCTGAGAAAAGAATCAAACATAACAGTAATGCAACATTCTATGCATTGTCCTTGATATGATATGATCCTTTCATGGTTCAGAATAATTGTATTTATATTTGTATATATTGTTTGCCTTTTATAATGGGTTTCACACTATTTTAAAGAAATTTAATAAAGTTTTCACCTTTTTAAATATCTCTCAAGTTGGTAGAGATCTTTCGTACACTTTAATCCCTTCCCGCCCAGGCGCGCAGCGTATCCGCCATGGAAACATCACCGTTCCCGCCCGATGACGCATACGCTGCGTCAGCGCGGTTTCCCCCTTGCTGCGGCTCTATTAACCAGGTTCACGAAAGGGTTAATAGGGCCGCAGCTAGGGGACAAACTCTAGATGACCCCACGGGAGGGGATTCCCTCCCCCCCGTGGCTAGGAGCCCTCCGATTGGCTAGTTAATTGACAACTAGCCAATAGTGATGATTGAAACATTACACCACTAGAAATTGGTGTAATGTTTTCAATCTGGCCATAGCCTGATGCTCAAAGCATCAGGCATTGGCTGGGGCACTGTGAGGTGTGTGTGCCTCCCCCCCGATCTGATTGGGGGCTAGCATCCATGTGATGCAAGCCCTCCAATCAGATGTGCAGGGGGATGTTTACAATATGGCCGCCGAGCTCATCAGCTCCACTCTGTCGGTGGACGCTGATGAGCGTGCACCCCTGCAGCCCTCCGCTGCCACCGAACGTGCCCACGTGCTGTGAGCCCCCCCCGCCGTCACCGAACGTGCCCGGAGCTGCCGCCGCTGATCGCCGCTGCTGCTGCCACCGCCGCCGCCGCCGATTGCTAGTAAGTTCCCCTCTGCTGTGATCCGCTCCCTCTCCTCCTCCCCTGGTGTCCTCCCACCCTCCCCACCCTCCCCCATTGTCCTCTCCCCCTCCCCCTTCCCCATTGTCCTCTCCTCCCCCCCTCCCCTTTTGTCTTCTCTCCCCCCCCTTCCCTGAGTTTGCTCTCTCCCCCCTCCCCTGAGTTTGCTCTCTCCCCCCCTCCCTTGAGTTTGCTCTCTCCCCCCCTCCCCTGAGTTTGTCTCTCTCCCCCCTCCCCAGAGCTCGTTCTCACCGGTCCGGTCTGCTCGGTGTTGTGCCCTCTTCTGCTGCTCTGCTGCTTCTGCCACCCGGTGGTGATTGCAGGCAGCAACAGGGCCATCCCCAGCACCTGTGATCACCCTCGTGAGCGTCCCCCTTGACCGACCGCTGCCTGGCCCGAGTGATCCCCTGACCGACCGCTGCCTGGCCCGAGTGACCCCCTGACCGACCGCTGCCTGGCCCGAGTGACCCCCTGACCGACCGCTGCCTGGCCCGAGTGACCCCCTGACCGACCGCTGCCTGGCCCGAGTGACCCCCTGACCGACCGCTGCCTGGCCCGAGTAACCCCCTGACCGACCGCTGCCTGGCCCGAGTGACCCCCTGACCGACCGCTGCCTGGCCCGAGTGACCCCCTGACCGACCGCTGCCTGGCCCGAGTGACCCCCTGACCGACTGCTGCCTGGCCCGAGTGACCCCCTGACCGACCGCTGCCTGGCCCGAGTGACCCCCTGACCGACCGCTGCCTGGCCCGAGTGACCCCCTGACCGACCGCTGCCTGGCCCAAGTGACCCCCTGACCGACCGCTGCCTGGCCCGAGTGACCCCCTGACCGACCACTGCCTGGCCCGAGTGACCCCCTGACCGACCGCTGCCTGGCCCGAGTGACCCCCTGACGACCGCTGCCTGGCCCGAGTGACCCCCTGACCGACCGCTGCCTGGCCCGAGTGACCCCCTGACCGACCGCTGCCTGGCCCGAGTGACCCCCTGACCGACCGCTGCCTGGCCCGAGTGACCCCCTGACCGACCGTCGTCGTCTTCCGCCCCTGACCGACCGTCGTCGTCCGCCGCCCCTGACCGACTGTCGTCGTCTGCCGCCCCTGACCGACCGTCGTCGTCCGCCGCCCCTGACCGACCGTCGTCGTCCGCCGGCCCTGACCAACCGTCGCCCCAAAAGTTACACCAGTTAACGTTCACATACACGCACACTAAGCACACGTACACGCACACTAATAAAAGTTTACTTTTTTTTTTTTTACACACGCACACAGCACATACAACATGTCGCACCCGTCCCGCTCATCAAGGTCACAAAGGGTGTACTCGAAGGTAAAAACTATAAGCAGTCTAATTGGAGGCGCTCAGGCACAAAAGCAGCAGGCACTGGGATGGTTTTTCAACAGACCTTTATTCAGGCTCCCCTCCTACTCCACAACATGTTTCAATAGATTCTCTATCTTCCTCAGGTGGTGAGGGGGGGCGGGTTCCACAAACCTTTTATGGCTACCAAAGTTGTTCAATTGGTTAATGAGTGGAAGGCTCTTTAAACCTTATCCTAATACTAGAGCCTTTCCTAGTGCTTATAGATATATCAATGCCCATGTACTTATCTTCATTTATCAGGCCATGCCCACAAAAAATATAAATATATATACATACATATGCACACACTATAAAGGTACCTTGTTCTTTGCAATCTTATCAGAATCTGCAGATTAAAGGATATACTGATCAAAAACTTCCAACAACTGACAAACTAATTCCAGAAAAAAAAAAAAAAAAATATTTCTATCTCTGACATCGCTCCTATTCCTTTCACTTACGGGGCCGCTCATTATGAAATACATATTACTCATGAGCTGCAGTGGCTACTTATGTAAATCACTGTAATTAATATACATATATCAACAACGTTAAACACCCATTTAAAATCATAAAAACAATTATATAAAAAATTAATATATACACACAATATTAATAAAAAATATGTTAAAATCTTTTTTTTTTTTTTTTTTTTTTTTCCTCTTCACTAAAATACACTTATAACAATAAAAATAAGTATTAATATATGATTCTGAACATTTACACTATTCCGTTACCCGTTCTTATCTCCATTTATGCCAATGGATCATACTTACTGTCTATTAATGTTTTGCCACATTGTCAAGGGTGAGATTATGTCCCTCCGGACTCAGGGTCCCCATTTTATAAATCCAATAACTCTCACGTTTAATAAGGGCCCCTAATCTATCTCCTATATTTTCTCCTATCTGGTCAATAATAACTAGCTTCATTCTCCTATGATCTTTCTGATGGGCTATTGCATAGTGCTTTGAAAGACTATGAAGCTGGAAGCCCCCTTTAATATTAGAGCGATGCTTGTTAAGGCGAGCATGCATCGTCTGTATGGTCCTCCCAATATATTGTAGCCCACAGGGGCATTCTATCATGTACACTATATATGTTGATTGGCAAGTAACTCTATATTTTATGGGAAATGTTCGCTTTGTAGTGAAAGATGTAAATTCCTTTTTACCATTAACAATCACTTGACAACATAAACAGTTCATGGTGTTACATGAATAACATCCCACCTTGGTATTTACCCCTGTTGTTATTATATTACTTTCCATGTTACGTTCCACCTTACTAGGGGCTACCATCTCTCTTAGGTTCCTATTCCTCCTAAAAATTACGTTTGGCTTTATAGGGATGTTTTTGGAGAGAATAGGGTCACTTCTCAGAACAAACCAGTATTTCTTAATCAGGTCCCTAATTACTTTCCTAGATTGACAGAATGTAGTAATGAAGCTCCATTTAGTCAGATTAGTTATTAGATCAGATCCGTTTTTCCCTTTCGTGATTTTTTCCACGCACGACTCTTGAGATAGATTTTTGGTTCTTCTATATGCATCCTGTAGGATCCTTTTCGGGTACCCTTTCTGAAGAAACCGTTTTTTCAAAGTTTTAGACTCTGACACAAAATCACAATCTCTAGTACAGTTTTTTCTCACCCTCCAGTACTGGCCGTAGGGTACATTCACTAACCACCTGGGGAGGTGTCCACTATTGAAATTAAGATAGCTATTTACATCAACTCGTTTAAAAAAAGTGGACGTATATACCCTCCCCAGGTGGTCGAACTGCACCCACAAATCCAAGTACTGGAGGGCTGAGTCAGATGAAGATGCCGTAAAAGTCAATCCCCAGTTGTTTGTATTCAAATGGTCTACAAAACCATCTGCTTCCACTTTAGTACCCTTCCATATGATGAATAAGTCATCTATAAATCGTTTATAGTACACGATTTGTTCCGCCCACCTGGGTTGCGCAATGGAGACCGATTCAAAGGCGCCCATATAGAGATTAGCGTAACTTGGTGCGAATCTGGTCCCCATTGCGCAGCCCCTCTTCTGTTGGTAAACAGAGCCATCAAATGAGAATACATTGTTATTCAGTATAAAACATATTGCTGTTATCAAAAATTCCTTTTGTTCCTGGGGGATATCTTGATCTTTATCCAATATACTCTCTATCACTTTCACCCCTGATAAATGTGGGATGTTGCTGTAGAGGGCTGTAACATCTAATGTTAGGAAAAGGCATCCTTCCATAGGGGGCAAATCTCTAATCTCCCTAATAAGTTGTGTAGAATCCTTCAAATAAGAGTCTAATTTAACTACGTATTTTTGCAGAAAAAGATCTACATAGTGAGATAGGTTGCATGTAATTGATTCTACCCCTGCTATTATCGGGCGACCAGGTGGATTAGTCGGGTTTTTATGGACTTTGGGCAGAAAATAGAAATGAGGTATCCTATATTTTGGAATATCCAGAAACCTTCTTTCCCTTTTATCAAGGATGCCCTTCTCATATGCAGTCTTTATCAGCTCATTATACTTCAAAAATATCTTAATAGAGGGGTCATGGTCCAGTTTTTCATAGTATTCATGGTCTTCCAAGATTCTCTTCCCTTCTTGGAAGTACCATTCTTTATCCATGAGTACGACCCCTCCCCCTTTATCAGCACTTTTTATAACCAAGCTTTTATTCTCTTGGAGAGATAGTATTGCTTCCCTTTCCCCTTGACTTAAATTATCTCTTATTTTGGGATTGGTCAAATTCCGTATATCGCTTAAAATTAATTGCTGAAATGCTTCTATTTGCGAACCCTTATGATGTAAGGGATAGAATTTACTCTGTCCTCTCACATCTTTATGGACCATTTTCACATGCTGATCAACACTGGTATCACTATTATTCATAGGTTCTCCAGATGTTGATGGTTTAGGGCCTTCTTTCTGGTTCCTCTCTTCTATAATGAAATGGCGCTGTACCGTTAATTTCCTAAAAAATTCATTAAAATCCATGAATAATGAGAATGTATTTAAATTTGCTGATGGACTGAAGGATAAACCCTTACTCAAAAGTGAGGTTTCTTCTTTCGTTAAAATGTGCTTTGACAGGTTGAATATACCTATTTCCCCATCCACATTTTGGCCTAAATTGCTTTTGTTTTTTTCTGCGTGTTTTTTTGATCTAATGAGGGCTCTTTTGAGGTTTCTCCCATTTCCTCTACACCCTCTCTTTCCCTTTTTCTTTTGGGTTGGCGTCCCTGAGCCAACTGAAAAAATTGTGTTATTTTTGAATTCCTCATACCATTTAATTTCTTCACTGTTTTTTGTGTATCTTTGGGCCCTTGATTTTCTTCTGTGGTCTCCAGAATTCTGCCATCTAGTTCATTATATCCCATATTTGATTCTTCTACTACTGGGGGGATCAATTCTAAGACGGTTTCCATAATAGTCATGTTTTTACTGACATTATATGAAGGATTATCGGGGTTCATGGATATCTTACCCTCCCCATTTTCAGTGTTTTGATCTATCATTCCCATTGTGAGTGCGCTATTCTCTTCAGTGAGTGTGTTATTAAATTGTATCAAATTATGATCCTCCTTTGTATACTGTACCGATACAGGGGGATCTATATTCGAAATTCGTGAATCATTAGTATCATCGTGATTATTAAATAATATTTGTGTATCAATATTTATCTCTCTACCATTTTGTGTATTCTCCAATCCCGTGTGTTGTAATGAAAATCCTTCGTGTATAGTGAACAAAGAGAGATCTCCTAACATGGATGAACTCTCCTTTTGTGTAGACGTAACAATTAAGGGTGATTTTAATGTCTTGTGATCAATTTTCTCTTTTAATTTATTATGGTTTCCAGGTGTGTTACCATAACCTCCAAACATCCTCCCTTCCTTGTCCACTGTATGGTCTTTTTCCCCATTACTTTCACTTCTTATTATGTTAATTTTATCTTTAATAATGTTATTATTATTATTATTATTGGGGCCCATTACCAATTTTTTCTTATGTTGTTCATAGAACTTTTTCTGTTCTTCAGTATTAAAAAGGGTCATAGGGTTCTTCTGGGTGACATGTCCCCTATTTTTGGAGGGGTCTATAAGTTGTATATCGTCCGTTGTACTACTATTCCCTCCCCCCCCATATTTGCCTCACTCTGGGCTGGGGGTGGTGGTACAGTGGTATCCATTATTTCTTCTGTTATTGTATTTATCTTCCTATCTCTCAATATTTTAGATGCCTTTTTCTTTATAGTTTCCTCCTCGAACTTATTTAGTTTTAATTTTAGATTTAAATCTTGTTCCCTATAGTCAATTGAAAGTGAGTATAGCTCCAAAGAGCTCCTCAGGCGATTGGCTTCATCCAAAGCTTTCTCAGCCAAGGAGTTCCTCTTTCTGATTAGCATTTTCATCTTGCCTATTGAACAATTAAATGAATAATCATCCCATTCCCTAGTGAAATCTACGTCCTGTGGGAAGGATGACTTCTGTGACAATTTTAACCCCTTAGGTACCATTCCCTCTGCTATATAACGTTCAAGGATCAAGGTGTCAACATGATTAACAATTTCTATCTTGCTCTTATTCTCATATTCCAGAAATAGCTCCATCATGTGTTTTCTGTCTGCTTCCCCTAATCTTGATTCCACAAAACCCACATCATCAGTTGCCAAAGGTGCACTATTGATCCCCAGGACATCTGATATCAGCAATTCTCTGTGTAAATTTCGATCTAGCATAAAGAATTCCATGTTAATTCTTAAAACAACCTTATGACAAACTTTCAAAAAAAAAAAAAAAAAAAAACACCTTTAAAAGTTCCCTATATTGTTCGCACTATATTTTTTGCAATAAACCTTAATACTCCTTCGAGGCTTTTCACATTAAAACTTAATAATCCAGATGTTTTCCTCCAGTTCATAGATAATTTACAGTTCCATTCTTTAAAACAGTTTCACATCCAAGTTGTTAAGGCGATGTCACTCCCTGGCACCTCGCACATGCAGCTCCCACCAGGGGTTAACCCCACACAGATTGTGTTAGTTCATGCAAGAGAAAAGAAAGAGAAAGGGGCGCAATAGTGCGGTTACCAGGGGGCTTTTTTTAGCGTGGCGTACTAATAGGTGGCCACTCACCTTATCGGGTTGTGCTGTCCCCGCACAACCCGGTAATACGCTTGATAAGGCGCCCTTCACAGGCTCTAGCTCATCCGCACACCGCGTGCTCCGGTGGCTCCGAGCATCCGGTCACGTCACCGCAGGTCCTTAAATTAAAGCTCCTGTTGCCAGGCGACGCTAGGTCCTCACGTTAAGCTGCACTCTGCACCTAGCTGCTCCCCGCCGCTTTACCCTCAGAGAGGGATTTATATTAGAAGGTAAAAACTATAAGCGGTCTAATTGGAGGCGCTCAGGCACAAAAGCAGCAGGCACTGGGATGGTTTTTCAACAGACCTTTATTCAGGCTCCCCTCCTACTCCACAACATGTTTCGATAGATTCTCTATCTTCCTCAGGTGGTGAGGGGGGGCGGGTTCCACAAACCTTTTATGGCTACCAAAAATTATTATATACACACAATATTAATAAAAAATATGTTAAAATCTTTTTTTTTTTTTTTTTTTTTTCCTCTTCACTAAAATACACTTATAACAATAAAAATAAGTATTAATATATGATTCTGAACATTTACACTATTCCGTTACCTGTTCTTATCTCCATTTATGCCAATGGATCATACTTACTGTCTATTAATGTTTTGCCACATTGTCAAGGGTGAGATTATGTCCCTCCGGACTCAGGGTCCCCATTTTATAAATCCAATAACTCTCACGTTTAATAAGGGCCCCTAATCTATCTCCTATATTTTCTCCTATCTGGTCAATAATAACTAGCTTCATTCTCCTATGAGCTTTCTGATGGGCTATTGCATAGTGCCTTGAAAGAATATGAAGCTGGAAGCCCCCTTTAATATTAGAGCGATGCTTGTTAAGGCGAGCATGCATCGTCTGTATGGTCCTCCCAATATATTGTTGCCCACAGGGGCATTCTATCATGTACACTATATATGTTGATTGGCAAGTAACTCTATATTTTATGGGAAATGTTCGCTTTGTAGTGAAAGATGTAAATTCCTTTTTACCATTAACAATCACTTGACAACATAAACAGTTCATCCCTATAAAGCCAAACGTAATTTTTAGGAGGAATAGGAACCTAAGAGAGATGGTAGCCCTAGTAAGGTGGAACGTAACATGGAAAGTAATATAATAACAACAGGGGTAAATACCAAGGTGGGATGTTATTCATGTAACACCATGAACTGTTTATGTTGTCAAGTGATTGTTAATGGTAAAAAGGAATTTACATCTTTCACTACAAAGCGAACATTTCCCATAAAATATAGAGTTACTTGCCAATCAACATATATAGTGTACATGATAGAATGCCCCTGTGGGCTACAATATATTGGGAGGACCATACAGACGATGCATGCTCGCCTTAACAAGCATCGCTCTAATATTAAAGGGGGCTTCCAGCTTCATAGTCTTTCAAGGCACTATGCAATAGCCCATCAGAAAGATCATAGGAGAATGAAGCTAGTTATTATTGACCAGATAGGAGAAAATATAGGAGATAGATTAGGGGCCCTTATTAAACGTGAGAGTTATTGGATTTATAAAATGGGGACCCTGAGTCCGGAGGGACATAATCTCACCCTTGACAATGTGGCAAAACATTAATAGACAGTAAGTATGATCCATTGGCATAAATGGAGATAAGAACGGGTAACGGAATAGTGTAAATGTTCAGAATCATATATTAATACTTATTTTTATTGTTATAAGTGTATTTTAGAGAAGAGGAAAAAAAAAAAAAAAAAAAGATTTTAACATATTTTTTATTAATATTGTGTGTATATAATAATTTTTTATATAACTGTTTTTATGATTTTAAATGGGTGTTTAACGTTGTTGATATATGTATATTAATTACAGTGATTTACATAAGTAGCCACTGCAGCTCATGAGTAATATGTATTTCATAATGAGCGGCCCCGTAAGTGAAAGGAATAGGAGCGATGTCAGAGATAGAAATATTTTTTTTTTTTTTTTTTCTGGAATTAGTTTGTCAGTTGTTGGAAGTTTTTGATCAGTATATCCTTTAATCTGCAGATTCTGATAAGATTGCAAAGAACAAGGTACCTTTATAGTGTATGTATATATATTTATATTTTTTGTGGGCATGGCCTGATAAATGAAGATAAGTACATGGGCATTGATATATCTATAAGCACTAGGAAAGGCTCTAGTATTAGGATAAGGTTTAAAGAGCCTTCCACTCATTAACCAATTGAACAACTTTGGTAGCCATAAAAGGTTTGTGGAACCCGCCCCCCCTCACCACCTGAGGAAGATAGAGAATCTATCGAAACATGTTGTGGAGTAGGAGGGGAGCCTGAATAAAGGTCTGTTGAAAAACCATCCCAGTGCCTGCTGCTTTTGTGCCTGAGCGCCTCCAATTAGACTGCTTATAGTTTTTACCTTCTAATATAAATCCCTCTCTGAGGGTAAAGCGGCGGGGAGCAGCTAGGTGCAGAGTGCAGCTTAACGTGAGGACCTAGCGTCGCCTGGCAACAGGAGCTTTAATTTAAGGACCTGCGGTGACGTGACCGGATGCTCGGAGCCCCCGGAGCACGCGGTGTGCGGATGAGCTAGAGCCTGTGCAGGGCGCCTTATCAAGTGTATTACCGGGTTGTGCGGGGACAGCACAACCCGATAAGGTGAGTGGCCACCTATTAGTACGCCACGCTAAAAAAAGCCCCCTGGTAACCGCACTATTGCGCCCCTTTTTCTTTCTTTTCTCTTGCATAAAGTGTGTACTCGGCTGAGGAGGCATATGCTATACTTGCCTCCGATGCTGACAGTGAGGAAGTGGACCCCACGTTCCACTATTCCTCACATTCTTCCTCCGACAGTGAAATCTGCAGCAGTGACACCGACTCGCCACCACCACGAAGACAGCGGAGGACAAGAGATCATCCGGAGCCAGAGGAAGAGGAGTCCGAGGAAGAGGAGTCTGAGCCTGGAGAAGAGGAGTCGGAGGAAGACCCACAGCCGTCAGTGAGTAACCCTCCACCTGGTGCTAGGCATGCCCAACCTAGCACCAGGGCCCCTGTGTGGATCCCCGTCCCTGATCGGTACACTCCACAGATTCCTGATTTCATTCCCCAATCAGGAATCCTGTTTGAGGCCACAAACTAAAGGGAAATTGACTTTTTCAAAGTCTTTTTCTCTGAGGACTTTGTGAGGCTCATGGTGGAGCAGACGAACCTGTACGCCCAACAGTTTCTGGTCCAAAACCCAGATTCCATCTTTTCTTCTTGGACTCCTGTGGACTCTGGAGAAATTATGAAATATTGGGGTTTGATACTTCATATGGGGATTATGACGAGACCAGAAATGCGCCAATGCTGGAGTACAGATAAGTTTTTTCTAACTCCAGTGTACGGCGAGTTGATGGCCCGAAACAGATTCGACGCCATCCATAAATTTCTCCACTTTAGGGACAACACTGACAGCCTTCCCCGTAATGACCCGAATTTTGACAGATTGTTCAAAATTCGACTGGTCATCGACCACTTCAGTAGCAAGTTTGCTGAAGTGTACGTTCTCAAATGGGAAATTTGTGTGGACGAATCCCTCATCCTTTACAAAGGTAGGCTTAGTTTCCGCCAATACATTCCCAGCAAGAGGGCCAGGTACGGGATAAAGCTCTAGAAGCTTTGTGAGAGTACCTCAGGGTACACTCACAACTTTAGAGTGTATGAGGGGAAGGATTCGAGGATTGAGCCCCCAGAGTGTCCCCCTGCTCTGGGGGTATGCGGGAAAATAGTGTGGGATTTGATCCACCCACTACTTGATAAAGGTTATCATCTATACGTTGATAACTTTTATACAAGTGTCCCGCTCTTCAGATCCCTCTCTGCCAGAACTACCGCCGCTTGCGGTACTGTGCGCAGAAACAAGAGGGATCTCCCTATGCCGCTAATTGAGCAGCCTCTCCCAAGAGGTGGGAGCCGAGCTCAATGCAGCGGCAACATGGTACTGGTCAAGTTCAAAGACCGAAGGGATGTCTTTATCTTGACCACAATCCATGGTCCCGGGACCAGGGCCACCACCACCAGAGGTACCCCAGGACAGGTCCACAAACCGGAATGTGTCCTGGGGTACAATAAGAACATGGGAGGAGTTGATCGTTCTGATCAAGTCCTCAAGCCCTACAGGGCCACGCGGAAAACGAGGAAGTGGTACAAAAAACTGGCCGTGTACATTGTCCAAATGGCAATGTATAATGCATACTTGCTGTCACGATGTGCAGGTCACACCACTAACACCTTTCTTGAGTTCCAGGTGAAGGTGATCAAGGCCCTGTTGAATGGAGGAGAACGAAGACCAAGAGAAGAAGGAGGACGAGAACGAAGACCAAGAGAAGAAAGAGGAAGACGAAGAGAAGAAGATGAAGGGGGCCCCAGCACTCCTGGAACTCGATATTCCCGTGTGGTACCAGGGCAACATTTTGCAGAGAAGGGGCCAAGAAAAAGGTGCCGGGTCTGCCATCAAAGGGGGAGCAGAACGACCGTCCAAACCCAATGTAAAACGTGCCCTGACAAACCAGGTTTGTGTATCTTCGGATGTTTCGAAATTTATCACACGACCCCGGACTGACATGCACCCACAACATCATACACAAACACACACACACACCCTGATGTACACTACAACACACCAACCTGACATACACACCCTGATGTACACTACAACACACCAACCTGACATACACACCCTGATGTACACTACAACACACCAACCTGACACACACCCTGATGTACACTACAACACACCAACCTGAGATGCACTACGATAAGTGCCCCCTTAGTCTTTAACATGGCTTTGGGGGTCTTATTCCGGTGCTAGAACAAATCCCTTCCTGCAGAAAGGCCAGGCCTCGCCTCACGGTGACCTGTCCTTCTCAAAGGCTGGGTACAGTTGTGTAATTATATGTGTAATTATATTATATGTGTGATTATATATGATTATATGTGTATGGGGTCATTTGTGGGGGAACTCCAGTGTATAGGCACACAGGGGCTCTCCATACGCAACCTGGTGTTTGCTAACAATTGGAATTGTTAGCGGACACCATGTCGCGTTTGGAGAGCCCCTGTGTGCCTACACATTGGAGTTCCCCCACAAGTGACCCTATTTTGGAAACTAGACACCCTAGGGAACTTATCCTGATGGGTTATGAGCATATTGAACCCCCAGGTGCTTCACAAATTAATCCGAAAAAACGAAAAAGTACTTTTTTTCCACTTTTTTTTTTTTCCCCATTAATTTGTGAAGCACCTGGGGGTTCAATATGCTCACAACCCATCAGGATAAGTTCCCTGGGTGTCTAGTTTCCAAAATGGGGTCACTTGTGGGGGAACTCCAATGTGTAGGCACACAGGGGCTCTCCAAATGCGACATGGTGTCCGCTAACAAGTTGACCTGATTTTCTATTCAAATTGTTAGCGGACACCATGTTGCGTTTGGAGAGCCCCTGTGTGCCTACACATTGGAGTTCCCCCACAAGTGACCCCATTTTGGAAACTAGACCCCCCAGGGAACTTTTCTAGATGGGTAGTGGGCATATTGAACCCCCAGGTGCTTCACAAATAAATGGGAAAAAAAAAAAGTGGAAAAAAAGTACTTTTTCGCTTTTACGGATTAATTTGTGAAGCACCTGGGGGTTCAATATGCTCACAACCCATCAGGATAAGTTCCCTGGGGTGTCTAGTTTCCAAAATGGGGTCACTTGTGGGGGAGCTCCAATGTGTAGGCACACAAGGGCTCTCCAAATGTGACATGTGTCCGCTAACAAGTTGACCTGATTTTCCATTCAAATTGTTAGCGGACACCATGTTGCGTTTGGAGAGCCCCTGTGTGCCTACACATTGGAGTTCCCCCACAAGTGACCCCATTTTGGAAACTAGACACCCCAGGGAACTTATCTAGATGGGTAGTGGGCATATTGAACCCCCAGGTGCTTCACAAATAAATGGGAAAAAAAAAAAAAAGTGGAAAAAAAGTACTTTTTCCTTTTTACGGATTAATTTGTGAAGCACCTGGGGTTCAATATGCTCACAACCCATCAGGATAAGTTCCCTGGGGTGTCTAGTTTCCAAAATGGGGTCACTTGTGGGGGAGCTCCAATGTGTAGGCACACAGGGGCTCTCCAAACGTGACATGTGTCCGCTAACAAGTTGACCTGATTTTCCATTCAAATTGTTAGCGGACACCAAGTTGCGTTTGGAGAGCCCCTGTGTGCCTACACATTGGAGTTCCCCCACAAGTGACCCCATTTTGGAAACTAGACACCCCAGGGAACTTATCTAGATGGGTAGTGGGCATATTGAACCCCCATGTGCTTCACAAATAAATGGGAAAAAAAAAAAAAGTGGAAAAAAAGTACTTTTTCCTTTTTACGGATTAATTTGTGAAGCACCTGGGGGTTCAATATGCTCACAACCCATCAGGATAAGTTCCCTGGGGTGTCTAGTTTCCAAAATGGGGTCACTTGTGGGGGAGCTCCAATGTGTAGGCACACAGGGGCTCTCCAAACGTGACATGTGTCCGCTAACAAGTTGACCTGATTTTCCATTCAAATTGTTAGCGGACACCATGTTGCGTTTGGAGAGCCCCTGTGTGCCTACACATTGGAGTTCCCCCACAAGTGACCCCATTTTGGAAACTAGACACCCCAGGGAACTTATCTAGATGGGTAGTGGGCATATTGAACCCCCAGGTGCTTCACAAATAAATGGGAAAAAAAAAAAAAGTGGAAAAAAAGTACTTTTTCCTTTTTACGGATTAATTTGTGAAGCACCTGGGGGTTCAATATGCTCACAACCTATCAGGATAAGTTCCCTGGGGTGTCTAGTTTCCAAAATGGGGTCACTTGTGGGGGAGCTCCAATGTGTAGGCACACAGGGGCTCTCCAAACGTGACATGTGTCCGCTAACAAGTTGACCTGATTTTCCATTCAAATTGTTAGCGGACACCATGTTGCGTTTGGAGAGCCCCTGTGTGCATACACATTGGAGTTCCCCCACAAGTGACCCTATTTTGGAAACTAGACACCCCAGGGAACTTATCTAGATGGGTAGTGGGCATATTGAACCCCAAGGTGCTTCACAAATTGATCTGTAAAAATTAAAAAGTACTTTATTTTTCACAAAAATTTTGTTTTAGCCTAATTTTTTAAATTTTCAAATGGCCAACAGCATAAAATTCATCCTAAAATTTGTTGGGCAATTTCTCCTGAGTACACCGATACCTCATATGTGGTCATAAACCACTGTTTGGGCGCACGACAGGGCTCAGAAGGGAAGGAGCGCAATTTCACTTTTTGAATGGAAAATTAGCTCAAAAAGTCAAATGTTGCTCCTTCCCTTCTGAGCCCTGCCGTGCTCCCAAACAGTGGTTTATGACCACATATGAGGTATCGATATACTCAGGAGAAATTGCCCAACCAACTTTAGGATCCATTTTATGCTGTTGCCCATGTGAAAATGAAAGATCTGAGGCTAAAAGAACATTTTTGTTGGAAAAATTTAAATATCCATTTTTTGTTCCCACTTTGCTTTAGTTCCTGTGAAGCACCTGAAGGGTTAATATTCTTCTTGAATATAGTTTTGAGTAGCTTGAGGGGTGCAATTTTTAAAATGGTGTCACTTTTGGGTGTTTTCTGTTGTGTACACCCCTCAAACGGACTTCAAATGTGATGTGGTCACTAAAAAAAATGGTTTTGTAAATTTTGGTGGAAAAATGAAAAATTGCTGATGAACTTTGAACCCTTATAACTTCCTACCCCAAAAATTTTTTTTTTCCAAAATTGTGCTGATATAAAGTAGACATGTGGGAAATATTATTTATCAACAATTTTGTGTCACATAACTCTCTGGTTTAGCAGAAAAAAAATTCAAAATTTGAAAATTTCGAAATTTTCAAAATTTTTGCCATATTTTTGATTTTTTCACAAATAAACGCAAAAATTATTGACCTAAATTTAATACTAACATGAAGCCCAATATGTCACGAAAAAACAATCTCAGAATCGCTAGGATTGGTTGAAGCGTTCCAGAGTTATAACCTCATAAAGGGACACTGGTCAGAATTGCAAAATATGGCTCGGGCATTAAGGCCAAAATAAGCAAAAATGGGCTCGGGGGTGAAGGGGTTAATAACTAAACTACCTCCTAATCATTTGACAAAGTTTTTTGTAAAAAAAGGAGTGTTAAACCAAATAAAGGTATAAGTAAATACATGACAACATAAGCCCTCCTGCATCATTATTTAGTCCAATGGTATGACCAGTGTTACGAATGCACATGTACAGGAAAACAAAAGCCATGTACCAATATCTTTTTTTCACTGGATGAGAGGGACATGAAGGTGGGGTGCATTTTAGTGAAAATCTTCTCCTACGCACATTAGATACATGTGGTCACTGTGGTGATTGTTTTTTCCCATAAACATGGATTTTTGCACATTAGCTCTATGAGAGAGAGGTTATTGATGGATCAAGAAACTGTAGAGGCTGTGGTCCTGTTTCTTTTGGAAGTGGCTTTGGGCTGCAAAAATAATTACACTGTCAAATGCATTAAACAAAAACAGGTACATCACTGTCATATTGCACAATCAAAACAACCTTCACAAAAATGAACCACAAATGAGCACGAGACAGAAATATGATGGTTGCTAAGGTGGATCCTTGGGACATTAGATAAAGAGGCTCAATGGTCTTGGAAGTCAAATTATATTTTTTACATGGGGGAAAACCTAAAAAGTGAGAAAACTCTATACCGGTGTAGAGGTGGGCAATTCAGGCCTGGTGTTATGTGGGACTTTTTTCCTATTTTTTTGGGGGGGAGATTGGTAACTTTAGAAATAAAAAAAACAAACAAACACACCACAATCCACAATCTAGAATATTTTTGTTACCCTTGCAGGAAAAAAATGAAGAGGCGCATTTACACTACATGCACCGAAAAAAAAGGAAAATCAATACTACGTACTGTAATAAAAACCAGGAAGACCTTTCCAAAAAAGCAAGACACATACTAGGTAACTAAGGACAATAGCCATGCCTTTGGCCACGTGAAACAACCAGTATATCATTTGTGGCATTTAAAAGGCATTAGCCTCACTGTCAATACAAATATTTGCTTAACCAAATTACTTACAACAGAATTGACCTGGCGGCATTACTTTCTGAGGAGGGGTCATAATCCACTTTATCACTCATCCATGCATAAAACATAGCACAATAAAAATGTGACGTCAACACATGTAATAAAACATAATTTAGCAGTTGCAAATTACTACATACATAATACACAACTTAGTCAAACTGAGGGAGATATTCACAGGAGCCGTGCAGCACAAGTGCTAGTTTGCTAAATGGTTACAGGCATCATGTGATGTGTGATGAGGAACACGTGTGGTCAATTGACCAACTGAAAAGCACACAAACGCACGGGAGAAACGCAAACACGTACGTAAAGGTCAGAATTGTACTTAATCCGTTTAAGACTTCTGCGAAACGCAATGGAAACTCATTGCATTTTACATTGAAGGCACCAAAAAAATGTTGCAAACCGCGTTTTGCATTGCGGTGCGAAAAACACATCACAAAAACACAACACCTTTGTAACATTAATGGCTTGCGTTAGAAACTGTTTTCTATGGTAGTCTATGGGTGCGTTAACGCATTGCGTTCATATGCGTTTTACATACAAAACCGCATGCATTCTAACAGAACAGTAGAGTGAAATGGCCCCAAGTCTTATTGGATCATGTTGAAAAAAAAAAATACCTTCTTCCAGAGTAGTGCTGACATTTCCAGCAATTTTTTTGCTTCTGATTCAAAGAAAAAGCATTTAAACTCACAGGGATAGAAAAAACAAATTTATCACAAAATGATAAATACCCTTAAGCACATAGAAGCAGGGGGCCTTTTCAGGGCCAGCCTTGTATAGGTTTCCCTAAAAAAAATCCTGTGCATTTTTTAGGGTGCAGACCCCAACTCAACATAGGGTAACTAGAGTGAGTATCTTTCCCTATACGCAGTCAGGGTATCAGGGGAGTGGGTATAGAAGGGGTTAAGGATACTACTGGTCCAATGACATTGTAACACTACAGCACCCATTTTTTTCCTCATCTAATTGGAATGGAACTAAATGCAAAATCCATAAAATTTCTGCAAGTACACTTCCCTGATTTATCTTCATTGAGATTAAAATGCATTGGAACAGACATTTTGGTTTGTGTTTTTTGGTGAGACACAAAACTTGGTGCCAATTTGGGGACTGCCATTGTAAGGCTGGCAGCTATTACACGCGGCATGACAGGGTAATCAGGTATTCATCTGACCATCGCAATCCCAATACGGCTCCATGGACTGAAACAGTGTTGGCGAATTGGTGAGATGCAGCCAATTATTTTTTTTAGTATTTTTATCTTTTAACTGCACCATTTAGCACATTGCATTTTAATTGTTCAATTGGATTTGTGTGTTATTTAGAGGAAATAAAATTATTTTGGCAGTTTGGACCAATGCCATTCTTAGTGTATTAATAGTTATGTTTTAATTGGCATGTCTTCTGCTGTATATTTTGAGTGGCCATAGAATATTTTTGCCTACGACTATGGAACTTCGGGTCTCAACACATCTGGCGGTCATGGGATTACCCCCTTTGATATCTTTACATAGATGGGAAGAACAAAGGACGGATTGAATAATCAGTGAAGAGCCATCAGTTTCCTTATACTCTACATTTGGTAATGGCAAACACCAGCAGTATCAACATCATCTTATCAAAATTGAGGTGAGAAAAGGATCGCTCCATCTCTTGCTTTTCGCACAATGAACACCATAACACCATTATGAAACACCATAGCTGTAATCAAAAGTTTGAGTTAGAATAAAGGAGCCTCTATAGAAAATAGCTGGTTAGCTGATCATGAATGTTTATAGAGGTCTATAGGAATACTTTTTGTCTTACAATGGGTGGATGAGGGGTCTATTAATACTCTGATGCCACAAGGCCACCACCATTGCAGTTTAACTGGCTGGTGGAAAAGTTAGTTTTGTTTGGACATTTGATGCTACAAAGTCTAGTCTTTTATTGCTATATTCATTTGTAACTGCACTAATTAATCTCATGATACTGATCTTACTGCTGTAGGTTAAAGTTCTAGTGGATGCAGTAAAGGTGTGCAGAATTCAGAGACTTTATTTTGTATTATATAAGTGTTAGAGGATTAGTGAACACGAACCTGTAGCCAAACATGTTGCTCACACCTCTCAAATTAAGCTAGTCTAAGTAACAGTAGACTCAACCAGTAGGAATTCATGTCACATTATCCCACATAGGTCTCCAGAGTTGTGCGAATTTAAAGAAGGGCATTTCATTTTATGAGTGAAGATCTATCGGCTTTTAAAGTTCCTTCTGACTGGATGATTCCAGTGATGTGGAACAACTTGTTATCTACAGGTTTTAGACACAAATTCCAGACTTAACGGCTTTATGCTTTTTTCGAATATAAAGTTACTGAATGCTTCCAATGGGCAAGCGCACATCAAGATTGGGCAAGTTCTTAGAACCATCTACTTACAAAAGTTTTGTAAACCATATTCTGCTGTCAAGACTACATTTACCAGGAAAGGTCAATATCTCACACCCTGCTCTCCCAAGATCCCACTACAAGGAAAACACTTGTCCTTGCCTTGACCATGACATCAAGATGAGAAGAGAAATCAGTCCTTGAAGGATAAAATTGAGTTCTTGTGGTCATCTACCATTGGAACATGAATTTCATACCCCAGATGAATAAATTTCTAGCTCAAATCAACTGTGGTTTGACAGATTTGTATTAAAAATTTGCACTTAACCTCATTAGGACTTAAAATTAAGATCGTCATACTGAGCCACTCCAAGGACTACAATAAGTGGCTATGTAAAAAACGTCTCAGATGGTGATATCACTTTAAAAGGTGCAATCAGGTAAACTGGGCACACTGCGATTTGCTTGGTGATGGGCCTAAAGGGGCCGTCACACACTACGATTTTGTAAGCGAACTCACTAACGATCTCAGGGGTTCGCGCTCATGGATAACATCATTGGTGAGGTGTAACACGTATAGATATAGTTCACGACGCACCAACGATGTTACATGCAGGTATCGTTCACACAACCAGCGGCCGATGCTTGTCAATGTTGTGAATAGGCGAAATCATAAAGGAGATTGTTATTGCAGTGTCACACAGAATGATACAAGCAGATTGCATTATCCACATCGTCTGATGTGGGGTCCGGATCTCATATCTGCGATGAACGATCAGATGGTTACTGTTCATCCTGGTGGGGACAAAGAACCTTTGGCTGTTTGTAGTTTGCCCAACATGGCACAGTTCATGTCTTTTCCAAGACCCTCGCGTGATACACATTTTGGCCACAAACGAATACTGTTTTTTCACCATTTTCAACCCACAGTACATGGTGAAATTTCATTCTCTCATGGTTTGTCCCTGTAGTAATTAATGCCTTTGCTGTAGTCCCCTATAGAAACAAATAGGTTCAGACCTTAACCCAATGTTCAATTTTGCATTCCACAGATCTGTTCCCTCCACAATTTACCATTATGTAACTGAATTTTATTTTGTTTAAAGGGAATTTGTCACAATTTATTTTTAAGTCTTTGTAGTTTTGCTAAAAAATGTTTTAGAAAAATGCAATTGTGAAAAAAGTCATAAAAGAAAATTCTTGAATGGTTGCAATGGGCAACAGAGACTGTTTTTCATACACTATAATGGGCCCCACATTGGCTTCCATATAGTATAATGGACCAACATTCCTTTCCATATAATATAATGGCCCCACATTGCCTTCTATGTAGTGTAATGGGCCCCACATTACCTTCAATATAGTATAATGAGCCACACATAGCCTTCTATATAATGGGCCCGATTGCCTTCCAAATAGCATAATGAACCCCATATTACCTTCAATATAGTATAATGGGCCACACATTGCCTTCCATATAATATGATGAGCACCACATTCACTTACATATAATATTAGGGGCTCCACATTGCCTTCCATGTAGTGCAATGGGCCCCTAATTGCCTTCCATATAGTATAATGAGCCACACATAGCCTTCTATATAATGGGCCAGATTGCCTTCTAAATAGCATAATGAACCCCATATTACCTTCAATATAGTATAATGGGCCACACATTGCCTTCCATATAATATAATGAGCACCACATTCCCTTACATATAATATTAGGGGCTCCACATTGCCTTCCATGTAGTGTAATGGGCCCCTAATTGCCTTCCATATACTTGAATGGTTGCTATGGGCAACAGACTGATATTGTTGATGCTGGGAGATGTCATGTGATGGAATGTTGTGGGTGATGATGTCTCTGAAGGCCTTGTGATGTCATCATCCCTAGGAGGTTCCGCCCACTAGGAGCTTGTATCACATTAGCCGTATCTTGGTGCTGAGACTCTCCCTAGAGACAATGAAGATTTTCATGTTGTTTCTGTGCTGTTCCCTGTTCTTCACCATAAGTTACCAAGGGCTGCCGGTGAGTCCCTCTCTATTATAATGGTGGATGGTTTGTCCCTGTAGTAATTAATGACTCTGTTTCCTAAAGAAACAAATAGGTTCAGACCTTAACCCTATGTTCAATTTTGCATCCCACAGATCTGTTCCCTCCACAATTTACCATTATGTAACTGAATTTTATTTTGTTTAAAGGGAATTTGTCACAATTTATGTTTAAGTCTTTGTAGTTTTGCTAAAAAATGTTTTAGAAAAGTATAAAGTGAAATTATGAAAAAATTCATATAATGGCGGATGGTTTGTCCCTGTAGTAATTAAGGACTCTGCTCTTGTTTCCTATAGAAAGAAATACGCTCAGATCTTAATCCAATGTTCAGTTTCCTTCCCACAGATATGTTCCCTCCACAATTCTTGAATGGTTGCAATGGGCAATAAAGACGGTTTTTCATATCTACTTACATAAACACCAGTTTTTTCGTTTCCGGCCACTGTGCCGCTATGCCAGAATCCTTTATGGCGCTGTGAGCGATGGCGCTTATGCGCCATCGCGAGCCGCCGCTTGCCTCATACTCAGGGCCGCCGTCAGCACACGGCGTACCCGGCCAAGTGCCGGCTTCCTGACCTCATACAGGGGCCCACCGCCGCCCACACACATCATCCCATCATCCCTCAATCATTATTTTCACCTCCATTTGTGCTCTAACACAGCTTCTCTCACAGTCCCTGTCACATTGCTAAGGCAGCAGTCGGATATCCAAGGGACGTGCCCGCACTTCTCCCCCAGCAGCACCTAAATCCAACCGGAACCAGCTAAGCAGAGAGGTGGGCGAGACACGCCGAGGAGGAAGCAGGAAACAACGGCATCTCCCAGCCTGCAGGCCCAGCGAGGGGAAAGAAGAAATGAGGGACAACAACGTTGCACAGGAGGAAAACAAAACAAAGTCCAAGGATGAGTATCATCGTTATTTGTTTTTTTTAAACTGTGTGCTGGAGGCTGCTGCACTATATACAGAGGCTGCTGGGGTATATACAGAGGCTGCTGAGGTATATATAGAGGCTCCTGGGGTATATACAGAGGCTGCTGGGGTATATACAGAGGCTGCTGAGGTATATACAGAGGCTCCTGGGGTATATACAGAGGCTGCTGGGGTGCACATAGAAGCTGATGGCCTCTATATACAGCCTGCTGGGGTATATACAGAGGCTGCTGGGGTATATACAGAGGCTGCTGGGGTGCAGATAGAAGCTGATGGTCTCTATATACAGTCTGGTAGGGTATATACAGAGGCTGCTGGGGTATATACAGAAGCTGCTGAGGTATATACAGAGGCTGCTGGGGTGCACATAGAAGCTGATGGCCTCTATATACAGCCTGCTGGGGTATATACAGAGGCTGCTGGGGTATATACAGAGGCTGCTGGGGTGCACATAGAAGCTGATGGTCTCTATATACAGTCTGCTGGGGTATATACAGAGACTGCTGGGATGCACATAGAAGCTGATGGCCTCTATATACAGCCTGCTGGGGTATATACAGAGGCTGCTGGGGTATATACAGAGGCTGCTGAGGTATATACAGAGGCTCCTGGGGTATATACAGAGGCTGCTGGGGTGCACATAGAAGCTGATGGCCTCTATATACAGCCTGCTGGGGTATATACAGAGGCTGCTGGGGTATATACAGAGGCTGCTGGGGTGCACATAGAAGCTGATGGTCTCTATATACAGTCTGGTAGGGTATATACAGAGGCTGTTGGGGTGCACATAGAAGCTGATCGGGTCTATATACAGCCTGCTGGGGTGCACATAGAAGCTCATGGGGTCTATATACAGTCTGTTGGGGTATATACACAGGCTGCTGGGGTGCACATACAAGCTGATGGGGTCTATATACAGCCTGCTGGGGTATATACAGAGGCTGCTGGGGTATATACAGAGGCTGCTGGGGTGCACATAGAAGCTGATGGTCTCTATATACAGTCTGGTAGGGTATATACAGAGGCTGTTGGGGTGCACATAGAAGCTGATCGGGTCTATATACAGAGACTGCTTGGGTGCACATAGAAGCTCATGGGGTCTATATACAGCTTGTTGGGGTATATACACAGGCTGCTGGGGTGCACATACAAGCTGATGGTGTCTATATACAGCCTGCTGGGGTATATACACAGGTTGCTGGGGTGCACATAGAAGCTGATGGGGTGTATATACAGGCTGCTGCACTATATACAGAGGCTGCTGGGGAGCACATAGAAGCTGATGGGCTCTATATACAGTCTGCTGGGGTATATACAGAGGCTGCTGGGGTGCACATAGAAGCTGATGGGCTCTATATACAGCCTGCTGGGGTATATACAGAGGCTGCTGGGGTGCACATAGAAGCTCATGGGCTCTATATACAGTCTGCTGGGGTATATACAGAGGCTGCTGGGGTGCACATAGAAGTTGATGGGGTCTATATACAGGCTGCTGGGGTGCACATATAAGCTCATGAGCTCTATATACACGCTGCTGGGGTATACACAGAGGCAGCTGGGGTGCACATACAAGCTGATGGGGTCTATATACAGCCTGCTGGGGTATATACAGAGGCTGCTGGGATGCACATAGAAGCTGATGGCCTCTATATACAGGCTGCTGGGGTATATACACAGGCTGCTGGGGTGCACATAGAAGCTGATGGGGTCTATATACAGGCTGCTGCACTATATACATAGGCTGCTGGGGTGCACATAGAAGCTAATGGGCTCTATATACAGTCTGCTGGGGTATATACAGAGGCTGCTGGGGTGCACATAGAAGCTGATGGGCTCTATATACAACCTGCTGGGGTATAAACAGAGACTGCTGGGGTGCACATAGAAGCTGATGGCCTCTATATACAGGCTGCTGGGGTATATACAGAGGCTGCTGGGGTGCACATAGAAGCTGATGGCCTCTATATACAGGCTTCTGGGGTATATACACAGGCTGCTGGGGTGCACATAGAAGCTGATGGCCTCTATATACAGCCTGCTGGGGTATATACAGAGGCTGCTGGGGTGCACATAGAAACTCATGGGCTCTATATACAGGCGGTTGGGGTATATACCGAGGCTGCTGGGGTGCACATAGAAGCTGATGGGGTCTATATTCAGGCTGCTGGGGTATATATAGAGGCTGCTGGGGTGCACATAGAAGTTGATGGGGTCTATATACAGGCTGCTGGGGTATATACACAGGCTGCTGGGGTGCACATACAAGCTCATGCATACCTCCCAACTTTTGCTGAAGAGAAAGAGGGACAAAACGTGCGGCGCGCTTCGCGCGTCACGGCAAATTTTAGGCCACGCCCTAACCACACCCATTTAACAACTAGCCACACCCATATCCACGCCCAAACCACGCCCATTCAGTACTGCTGGTCACACTGTTTCATAAACAATAATTATAAACAGAAAAAAATAAATTTATTTACAAATGAATTAAAGTATTAATGCAATCTTGGTAAAAATATTTCTTTTAAATTAGAATGTAAAAGCTGCAGATTACAGAACAGCTCCACTCTATTAGATAAATTATCTTTGACAATATTGTGCTTTTGGTTAATGGGAGGAATTAGAGAATAGTTGACTTATTTTTCTGCATATCTGCTGAAATCATGAGGAGCATTAGGGCCGCTTCATACTGCGGTGTGATCCGGTCCGGGGCTGTCCGGGATGCCCCAGACAGCCGCGGACTGGATCAGCACACAGGACTTGGGGGGCTAATATGCCCCCCGGTCCGGTGTGCAGCCGCATGTCCGGGTCCTAACGCACTGTTGCTTCATGCGGTCTGCAATTGCTAGTCTGGGATTTTTATGCCTGTGGATTGCAATTAAAACCTGCATAAAAATCCCAGACTAGCAATTGCAGACGGCATGAAGCAACAGTGCGTTAGGACCCGGTAGGATGAGAGCACTTTGGCGCAGTTACCGGGCTCTTCCCCAATGGCCATTGTTGAAGCTACGAAGACTCTCCTTTTTTCTTTATATTCTATAGCAGCATTTACTATGTTCCATTATCATATATGCCACCTTAGCTGTACATAGCCTTGAACATAGCCATATGCTTGTTCCTATACATCAGGATAAGTGTCGCGGCAATTAACCCCTTAATTCATGCAATCCCCGATGTGTTACCCCTGTGCACTCTGTTTCTAACCCCCATCCTTTGTCTTCTCTGCCTTTTGCGCTGTCCTCTGCCCTTTACACTGGCTTCTCCTGCTGTGTGCTGTCTTCTCCTCCTGTGTGCTGTCCTCTTCTCCTGTGCACTGTCCCCCCTCCCCACACTTTCTACTTTTCCTGTGCGCTGTCCCCTCTCCCCGCACTGTCTATTCTTCCTGTGCGCTGTCTATTCTTCCTGTGCGCTGTCTCCTCTCCCCACATTGTCTTCTCCTGTGTGCTGCCCCCTTCCCTGTGCTGTCTTCTCCTGTGCGCTGTCTTCTCCTCCTGTGCGTTGTCTGATGCTACAGACAGCAACTGGCCTGAGAGACTGACCTGACACTACAGACAGCAACCGGTCTGAGAGACTGACCTGACACTACAGACAGCGAACGGCCTGAAAGACTGACCTGACACTACAGACAGCGAACGGCCTGAGAGACTGACCTGACACTACAGACAGCAACTGGCCTGAGAGACTGACCTGACACTACAGACAGCTACTGGCCTGAGAGGCTGACCTGACAATACAGACAGCAACCGGTCTAAGAGACTGACCTGACTGTACAGACAGCGACCAGCCTGAGAGACTGACCTGATGCTACAGACAGCGACCGGCCTGAGAGACTGACCTGACACTACAGACAGCAACCGGTCTGAGATACTGACCTGACACTACAGACAGCGAACGGCCTGAGAGACTGACCTGACACTACAGACAGCGAACGGCCTGAGAGACTGACCTGACACTACAGACAGCAACTGGCCTGAGAGACTGACCTGACACTACAGACAGCTACTGGCCTGAGAGATTGACCTGACACAACAGACAGCGACCAGCCTGAGAGACTGACCTGACACTACAGACAGCTACTGGCCTGAGAGGCTGACCTGACAATACAGACAGCAACCGGTCTAAGAGACTGACCTGACTGTACAGACAGCGACCGGTCTGAGAGACTGACCTGACACTACAGACAGCGAATGGCCTGAGAGACTGACCTGACACTACAGACAGCAACTGGCCTGAGAGACTGACCTGACACTACAGACAGCTACTGGCCTGAGAGACTGACCTGACACTACAGACAGCGACCGGCCTGAGAGACTGACCTGACACTACAGACAGCTACTGGCCTGAGAGGCTGACCTGACAATACAGACAGCAACCGGTCTAAGAGACTGACCTGACTCTACAGACAGCGACCAGCCTGAGAGACTGACCTGATGCTACAGACAGCGACCGGCCTGAGAGACTGACCTGACACTACAGACAGCAACTGGCCTGAGAGACTGACCTGACACTACAGACAGCTACTGGCCTGAGAGACTGACCTGACACTACAGACAGCTACTGGCCTGAGAGACTGACCTGACACTACAGACAGTGACCGGCCTGAGAGACTGACCTGATACTACAGACAGCTACTGGCCTGAGAGGCTGACCTGACAATACAGACAGCAACCGGTCTAAGAGACTGACCTGACTCTACAGACAGCAACCAGCCTGAGAGACTGACCTGACACTACAGACAGCTACTGGCCTGAGAGACTGACCTGACACTACAGACAGCGACCGGCCTGAGAGACTGACCTGACACTACAGACAGCTACTGGCCTGAGAGGCTGACCTGACAATACAGACAGCAACTGGTCTAAGAGACTGACCTGACTCTACAGACAGCGACCAGCCTGAGAGACTGACCTGATGCTACAGACAGCGACCGGCCTGAGAGACTGACCTGACACTACAGACAGCGACCGGCCTGAGAGACTGACCTGACACTACAGACAGCAACTGGCCTGAGAGACTGACCTGACACTACATACAGCTACTGGCCTGAGAGACTGACCTGACACTACAGACAGCGACCGGTCTGAGAGACTGACCTGACACTACAGACAGCGACCGGCCTGAGAGACTGACCTGACACTGCAGTGACCGGCCTGAGACACTGACCTGACACTGCAGTGACCGACCTGAGACACTGACCTGACACTGCAGTGACCGGCCTGAGACACTGACCTGACACTGCAGTGACCGGCCTGAGACACTGACCTGACACTGTAGTGACCGGCCTGAGAGACTGACCTGACACTGCAGTGACCGGCCTGAGACACTGACCTGACACTGCAGTGACTGGCCTGAGACACTTACCTGACACTGCAGTGACTGGCCTGAGACACTGACCTGACACTGCAGTGACCGGCCTGAGACACTGACCTGACACTGCAGTGACCGGCCTGAGAGACTGACCTGACGCTGCAGTGACCGGCCTGAGAGACTGACCTGACGCTGCAGTGACCGGCCTGAGAGACTGACCTGACGCTGCAGTGACCGGCCTGAGACACTGACCTGACGCTGCAGTGACCGGCCTGAGAGACTGACCTGACACTACAGTGACCGGCCTGAGACACTGACCTGACACTGCAGTGACCGGCCTGAGACACTGACCTGATGCTGCAGTGACTGGACGGAGACACTGACCTGACGCTGCAGTGACCGGCCTAAGAGACTGACCTGACGCTGCAGTGACCGGCCTGAGACACTGACCTGACACTGCAGTGACCGGCCTGAGACACTGACCAGACACTGCAGTGACCGCCCCTGAGACACTGACCAGACACAGCAGTGACCGGCCTGAGACTGACCAGACACTACAGTGACCGGCCTGAGACACTGACCTGACACTGTAGTGACCGGCCTGAGACACTGACCAGACACTGCAGTGACCGGCCTGAGACACTGACCAGACACTGCAGTGACCGGCCTGAGACACTGACCTGACAGGACCTGCCTGAGACACTGACCTGACAGGACCTGCCTGAGACACTGACCTGACTGGACCTGCCTGAGACACTGACCTGACTGGACCTGCCTGAGACACTGACCTGACTGGACCTGCCTGAGACACTGACCTGACTGGACCGGCCTGAGACACTGACCTGACTGGACCTGCCTGAGACACTGACCTCACTGGACCTGGCTGCTGCTGCTCAGTCAAATTATTACCTCAGGTTGCTGGAGTCTTCTCACTGAGGCGATGTGGAGATGAGCTGGGGTCACTTGTGTGTGAGGATTCTTCCTAGGTAGCAGTGGAGGCAAAGGGACGTGGCCATAACACACATGGGGTTTGGCCTGCAGCAGAGAGGCCGGCCCATTGAATTAATCTTGAGCATGTCTGGCCAGGCCGATATGGGCGTGGCCGGTATTGAGGGGGCGTGGCCTCCATGAGCGAGGCAAGCACTATTTCCAGAGAGGGAGTGTGGGCAGCTGAGAGAGGGGGCGTGGCTGGGAAGAGGGGCACGGTTGGCAGACACTGAGACTTACATGATTGCATCAGAGGGGGGCATGGCGCTGAGTTTCAGTTCACAGTGCGGGAAATGTAAGATCCCGATCGGGACACCGGGGCAGTGCCGGCAATTCGGGACTGTCCCGGTGAATCCGGGACACTTGGGAGGTATGGCTCATGAGCTCTATATACACACTGCTGGGGTAAATACAGAGGCTGCTGGGGTGCACATACAAGCTCATGAGCTCTATATACACGCTGCTGGGGTATATATAGAGGCTGCTGGAGTGCGCATAGAAGCTGATGGGGTCTATATACAGGCTACTGCACTATATACATAGGCTGCTGGGATGCACATAGAAGCTAATGGGCTCTATATACAAGCTGCTGGGGTATATACAGAGGCTGCTGGGGTGCACATACAAGCTCATGACCTCTATATACACGCTGCTGGGGTATATACAGATGCTGCTGGGGTGCACATACAAGCTGATGGGGTCTATATACAGCCTGCTGGGGTATATACAGAGACTGCTGGGATGCACATAGAAGCTGATGGCCTCTATATACAGGCTGCTGGGGTATATACAGAGGCTGCTGGGGTGCACATAGATGCTGATGGGGTCTATATACAGGCTGCTGGGGTATATACAGAGGCTGCTGGGGTGCACATAGAAGCTGATGGCCTCTATATACAGGCTTCTGGGGTATATACACAGGCTGCTGGAGTGCACATAGAAGCTGATGGGGTCTATATACAGGCTGCTGCACTATATACATAGGCTGCTGGGGTGCACATAGAAGCTAATGGGCTCTATATACAGGCTGCTGGGGTATATACAGAGGCTGCTGGGTGCACATAGAAGATGATGGCCTCTATATACAGGCTGCTGGGGTATATACAGAGGCTGCTGGGGTGCACATAGAAACTCATGGCTCTATATACAGGCGGTTGGGGTAATATACCGAGGCTGCTGGGGTGCACATACAAGCTGATGGGGTCTATATACAGCCTGCTGGGGTATATACAGAGACTGCTGGGGTGCACAAAGAAGCTGATGGCCTCTATATACAGCTGCTGGGTATATACAAGGCTGCTGGGTGCACATACAAGCATGCTCTATATACACTGCTGGGGTATATACAGCTGCTAGGTCATAAGCTGCTGGGTGTATATAGCTGCTGGGGTATATACAAGGCTCTGGTGCATACAAATAAGCGTGTATAACAGGCTGCTGGGTGTATCATATAGAGGACTTTAATGTGCTACATACGATGGCCTGTGGGGTGATATAGAGGTGCTGGGGTAAGATACAAGGCGGCTGGGTGCATACAAGAATGGGGTCATTACACAGGCTGCGACAGGTCGATGATGACAGGAAAGACGAGGACATAAGAGGCTTGACAACTAGACTGGACTAGACGATGAGGACTTGGACATAGAAGAATGGCTTAGATAAGGCGGAGAGACTATGACGAGAGCTTCATAGAGATTGGCTAGCACAGGATTGACGAGGGTAAGAGACTTGGAGGGACAAAGACAGCGAGCTTGGAAAGAGGACTTGAAAGAAGCTGGGAGAGAGGACTTGATGAAGACGAGAGGACTGAAGAGACGAGGGACTTGGACAAGAAGACTGAACGAGGGACTTGGACGAAGCAAGAGGACTTGGACGAAGACAAGAGGACTTGGAACGAGAGGACTTGAAGAGAGAGGACTTGGAGAAGACAAGGACTGGAGAAGCGAAGAGACTTGAGACTGAAGGACGAAGAGGACTTGAGACGAAGAGGACTTGGAAGAAGAAAGAGGACTTGGAGAACGAAGGGACTTGGAAGAAGACGAAGAGGACTTGGAAGAAGACAAGAGGCTTGGAGAAGACGAAGAGGACTTGGAAGAAGACGAAGAGGACTTGGACGAAGACGAAGAGGACTTGGAGAAGACAAGAGGACTGAGAGGAGAAGACATGAAGAGGACTTGGAAGAAGACGAAGAGGACTTGGACAAGACGAAGAGGACTTGGAAAAAGTCGAAGAGGACTTGGAGAAAGACGAAGAGGACTTGGAAGAAGACGAAGAGGACTTGGAAGTAGACAAGACGAAGAGGACTTGGAGAAAGGAGGACTGGGAAGAAGACGAAGAGGACTTGGAAGAAGACGAGAGGACTTGGAAGAAGACGAAGAGGCTTGGAAGAAGACGAAGAGGACTTGGAAGAAGACGAAGAGGACTTGGAAGAAGACGAAGAGGACTTGGAAGAAGACGAAGAGGACTTGGAAGAAGACGAAGAGGACTTGGAAGAAGACGAAGAGGACTTGGAAGAAGACGAAGAGGACTTGGAAGAGAGAGAGACTTGGAAGAAGACGAAGAGGACTTGGAAGAGAGAAGAGGCTTGAAAGAAGAGGACTTGGAAGAAGACGAAGAGGACTTGGAAGAAGACGAAGAGGACTTGAAGAAGAGAAGGACTTGGAAGAAGACGAAGAGGACTTGGAAAAAGACGAAGAGGACTTGGAAGAAGACCAGACTTGGAGAAGAGAAGGGACTTGGAGAGACAAGACGAAGAGGACTTGGAAGAAGACGAAGAGGACTTGGAAGAAGACGAAAGAGGACCTTGGAAGAAGAACAGAAAAGAGAGGACTTGAAGAAGACGAAGAGGACTTGAAGAAGACGAAGAGGACTTGGAAAAAGACGAAGAGGACTTGGAAGAAGACGAAGAGGACTTGAGAAGAAGGACTGTAAGAGGACTTGGAAGAAGACGAAGAGGACTTGGAAGAAGACGAAGAGGACTTGGAAGAAGACGAAGAGGACTTGGAAAAGAGAAGAGGACTTGGAAGAAGACGAAGAGGACTTGGAAGAAGACGAAGACGAAGAGGACTTGGAAGAAGACGAAGAGGACTTGGAAAAGACGAAGAGGACTTGGAAGAAGACGAAGAGGACTTGGAAGAAGACGAAGAGGACTTGGAAGAAGACGAAGAGGAACTTGGAAGAAGAACGAAGAGGACTTGGAAGAAGACGAAGAGGACTTGGAAGAAAGACGAAGAGGACTTGGAAGAAGACGAAGAGGACTTGGAAGAAGACGAAGAGGACTTGGAAGAAGACGAAGAGGACTTGGAAGAAGACAAGAATGAAGAGGACTTGGAAAGAAGACGAAGAGGACTTGGAAGAAGACGAAGAGGACTTGGAAAAGACGAAGAGGACTTGGAAGAGACGAAGAGGACTTGGAAAAAGACGAAGAGGACTTGGAAGAAAGACGAAGAGGACTTGGACGAAGAGGACTTGGACAAGACGAAGAGGACTTGGAAGAAGACGAAGAGGACTTGGAAGAAGACGAAAATGAAGAGACTTGGAAAGAAAGACGGAAGACGAAGAGACTTGGAGAAGACGAAGAGGACTTGGAAGAAGACAAGAGGACTTGGAAGAAGACGAAGAGGACTTGGAAGAAGACTGAAGAAGACTTGGATAGAAGACGAAGAGGACTTGGAAGAAGACGCAAGCTAGACGAAGAGGACTTGGAAGAAGACGAAGAGGACTTGGAAGAAGACAAGAGACTTGGAAGAGACAAGAGGACTTGGAAGAAGACGAAGAGGACTTGGAAGAAGACGAAGAGGACTTGAAGAGAGAGATGGAAAGAAGACGAAGAGGACTTGGAAGAAGACGAAGAGGATTGGAAGACAACGAAGAGGACTTGGAAGAAGACGAAGAGGACTTGGAAAAAAGACGAAGACTGGAAGAAGACGAAGAGGACTTGAAGAAGACTTGAAAGAGACGAAGAGGACTTGGAAGAAGACAAAGACTTGAAGACGGGACTTGGAAGAAGACGAAGAGGACTTGGAAGAAGACGAAGAGGACTTGGAAGAAGACGAAGAGGACTTGGAAGAAGACAAGAGGACTTGGAAGAAGACGAAGAGGACTTGGAAGGAAGAGACGAAGAGGATTGAGAAGACAAGACGAAGAGGACTTGGAAGAAGACAAGAGGACTTGGAAAGAAGACGAAGAGGACTTGGACGAAGACGAAGAGGACTTGGAAGAAGACGAAGAGGACTTGGAAGAAGACGAAGAGGACTTGGAAGAAGACGAAGAGGACTTGGAAAGAACGAAGAGGACTTGAAGAAGACGCGAAGAGGACTTGGAAGAAGACGAAGAGACTTGGAAGAAGACGAAGAGGACTTGGAAGAAAGACGAAGAGGACTTGGACAAGAGACGAAAAGAGGACTTGAGAAAAAGAGACTTGAGAAACGAAAGGACTTGGAAAGAAGACGAAAAGAGACTTGGAAAAGACAAAGGACTGAAGAAGACAAGAGGACTTGGAAAAGACGAAGAGACTTGAAGAAGAGACTTGGAAGAAGAAAGACTGAAAGAGACGGAATAGGACAGAAGACGAGACTTGAAGAAGACGAAGAGACTTGGAACGAAGACGAAGAGGACTTGGAGAAGACGAAGAGGACTTGGAAGAAGACGAAGAGGACTTGGAAGAAGACGAAGAGGACTTGGAAAAGACGAAGAGGACTTGGAAAAGACGAAGAGGACTTGGAAGAAGACAAGAGGACTTGAAGAAAGACGAAGAGGACTTGGAAGAAGACGAAGAGGACTTGGAAAGAAGACGAAGAGACTTGGAAAGACAGAAGAGGACTTGGAAGAAGACGAAGAGGACTTGGAAGAAGACAAGAGATTGAAAGAAGAAAGGACTTGGAAGAAGACGAAAGGACTTGGAAAGACGAAGAGACTTGGAGAAAAGACGAAGAGGACTTGGAAAAGAGAAGAGATTGGAAGAAGACGAAGAGGATGGAAGAAACGAAGAGGACTTGAGAAGACGAAGAGACTTGAAAAGACGAAGAGGACTTGGAAGAAGACGAGAGGACTTGGAAGAGGACTTGGAAGAAGACGAAGAGGACTTGAGAAACAAAGGATTGGAAGAAGACGAAGAGGACTTGAAAAACAAAGACTTGGAAAAGACAAGAGGACTTGAAAAGACGAAGAGACTGGAAAAGACAAGAGGACTTGGAAGAAGACGAAGAGGACTTGGAAGAAGACGAAGAGGATGAAAAGACTTGGAAGAGAAAAGAGGACTTGGAAGAGGAAAGTGAAAAGACGAAGAGGACTGGAAAAGACGAAGAGGACTTGGAAGAAGACGAAGAGGATTGAAGAAGACGAAGAGATTGGAAGAAGAAGAGGATTGAAAAGAGAAGAGAGAGGAAGAAAGACGAAGAGATTTGGAGAGGACTTGAAGAAGACGAAGAGGACTTGGAAGAAGAAGACGAAGAGGACTTGAGAAGACGAAGAGATTGGAAAGACGAAGAGGACTTGAAAAGACGAAGAGACTTGAAGAAGCAGAAACTTGAAGAAGACGAAGAGGACTTGGAAGAAGACTTGAAAGAAGACAAAGAGGACTTGGAGAGACGAAGAGGACTTGGAAAGACAAGAGGCTTGAAGAAGAGAAGAGGACTTGGAAAAGACGAAGGGACTTGGAAAAAAGACGAAGAGACTTGAGAAGACGAAGAGGATTGAAGATTGGAAGAAGAACGAAGAGGACTTGGAAGAAGACGAGAGAATTGGAAAACAAGAGGACTTGGAAAAGACAAGAGGACTTGGAAGAAGACAAAGAGAGGACTTGGAAGAGACAAGGACGAAGAGGACTTGGAGAAGACAGAGGATTGGAAGAAGAAAGAGGACTTGGAGAGACGAAGAGGACTTGGAAGAAGACGAAGAGGACTTGGAAGACGAAGAGGACTGGAAGGAAGGACTTGGAAGAAGACGAAGAGAGGACTTGAGAAAGGACTGAGAACAAGACGAAGACTTGAGAAGAGAGATGAAGAAGAAGAGACTTGGAAAGAAGAGAAGAGGATTTGGAAGAGAGACGAAGAGGACTTGGAAAGAAGACGAAGAGGACTTGGAGAAGACGAAGAGGACTTGGAAGAAGACGAAGGACTTGGAAGAAGACGAAGAGGACTTGGAAGAGGACTTGGAAGAAGAAGAGGACTTGGACGAAGACGAAGAGGACTTGGAAGAAGACGAAGAGGACTTGGAGAGAAGGGAACGGAAGAGGACTTGGAAGAAGACGAAGAGGACTTGGAAGAAAGACGAAGAGGACTTGGAAGAAGACGAAGAGGACTGGAAGAGATTAGAGGAAGAACTTGGAAAACGAAGAGACTTGGAAGAAGAGAAGAGGACTTGGAAGAAGACGAAGAGGACTTGGAAGAAAGACGAAGAGCAGACAAAAGAGGTGACGAAGAGATGAAGGATGAGAAGACGAAGAGATTGAGGAAGAAGACGGAAGAAGAGGAGGCTTGGACAGAAGACAGAAGGGACTTGGAAGAAGAGAAGAGGAAGACGAAGAGGACTTGGAAGAAGACGAAGAGGACTTGGAAGAGACTTGAAGACGAAGAGGACTTGGAGAAGACGAAAGAGGACTTGAAGAAGACGAAGAGGACTTGGAAGAAGACAAAGAGAAGGACTTGGAAGAGAGACGAAGGACTTGGAAGAAGACGAAGAGACTTGAGAAGACGAAGAGGACTTTGGAAGAAGACGAAGAGGACTTGGAAAAAGACGAAAGGACTTGGAAAAACGAAGAGGACTTGAAGAAAAGAGGACTTGAAAGAGAGAGGACTTGGAAGAAGACGAAGAGGACTTGAGAAGAAAGACGAGAGACGAAAGGACTTGGAAGAAGAAGAAAGAGGACTTGGAAAGAAGACGAAGAGGACTTGGAAGAAGACGAAGAGGACTTGGAAAAGACGAAGAGCTTGGAAGAAGACGAAGAGGACTTGGAGACAGAAGACGAAGGAGAGAAGACTAGGACTTGAAGACAGAGGACTGGAGAAGACGAAGAGACTTGAGAAGAAGAACGAAGACTTGGAGAAGACGAAGAGACTTGAAAAGACGAGAGAAGAGGACTTGGAAGAAAGACAAGAGGACTTGAGAAGAAGAGAAGAGGACTTGGAAGAAGACGAAGGACTTGGAAGAAGAGCCAGAAGAAGAGGACTTGGAAGAGAAACGAAGAGACTTGGAAGAAGACGAAGAGGACTTGGAAGAAGACGAAAGAAGGACTTGGAAGAAGAAGAAGAGGACTTGGAAAAGACGAAGAGGACTTGGAAGAAGAAGAGGAGTTGGAACGAAGACGAAGAGGACTTGGAGAAGACAAGAGAAAGAGGACTTGGACGAAGAGAAGAGGACTTGGAGAAGAGAAGAGTAAAGGACTTGGACGAAGACGAAGAGGACGTGGACGAAGACGAAGAGGACTTGGACGAAGACGAAGAGGACTTGGACGAAGACGAAGAGGACTTGGACGAAGACGAAGAGGACTTGGAAGAAGACGAAGAGGACTTGGAAGAAGACGAAGAGGACTTGGAAGAAGACGAAGAGGACTTGGAAGAAGACGGAGAGGACTTGGAAGAAGACGGCGAGGACTTGGAAGAAGACGGAGAGGACTTGGAAGTAGACGAAGAGGACTTGGAAGAAGACGAAGAGGACTTGGAAGAAGACGAAGAGGACTTAAAAGAAGACGAAAAGGACTTGGAAGGACTTGCCCTGAGGAAGATTCTTTTGAAACGATCGTTGGCAGGAGGTGTGAGGAGCCTGTGTGACTGAACAGCTGAGGTGCAGCCTAGACCTAAAGGTAACTTTATGCAGGATTCTAATGTGGTGCTCTGCAGGGGGTCCCTCATCTGATTGTGCATGGGGATATTGAATGTGCCTCCACAAGTGAGTTTGCTGGTCTTAGGCTGCAGTTGGTGAAGAAATATTAATAGGAGCACCAGTATTGAGCTATCAGATAATTTATGTTACACAGGAGCACCTTTTTATACTGTTGTTTGCTATGTAAGGAGTTATTGTAGAAATTGTTCTATTTTAAAGGAGTAGTGTCTGTAATAATTGTAGTACCTCGACAGATATATATGTTTATGAAATTATTTTTAATGAATCATTGAATAAAAATTATTAATTGATATTTGAGACAGTTGTTTCATTCATCCTCCGTTATTTTATGGGGGATTTTGGTTTTATCCATCTTTAGGAGCAGTTAGTTCTCCGGCTGTGCAGAGGTGTCTAGCTCTGGTTAGTTACATCCCATGGCTACTTCTAGTTGTGGTGTGTAGTCAGGAATTGGGGTCAGTATAGTCACCAACGACTTCGCTGGAATCTGAATGTTACTCTTGAGTCATCGTTTCTTAACAGGTGTGTATCTGTATGTGCATGTATTGTGCATGTAGCAGACCTGTGTGTATATGTATGTATTGTATACATGAGCAGAGCTTTGTGTTTGTATTTGCATGCATTGTACATGTAGCAGAGCTGGGTATATAATGTCCATGTAGCAGAGCCATGTGTATCTGTATGTGTAGTGTGCATGTAGCAGAGCTGCATGTGTCTATATCTGCATGAATTAGGCATGTACCAGTGTTGTGTGTATCTGTATGTTCATGTACTGGAGCTGTGTGTATTATGTGTGGTAAGCATGTAGAAGACATGTGTGTCTACATGTGCTTGTAGCAGAGCCATTTACGTCTATGGGCATGTAGTAGAGCTGTGTGTGTATATTATGTGTAGTGTGCATGTAGCAGAGCTTTGTGTGTATGTGTGTGTGTAGCAGAGCCATCTATGTCTATGGGCATGTAGCAGAGCTGTTTGTGTCATATATAATTTGGAGGGGCGGGAGCAGAGTGTAAAAGGGCCCATTAAGACTCTTTTGCCCGGGGCCCACAAAAATCTGAAGCCGGCCCTGAGTGTGTATGTGTATTTGTATGTGCATGCCTGTCCATGTAGAAGAGCTGTGTGAATGTGTGTGTATTTCTATGTGAATGTACTGTCCATGTAGCAGAGCTGTGTGTTTGTATGTGCACTTAGCAAAGCTGTGTGTGTATCTGTGTATGTACATATATGTAGTGTCCATGTAGCAGAGCTGTGTGTATCTGTGTATGTACATATAGCGTCCATGTAGCAGAGATGTGTGGGTCTGTATGTGCATGTAAGCAGAGCTGTGTGTGTATCTATATATTCATATTGAAGAGCTGTGTGTGTAGTGTGCATGTATTGGACATGTAGCAGAGCTGTGTGTAGTGTGAATGTAGGAGAGTTTTGTGTGTGTGTGTGTGTATCTGTATGTTCATGTAGCAGACTGTGTGTGTAGTGTGCATGTATTGGGCATGTAGCTATGTGTGTAGTGTGGATGTATTGGGCATGTAGCAGAGCTGTGTGTGTAGTGTGAATTTAGCAGAGCGATGTGTCTGTATGTGCATGTATTGGGCATGTAGAAGATCTGTGTGTGTGTATCTGTATGTTCATGTAGCAGAGCTCTGTGTTTAGTGTGGATGTATTGAGTATGTACCAGAACTGTGTGTGTATCTGTATGTTCATGTAGCAGAGCTGTGTGAATGTACTTGTATGTTCATGTAGCAGAGCTGTTTGTGTAGTGTGGATGTAGTGTGCATGTAGCAGAGCTGTGTCTGTCTGTATGTGCATGTATTGGGCACGTAGCAGAGCTGTGTGCGTGTAGTGTGCAAGTCGCAAAGCTGTGTGTCAAGTGTGCATGTAGCAGAGCCATCTAAGTGTATGGGTATATAGCAGAGCTGCATGTGTCTATTATAATTTGCAGAAAGACACTAACTATAGATTTATTGCCTCCTTATTCTGCCCTAGTAAATTAAAATTAGAGTTAATGACCCCTCCCTTTTGCACCGCAGGGAGAGCTTCAATTAATAGGAAGAAATGTTTTCTTATTTTCATCTGTCTAAACCTGGGGTGTGGCTTATGGTTTTGGATGTGCAGACAGAGTGTTAAAGTGCCCCATGGAGACTCTTTCACCTGAGGCCCACAAATATCTGGAGCCAGCCCCTCAAAAAGGCATAACAGAAACTGTTAAAGAAGTTATCATGTACTACTCACTGTCAGCCATCTTGTTCTCTCTTTTTTATTATGAACCATTCCTAGTTTATCATATCTATTCGCTCTGAAGTTAATAGGCTGAAGCCCTAAAGCTGAATATTATGTGAACATAGTTGAAGATTAGAAGAATGATAAAAAGGTTCCGTCCTTGTCTTTATCATACAAATGGTCCTAACGTCAGTGGACCATAGACATGTGGATGCCTGGCAGACATCCCGACTGTTAGTCGCACTAATTAATTTAGTATTGTTTATCATATAGATTAGTAACGGCATTGGATAATTTTACACTGATTATGGAGCATATTTCGCATATTTTATTTCTTTACCATTTTGCTAGGTATCACTTTTTGTTACGTATTAAGAACCTTGAAAATTATATTAAAACTTTACCTTGAATAAATGAGGTGATTCTCTCTCTGAAAGACTCTGACTGCTGCATCTTTCTTGAGCGTCTCCTGGACACGGTATACCAGTGTCAATCCTTTTAATTTCTCTTATTAATCAGTCTACTCTGGTTAGTGTGAATTTCTCTTTAACACTTGGAGGCCCTTAGCGAGATATTTTGAAATATTTATTTCCTCTTTATGTTTACCCTGGACTGAACAACGCCTACCCCCCGGATGGAGAGGTGCAAGACCCACGTTAAGTTGAGCCATTGACTCACAGTGTCTCTCTCTCTGAGAGGGGTGGCACGCGTCAGTCTGAGGGGATCTCGAAACGGAAATTCTCAGGTAGACTGATTTATACTTATTTTTTTCTTTTCACATTACTCTTTAATTCTTGTCTTGCTTTGTAAAGTCTGTAATAAGTATTCTTATTTGTTTTCTGTTTATATAAGTACAAATATGTGATAATTGTTCAATAAGCCATTTATTTTTAAATACTGGTACTTTTTTTATTTCACTGCCCAATAATTACATTAATTCAGTTAAGGTAAGCGGTTACAAAACAGTACGGAACTTCTTTCCTGTTATCTGTTGTTTATGTTTATGTTCTGCTTTCTGTTGGAATGTTCTGTGCATAGCGAGCAGGCTGGTGTGAGAATTTGAAGCGTTGACCTCTCACTAACTCACTTGTTCCCCCCTCCCTTCTTCTTCCTGTGCGTTCAAGCGCTTGGCGCTCAGTAGCTGAGGAGTAAAAAGCAGCACTGAATTGTTTTTATGGTCCAGGGGTTATGCAGTGTAATAGGTGCGCCTGCAGTTTAGTATTCCACTGGCACACAGGCTGGCAAGATGAACCAGTGATCAAATTATTTAATGTTTTACCAGTCCTAACTGGATCTATAGGTTGGGAATCTACGTTTACCCAGGAAGGAGACAGGAGGGTTGTTGAAGCAAGGATCAATTCTCACTATATCCCCTTAGCGGGAAGCGTTGGATTTACACTTGAGCAAGTGTTTAGAGAACTTAGATTTGCAACTGGTGCATCTGGAGAATTGCTTTGCCCCACAGCAGTGGAGGAATTTAGACTTGTAATTGAAACTTTTTCTTGTTACTGTTGATGTTCTGCTTAACACATATGCTATGTGATAATGATGCTATGCTACTAACCTTTTGAAGTTGTATGCATGTGGAAAAAAGGTGTGTGTTAAGAGAATAACAGGTGTGAGAGGTATGAGGCTCCTTGACTGTAATGAATGACTGTGTGCATGAAATAAGGATTTATGCATAAAAATCCTGCCTGTATAAGGGAGCCCAAAGGTGTGGTTTTCCGGCCATCTGGCGCCGGAGATAAAAAGTAGGAACATTAGTACGTAAAAGCACATAGTCACAATTGTACGAGTGTTATAAGCGGAAACCAGGTATTTTGTTAATAATGCAAGATTAAGCAGAAAGACTGGAAAAAAAGTAATTGGGATTGTCCTGTCTGTTGTTTCCGGTAGCCTATGATTTTGCAATATAATAACTAATATTTGGGGAAGCTACATGTGAAACTCTTGTGGGTGTGCTGCAGGTCTTGTGTGGGCTATGATCGTGTCTTTGCTGACAGGTTATTACTAACCAAAGCATTTTCAAAAACCACACGGGGAAAAATAAGATTTGTAAAACAAGATACAAGGTATTATGTGAATGCATAGAAAACAAGTTCTAATCATTGTCAACAACCATTGAAATATTAATCTACATTGTACCAAAGGCTGCTTTTGTTTTTTTTTCTTCTAGGAAGCATGTAATATCTGCATTGTATCTAGCAGTTAAGATTACCTGGAATACAGTGAAAGGGTGACCTCCGGGAGATATTTTATAGATGTCGTGCCCTGAGTGTAAATTTGGATTGATGTTAGCTATATCTGCTGGAGTTTGGAGAATTGTTAAAATTATTGACCAACAGTTATGGTCAAGCGTGACTGGGTTTGGACTTCTGTCAGAAAGATACCCAGAGTATAAAGCATTCCGACTCAATGATCATGGGAGCCCATTTTTCAGTGCCCCTTGGAACATTGTTAAACCTGATAGAGGAATATAATCTCTAGTATCCTACTGACATACCATTCAGGTGTCCCCTGAATAACAGAAATCCAGAAGATTATATTCAGTCTGCAAGAATTTCTGTCCTCCTCAGTGGATTCCAACTGTAAAGCTGCTAAAAGTTCCTATCGCAACCCACTGTTTCTGACGTTGTTTAAACTGTGTTGATAACATAGTGTCACTGGTGTATATGTTCTGACTTGACATGACCTGTGAGAACTGACTTTGTACATTGACATTGGTACAAAAAGGCATATCCTAGACTTGGTATCTGGAAAACATCTTTCCGCAACCTTTTTCAGTGCATGAATACATTAACAATCAGGGCAATCGTTGCAGAATTCTTCCCCTCCACATTGTGCCTTATTCACATACAGTACAGAGAAGTTGGACTCAGGTAGTCCGGTTTCGGTGGTATACCCCGAATACTAGGCGTCAGATAACGCACAATTACAGGTACTCGAAAGAAGGTGTGGATTCTGGCATAGAGGTATCGGCTTCAGAGGATGACTCTGATTAAAGTATGCTGTACATAGAATATATTGGAGTCAGTTTTTGGAATTGCATTGTACGCACTAGTGTTTATCTACTTGCTTAGACAAGTGTACAATAGACTTAGAGCAGATCAGAGGGCTCAGTTTGCTTTAATTGTCTGTGAAGTTGGGACAATTGGTTCGGATGCCAAGTCAGAGGATTGCTAATTCAAAGTGAACGGCGCAGGTCTAGCTTGGTATAGTAGGATACTGAAGATAGGGATCGCTACCCGTGACAGTTGCTATGGGAACCAGGTAATTGGTTTGGATGACAGGCTAAAGGATATTGCTGGTTCAGGGTGAAATAGATCTGGCTTGGTCATAGCGAGATGCTGATGATAGGGATCGCTACTCGTGACAGCCCCTATGGGGACCAGTTTCAGTAAGCTACTCACTAGATCGGAACGGGTTGTAGACCCAAGACCAAAGATGATTGATTTAGTGAGAGCACAGCATGGACAGAGGGCAGTTAAAGATGCAGCAAAGATTTTGAGAAAAGCCGAATGCCTCAGACAGGTTGTTTGGATGTTTTTCGTTGGAAACAATTTTGCCCAAAAATGACCAATGGATTCGGAAGCACGGATACGGATACCAGGTGGAATCCTGGATCCAGACTTCTGAACACCACCATCCCCTTATAAATGAAGATGACGAAGAGTTTAGATACAGACACAGAGGGAATAGACTGAAACTCCATCTACCATTACCAATAATAAGGACCATGGATGATCAATTGACAAGGGCAAAACAGAATAAAGCAAAGAAATCTGCCGTTGTAATGGTTAATATACAACTAGGGGGACCCCTTGAGGCTATACAAAGATCCCTAGATGAGCTTCAATCCAATTTCAGAAAACCTAAGGCTTACACTTCAGAGGATTGTAAAAATAAGGGATTGTGTTTTGAATGTGGCCAGAGGGGACATTTAAAAAGAGAATGCCCAACCAGGAAAAAGTCAGGACAGACAAAATACACAACAATGAATGTTGTTTCCAGAGACAGTGATTCAGACTAGGAAACAGTGACAGTGATTCAGCCCCAAGATAACCAAATAATCGTTGTTGTCCCCCCTGATGCAGTCCATCAGTGTTAGCAGCGCGTTAATCAGCGTGATGTCCACAGCGATCAACAGAGAATGTTCATTTATTCAGAATTAACAACATCCAGCTTATAACATGAGAATAGGATCAATCTGGTTTCTGGAGAGGGAGAGAGAAATCTGATGTGACTTTCAGCTCCACACTAGAATGTGCATGCAGGGAGCAGGGGGAGGGACATCCTGTCTTTGACTGAGGCCCTTTTTTTTTTTTTTTTTTTTTAACTTTGTTGACATCTGAACAATATGCATGCAGACATAAAATCACATCATAATAAACAAACAATAGTTGTTGCAATACATACGGATCAATATGCATTAGGCCAACACCCCCACTCAATAACTACTTATTCTGTTAGTCCCATAGCGGTTCTCAATCCTTGGAACCTAGGTCGTGGCAATGGCTTGGTCAAAATGTCAGCTACCTTCTTATCAGTCTCACAATAAACAAACTGAATTATGCCACGATCTATCAAATCACGTAGATGATGACATCTGACGTTGATGTGCTTAGTTCTAGCACTGATTTCACACTGCATGCAAGTTTAATGCATCCTTGGTTGTCCTCATACATCACCGTTGGCTGAGTTAATGGTTTACCAAGATCATCCATCAGTTGTCTTAGCCAAATGATCTCCTGACTTGCATAAGCTGTGGACACATACTCAGCTTCTGTGGATGACAAAGCAACAGATACTTGTTTTCTGCTAGACCAGGAGATTGAACTTTCTCCAAGTTTAAATACGTATCCGCTTGTGGATTTACGATCATGCAAATCACCAGCCCAATCTGCGTCAGCATAGCCGGTGAGTTTTAGATTTCCTGCTGCAGATAATTTTAAATTTACCCCTTGTGTCTCTTTTAAATATCGGAGAACTCTTTTAACGGCGTTTCAGTCCTTTTGGCGCGGTTTCTCCACATATCTGCACAATATTCCAACTGCTGTTGTAATATCTCGTCGAGTCATAGTCGATATGTATAGAAGTGCCCCAACTGCCTGTCGATATTTCTCATTGTTAGGCAACAGGTCATCTTCTTCCAGTTTCAGGTAGGATGATTCCATTGGCGTCGATACACCTTTGGCTTCTGTCATGAGCAGGTAGTTTTTGCATTTCATCCCATGACGTGGCTCTGACTCAGGTAGTGTCTTGACAATGTAGGATAGATGTTTAGCTGGTATTCCTCTGTTTGATCTTGACGATCGCCTGATTTCAGGTTCACTTAGGCTTTTTTTGTGTTGTTCCTTTACTTGTCTTGTGATTGTGACTGAGATTGTTGTTGTTGCTTCATCTGGATTATTGGCATAATGTCACAAAACTTGGGTGACACAAAATTTTCATCAATCACTACATCTTTGCTTATTGTGACCTTGTTTGTCTCTGGGTGTAGAATTCTATAACCTTTCTGGGTTTCACTGTAACCTACTGACCTACAGAATGCCTTTCTTAGAGTGAGAATCCCACTTAGTTCATTTTTCTTTGGGAATGTATGCAAATGCTTTGCTTCCGAAAATCCTTATGTGCTGCAGTTTTGGCTTTGCACTATTCCATAGCTCAAATGGAGTTTTCTCTGTCGCTTTACCTGGTAGTCTGTTCTGAAGATAGCAAGCCGTCATATAGCTTCGCCCCAATATTCTGTAGGCAGATTTGCATCAGATAACATACTCCTTCCGCTTTCACAGAGTGTTTGGTTCCTTCTTTCTGCTACACCATTTTGCTCAGGGTTGTATGGTACAGTAGTCTGAAATATGATTCCATTTTTCTTTAAAATGCTCTGTGTCTCATTACTTGTATATTCAGTCCCATTATCTGCACGTAGACTTTTTGCATTCTCCCAAACTTGTTATATACTTCAGCTAGATATATTTCAAGTTTCTCTGGAACTTCATTTTGCTGTGAAGTAGATAGACAACTGTGTATCTTGAATTGTCATCAATAAAAGTAAGAAAATATCTCTTCTTTCCAGGGGTCTGAATACGCATTGGGCCACAGATGTCTGTGTGTATTAAATCTAGTGGCTGTTCTGTTCTTGTAGTACTTTCCTTAGGAAAGGTCTTTCTGGACATTTTCCCTTTGATACAGCTGGTACACCTCATTGTCTGGTTACATGGATCAATTGTAATATCATCAGCTAAGTGTTCTTAAAATAACTTTCTTATTGCTTCTGGGTCTCTATGTGCAAGCCGTCTGTGCCATACATGAATACAGTTCTTGTGCATTTCTTGCTTAGCTGTGCATACACACTCTTTACATTTCAACTGATACAGTTCATCTTTGATTTTTCCTTTTGCTAGTGTGTGACCCTCTTTTGAGATGATGCAGCTATCGTGCTTAAACGTAACTTCACTCCCTTGTTTAGTAAGCTTTTTCACGGATAATAGATTACTTTCAAGACTAGGCACATATAGCACATCCTTCACAGGAATCCTTCTGCTTTGCGTTGCAGAGATGTTACAATCAATATAGCCATCTCCTATGCCTTCTGAGTTCATACACTGACCATTCGCCATTATCACTTTCTCTGACTTGCTTTGGTTAAGCTTAGTAAAGAAGTCTCTGTCATTGGTCATGTGACTGGCCGCACCAGAAACTATACACCACGCATGCTTTGATTTAAATGCATTGACTAATGTGAATGCAGCTTCAGCATGTACAGGATCATTATTTTCTAATACAGCACTCTTAACTCTTTGTTTACTGTTTTGCTTCTTCAGGTGATTCATTTTGCTTTCCAGACTCTACATTCAGCTTTTAAATGACCTGGCTTCTTGCATACAAAACATTCACGTGTTTCTTTAGGATGGTTTCTGCTGGTGGGCTCATCTTGTGTTTGTAAAGCAGTTTCCTTGTTGCATATTTTGCTGCTCACCCTTTCTGCCTTTTTCTTATATTCATCTACAAGCTTTCCTCTGACGTACTCCAATGTAAGCTCATCATCTGGGCGTGCATCTAGTGCAGTTACAAGCATGTCATAGCTTTCTGGGAGACCACTAAGTAGTAGTGCTACTACATGGAAGTCCTTCATATCTTCCCCAATGCCTCGCAGGTGCTCTACAGTCTGTAGAGTGCTTCTAATGTAGTCCTGCATGTCCTGGTCACTGTGTAGCTTAGACTGATATAGCTTTCTCATTAGATAGAGTTTGTTACTTAGATTTATCCTCTCATGTACTTTCTTCAGCTGCTCCCACATTTCCTTTGCAGATACACACTTACACACATGCACAATCTGATCATCCTTTATGCTGAGTGATATGGTGCTTTGTGATTTCTGATCCATTTCTAGCCAGTCCTGGGTCAGGCTTGGGCTCCTGAGTGTATTTCCACATACCTTCTCTTATCAGCAGCATCTTCACCTTGAATTTCCAGGATTGGTAGTTCTGGTTATTCAGGCTTGGCACTGTAAACTTTGCTGAGCTGCTGGTAGTGGCCATATTTACTTCTTCTCAGTCTGCTGTTGTCTTTCTATCTCTGTGTTCTGGAGGCTTGGGACTTCTGTGATTCCTGGGCCCATAACCTGTTAGCAGCGCGTTAATCAGCATGATGTCCACAGCGAGCAACAGAGAATGTTCATTTATTCTGAATTAACAACATCCAGCTTATAACATGAGAATAGGATCAATCTGGTTTCTGGAGAGGGTGAGAGAAATCTGATGTGACTTTCAGCTTTCAGCTCCACACTAGAATGTGCATGCAGGGAGCAGGGGGAGGGACATCCTGTCTCTGACTGAGGACCTTTTTTTTTATTTTTTTAAACTTTGTTGACATCTGAACAATATGCATGCAGACATAAAATCACATCATATTAAACAAACAATAGTTGTTGCAATACATACAGATCAATATGCATTAGGCCAACAATCAGCCATAGCACAATTAACCCTCCCTACCGACAAAAGTGTAGATTGCCTGATTGACACGGGGGCGAGCTGCACAATAATCAGAAAACAAGACATGCCGGATAGATACATCTCAAACAAAACAATTCAAGGATCGGGTGCAAGTAGCAGAACACATCCTTTAAAAGAAACCAAGCCCATAATTGTAAGGATAGCACATACCACTGACTTATGTGCACGGTTGCTTGTGTCTGACAACTGCCCTGTAAACTTGATAGGTGCTGACATACTAAATGCTATTCAGGCTGTTATTACCTATGGAAAGAAAGGAATCACGGTGAAGGGTCCTTTACCTGAATCAATGCTTACTGTAATGATGTCTTTACTCCAGTTAGATGATGACAAACTACATACAGACTTTGATGAACAGATAAATCAGATGCTACAAGAGGTGCCAGCTGCACTATGGGTAAAAGACAAAACTGATGTTGGTTTATTGAAAATAACACCTGTGAAAATTAAATCTAAACCAGGAACTGTATTTGTATGTATAAGACAATATCCCCTGAGCTGAGACCAAGACACCGCCGTTTCACATCAGGTGGCAGATAAGGAAATGTTGATCCCCTTATAATACACCTTTTTTTTCTGGTAAAGGAAAAGCAAATACCAGGCCAACCTGTGGTGTACAGAATGGTTCATGATTTACGTGAAATTAAGAAACTAATGGTTATTGACGCCCCCATAGTGCCTAATCCACATACTTTGTTAAATCAGATTCTTGCAGAAGCAAAAAGTCTTTGCAGTGATTGATTTGAGTAATGCCTACAATTGATTCAGTATGTTGATGATTTGCTGTTATGTACACTAGACAGATCAACTTGATTACAGGAAAATCTGTCTCTGCTGAGGTTTTTGTTTGAGGAGGGATGCAAGGTGGCAAGGGATAAGTTACAGGTAGCCCAGACTAAAGTTATCTTCCTTGGTCATTGCATCTCTGATCAATCAAAACACATCACAACTGACAGGAAATCAGCAATTGGTCAAGCAAAACAACCCACCACTGAAAGAGCAATGAGAACCTTTTTAGGGCTGGTGGGATACTGCAAAGAGTGGATTCCTTCAGCATCAGAAAAGATGCAGCCATTATACAATGTATTGGCCGCATGCAACTAGGGCAAACCCTATGAAATGTCACCAGAAGCAAAAGAGGGGTTTGATATGCTGAAGAATGACATTCTCGAAGAGGCGTGGCCTGCGGCTCTATGTGAAGTCACACTCACAGGAGCTCCTGGTGCTTTATCCAAAGCGACGGACTTAATGACATTTTAATGCCATTCTGATTCCACAACTAGCTACCAGCCTAACCAGCTACCCGCAGTGACCGAACGAGGCGAGTTCTGCTAAGATCTGATGAGGAGAATGCCACACAAGGAGAACCCCATCTTCTTCAGTCTGAGGTAACGGCGCCATATTGGGCTCCTGCTAGCAGAGAAGATCATTCACGATTGTATTCTCCTTCATTGTTGACTGTCTCAGCGCTGAGGTACTGAGGAGACACAGATTCTACTTCATTATTAATTGTTTCAGCCCTGAGGTACTGAGGAGACACAGATTCTACTTCACTATTAACTGTTTCAGCGCTGAGGTACTGAGGAGACACAGATTCTACTTCATTATTAACTGTTTCAACGCTGAGCCCTGAGGTACTGAGGAGCTATAGATTCTACTTCACTATTAACTGTTTCAGCGCTGAGGTACTGAGGAGAAATAGATTCTACTTCACTATTAACTGTTCCAGCGTTGAGGTACTGAGGAGCTAAAGATTTTCCCTCACTGTTAACTGTTTCAGCCCTGAGGTACTGAGGAGCTATAGATTCTACTTCACTATTAACTGTTTCAGCGCTGAGGTACTGAGGAGAAATAGATTCTACTTCACTATTAACTGTTTTAGCGCTGAGGTACTGAGGAGTCATATATTTTCCTTCACTATTAACTGTTTCAGTGCTGAGGTACTGAGGAGTCATATATTTTCCTTCACTATTAATTGTTTCAGCCCTGAGGTACTGAGGAGAAATAGATTCTCCCTCACTGTTAACTGTTTCAGCGCTGAGGTACTGAGGACCAAAAGATTCTCCCTCACTATTAACTGTTTCAGCGCTGAGGTACTGAGGAGCTAAATATCCCCCTTCACTATTAACTGTTTCAGCGCTGAGGTACTGAGGAGCTAAATATTCTCTCTCACTATTAACTGTTTCAGCCCTGAGGTACTGAGGACCTAAAGATTCTCCCTCACTATTAACTGTTTCAGCGCTGAGGTACTGAGGAGCCAGAGATTCTCCTTCACTATTAACTGTTTCAGCCCTGAGGTACTGAGGAGCTAAAGATCCTTCACTGTTAACTGTTTCAGCGCTGAGAGACTGAGGAGCTAAAGATTCTCCTTCACTATTAACTGTTTCAGCACTGAGGTACTGAGGAGCCAAAGATTCTCCTTCACTGTTAACTGTTTCAGCCCTGAGCGCTGAGGTACTAAAGGGGCTACAGATTGCATTCTTCTTCACTGTTAACTGTTTCAACGCTGAGCGACCTGCAAGAAAAGGTTCGGACGGGAAGATCGCTTCTAGCAAGTGGGGTTATCGGGCCCCCCACGCAAGCCAGCTTCGTAGACCAGGATTCCAAGATCCACGGTGCGATTCCCCTCACCCTTGGTCATCCAGGTTTCAGATAAGTACTGTAATATTCTAAATATCTCTCTCTGCAAAACACCGCCTGAGTCCACGAACCTCCCGATTGTTCCTGATACTGGGGGACTAATGCCCTCCAAATCCAGATCTACTTCCAACACAGACCATTCTGATAAGAACATGGAGGCGCAACAAAGCAGATCCAAGAGCAAAATACCTACCATGGCACATAGCCCTGGTAAAACCTTTAAGGGAAGAGATCATCCCACTAAAACCCTACCACTAACTGAAGAATCAGACCCTCATGAGGACTCGATGCTATATGAGAATTCCCAACATAGTTCAAAGAGGAAGGAGATAGACTCTCCCCCCCGCCAACACATTGAATCACCTCCACAGGATGAGGCGCTATCACAATGCAGAAGCCCAGCGAGGCAAAAAATCAAAGTCACTCAAGCTGAGAGCGACATCAATCGCATCTTGGATCCAAACCAAATTCCTGACAAGAAATTTCTCCTTCAGCTGTTCTCTTCATTAAGGGAGGAGATGAGAGAGCAATTTACAGATGTGAAAGCATCAATTAACACCATAAACTCAAGATTAGAAAAAACTGAAACTGATGTAGACAATTTAAAGAAAGAGATTAAAGCATGCCGTACTGAGTTGTCTAAAGCCAAAGGTGACATCAAATACCTCTCTGACAAACTTATTGACAGAGAAGATCGTGACCGTTGATCTAACTTAAAAATTAGGGTGTACCAGAACAGGTTAAGTCACACGAATTGATTCCTTTCATTAAAAATCTGACAAAAAAATTGATCCCTTCTCTGCCAGACATAGAGCTTTCAATAGAAAGGGCGCATAGAATCCCTAAACCTCCGTGCTTCCCTGAAGACGTCCCTCGGGATGTTATTGTAAAATTCACCTTCTTTCAGACAAAAGATAAAATAAATAATTATACCAGACAAAATGGCCTCCTGCCTGCCCCTTACGACTCCCTAAAAATATACTCTGACATCTCCAGAGAAACTGCTATGAAGAGACGATCCTTGAGACCAATCACTGAAGTTTTAAGGAAACAACAGATAGCCTACAGATGGGGTCGCCCTACTACCTCTGTCATATTCTACCACAAACAAAAGCAGATCACAATAGAGGACTCCACGGAAGGTTTAAAACTCCTCAAACACCTTCACATACATGAGTAACTCTGCCGACTTCCCTATTGTTGGCATTAAAACTAGCACCAAAGGCCCCACCGTTAGCCCAAGAGGAAGACTCACATCAGTTCCCTGGAACTCTTCCTTCCCATTACGATCTAATTCGTATTGTTTACATTCTTTTTTGTATTCTTGTTGTATTTTACCCAAGTACCTCTTTACCTCCGTTTCTTCACCCAAACCCCCCTTACCCTCCCCTTATCACAAAGCTTTAGTATAATTGCTTGACTAGCACAATGGCACTAAGATTTATGTCACTCAATACAAACGGACTTAATTCGCTGCAAAAACGATTCAGCTTATGGAAGGACATGAAATCAAATCATGTTGATATAGCGGGTATCCAAGAGACTAGATTCCCCTTACAGAACCCTCCCAAATTCACCAATAAAAATTTTCCTCACATTTACCTATCGTCCAACCCCAAAAAAAAAGCGGGAGTAGCATTAATTATCAAGGACTCACTGAAATTTGAAGAGCTCGAGCTTATTAAAGACAACGAGGGAAGGTACATAATCTTGATTTGCAAGATCAATGACACCACCTATACACTCGCGAACGTTTACACGCCTAATAATGGCCAAATCACTTTCCTCAGACGTCTTTTTGCCCTAATCCATGAAAAACAAAAGGGGACACTCTTAATTTTTGGGGATTTTAATGCAGTCCCGAATCCCCTATTAGATTCTTCTAATAAATCGAGGAATCTTAATACTAAACTTGACCCTCTCTTACAAAAGGAAGAACTCTTCGACAGATTCCGATGCTTACACACATCATCTGTGGAGTTCACCCATTATTCCAACTTGCATAAATCCTTCTCTAGAATTGACTTAGTAATAACTGACATTCACTCCCTATCTAGAGTTAAAACCATATCCATTCTCCCAAGAACGTGGTCGGATCACTCCCCCATTATTTTCGAATGTTCCAACAGCCCCCCCTTTAATGCACATTCCACATGGAGGGCCAATTCTTACCTATTCACTCACCCTCAATATAAAACAGAGATTCAAGAATCACTCAAATTATATTTTAAAGAAAATGAAACTCCTGAGGTATCCTTATTCACACTATGGAACGCCCACAAAGCGACTATAAGAGGATCACTAATTTATTTAAATGCGAAACACAAAAAAGCTCAACAAGAGGACACGAAAAAGCTGATCCACCAAATCTCCACCTTAGAAAGAGATATCTTGGCAGATCCATCCGAGAGGAAACACAAAGATCTTCTTGAACTCCGGATCCGACTGAAATCTCTTCTTTTATCAGATTATGATAAAATGGCCCGTATCTCCAGATCAAATTTCTACTCTAATATGAACAAGCCCTCCAAAACCTTCGCAAATTTGATTAAAATCCATAGATCTAAAACTTGTATCCACCAAATCAGGAACAAACAAAACCACGTGGTTAAAACCCCCGTGTAAATCTCTAGAGCATTTGTAGAATTTTATAAAAGCCTCTATAATCTCAAAAATGATCCATTGGAGCATCAACCCACAAAGCAGAATATTAAGTCCTTTCTGGATTCCATTACACTCCCGACCCTTACAGAGGACACCCTAAATAGACTCAATCAACCTTACACCGAACAGGAAATAAAAAGATATTATGATTAAACTTAAAAAGAATAAATCCCCAGGCCCTGATGGTCTCCAAAATGAATACTTCATAGCTTATGAAAGCTTACTTACCCCCTACATCACTAAATTAATTAATTCTTTATCCAATAACAATCAATCGGTTCCGCACGAGATGCTTCAAGCATTAATTTCAGTGATTCCGAAAAATAAAGGAGATAGAGAATTGGTATCTAATTACAGACCCATTTCTCTGCTCAACACTGACATTAAAATTATCTCTAAAGCAATTAATGTCAGACTGCAAAAAATTATCCCGCTTTTGATCCACCAGGACCAGGTGGGTTTTACCCCAAAAAGAAGCTCCACTGACGCGACGAGAAGAATTTTAAACCTGTCAGCTCACGCTGAATCCTCTGGAACCCCTATGATAGTGGTCTCTGTCGACGCAGAAAAAGCGTTCGACAAAGTCCACTGGGGATACCTATTTGAGGTCCTGCACAAATTTGGAATAAATGGCCCCATATTTAACTCCATTCAAGCCTTGTACACTGCCCCCTCGGCAAGGTTACTCACTAACAATCACTTATCTGCCCCATTTATGTTGACTAACGGCACAAGGCAAGGCTGTCCCCTCTCGCCCTCTCTTTTTAATTTATTCATTGAACCGTTGGCCGAAAAAATCCGATCTCATCCGCAAATCACTGGTATTACTCTGAACCGCGAATCCTATAGAATTAGTCTATTTGCGGATGACATAATTTTAACTCTCACAGATCCAATATCCTCAATGTGTAATCTCCTTTCCCTCATGGAAGACTTCGCTAAGGTCTCCCACTATAAAATAAACATCGCTAAAATGCAAGTACTTAGTTATAACCTCCCAGACCAGATTATTTCCTCCTTACAACAAAATAATGGTTTGGATTGGGAGAAGAATGTGTTGGATTATTTGGGAATTATAATTACTAAACCCATATCTCATACTTATGAATCCAATTTAGGAAAGATATACAAAACTGTACAAATAGACCTAACTAATATTTCCAAAACTGAGTTGACATGGTTGGGCAGGATAGAAGCGTATAAACTATTCATTTTACCTAAACTACTTTATATTTTTCGCTCGATCCCCCTCCAGGTCAATTCTAATTGGTGCAAAAAACTTCAAACCCAATTATCCAACTTCATCTGGGGAGGGAAAAAACCCAGAACTGCTCTCTCTACTTTAGAAAAAAGCAAACCACATGGTGGTTTAGCTGTGCCCAACATATCGGCCTATTACCATTCGGCGTTGATCAAACGGAGTCAAAATTGGTGGGGTTCGGAGGAGACTCCAAGATGGATAAACATAGAGAAAGCATTTCACCAGACGGCAGATCTCCACTGGACATTACTCTCCTATCTGTGTGATAAAAACAAGAAGTTACCCTCTATGCCCACATTAAAAGCAACCATACGCGCATGGAGATGCCTGACAATGAAATCACAAGCATCAAATCGATTGTCTTCTCCTTATTGGATTCCTTTGTCTCTCCTACCAGCACTCTCATCAGCTGTAGATATCAATACATGGACCATTAGCGGTATTCACACCTTGTCTGACATACTCGATGAGGATACACAACTTAAATCATTTACAATCCTGCAGACCAAATTTGGCTTACCGGAGGAAGAATTCGGAACTTGGACCAAAATCAAACGTATACTCAACAAAAATAGTCTCAATCTTAACCTCCCGCTAAACATTACCCAGTTCTTCCGTTTCAACCAGTCGAAGGTTTTCTGGTCTTTCAAATCCATTTACAGAGAATGGATTCTTGATTCTGCATACTCGATCACTCCCAACATTGAAGCCTGGAGTAGAGAACTTCAAGTCCCGCTCCCTATCAACTTAATTGAAGAAACATTACAAACTGTGCTCAAAAGTCTCTCATGTGCAACTTTACTTGAGTCCTATTACAAAACCTTGACCAGGTGGTATTTCACTCCCACGAGACTTCAAAAATTTTCTAACACCTTTTCTCCTTTGTGTTGGAGGAACTGCGGTCACCCTGGCTCAATGTCACATATATTTTGGGACTGTCCTTCCCTTCGTCACTTCTGGGGAAAAATTCACCTACTTCTTTGTGATATAACTGGACTTAATTTAGATCTTACTCCAGAACTTGCATTGCTATCAGTAGGAATCAACGACATACCTTCAGACCTCAGAGCCCTTATAGTGCACATTCTCATTGCGTGTAAAAATGGTATTGCAACGCGTTGGAAGGACCCGGATCCACCCACGCTTGATGCAGTTTTGGGGACCATCGCAACACATAACTCTTACGAATATATGCACTCTCTGAGAAATAATCTCCAAGCAAAATACAAAAAGAAATGGACGCCATGGAACCAATTTTTCTATCAACAAGATGTCCCTTTTACTCGGACCTGAATTGACTCCTTTCCAATTTGCTTCAGAATAGTCTAGTCAAGCATAACTGTGAATCATTTCTCTCCCTTCCTTCTCCCCACTGCCCTCCTTCCCAGTTCACTCCCCCCCTCCCTGTTTGGAATTATCGAGAATACCGAACTTTCTTATTGTTTATTGTTTGATATTTTCCGTTATCATCATACTATTGTAACATGTATTTTTTTGATCATCCTATTGTACCGTCATTGTTAAGGCGACCTTTGTAAAATTGTGTATAACCCAATAAAAATGTTGAACAAGAATGACATTCTCTCTGCCCCAGCGCTCGGAATCCCAAATTATGATCTCCCATTCTATTTGTTTTGCTATGAGTTGGGTGGTCATGCCAAAGGAGTGTTGACACAAAAACATGGGGGAAAACACCAACCGCTGGGTTATTACTCTGCCCAACTTGACCCAGTGATAAATGGAGTCCCTTCGTGTATCAGAGCTGTGGCCGCCTGTGCAATTTTAAAAGACAGAGTTGCTGATTTGGTATTGGATAATACCTTGGAAATACAGGCACCACGCTCTGTACAGGAAGTATTACTCCAAGCACGCACAAAGCATTTATCAATGAACAGATTAACAAAATATTAAGTGGCTCTGCTGACAACCCCAAATGTCACTGTTAAGAGGTGTACAGTGCTAATCCCAGCCACTTTATTACCGGAAATTGACAATGATTTGACAAATGAAATTGAGCACAATTTTTTTGAGCTAATGGATACTGAGACACAGCCATTAGCAAATGTACAAGAGACACCAATCCACAATGCAGACTTAGAACTTTACGTAGATGGGTCCCGATTCTACACAAATGGGGTACCGCATACTGGATATGCTGTTGTAACCCTACATGAAGTTTTGAAAAGTGAGCCATTGCCCGCTAGGATGTCTGCCCAGGAAGCTGAATTGAAGGCTCTGACAGAAGCTTGTATCATTAGTGAAGGTCACCTGATGAGCATTTTTACCGATAGCCACTATGCTTTTAGTTGTGTGTATGATTTCGGCCCTATATGGAGAAGCAGACAGTTTGTGGTAGCCTCAGGCAAAACTATAAATAATGCAGATTTAGTGGCTCAAATCCTCAAAGCACTGGAACTGCCTAGTAAAAGTTGCTGTGATCAAGGTGCAGGCTCACACTAGGGAGCGCACCAAAGAAGCCATCTGTATTGACCGTGCTGACAGGGCCGCCAAGGCAGCTGCCCTGCTTCCCCTCCCAATAGAAATCTACACTGTGCAAGTGTCTGGGAGTGTGGACCTTGACCTCCTAATGCGTCTGCAAATACAGGCCTCAAAACAGGAGAAAGAAGACTGGAAATGTGCAAATGCCCGAGAAGAGAATGGTCTATGGAAGGTAGGTATCCGCTATTGCCTTCCCAGATCACTATATCCCATGACGTGTGCTCTTTCACACGGGCCAACTCATCAATCAAAAGATGCAATGGCAGAGCAGATGAAACACCACTGGGTGGCACCTGGGTTCCATTATGCTGCTGCTAAACATGTACAGGGTTGTGTAATCTGTGCATGCCATAACGCTGGGAAAACGGTTAAGGTACCACAAAGATGTACGCCTAGGTCACCGTACCCATTTCAGCGACTGCAGATTGATTTTATTCAGCTTCCAAAGATAGGCACCTACGAGTATGTATTCATACAGGACGATCCAGAGAATGGTCAACCAGACAGGACATTAGGAAAATCTAAGAATCGTCCTTCACCGGAAAAAGAGAGTGGGAATAAGAAAACGCATAAGGAGAAAAATCAGGTAATTAATCTTTCCCATCATGTTTTGTCTGATGTACAACTTGAAGTTTTAGAAAAAGGTTTGACCTTTTCTCCTTCCAATTCTATGGATCCGTTCTTAACTATTAAAGATGTTCACCTTTTTGCTAGGAAGGTCATACTTAAGAAACTTCACTACAAAGCTGACAACAACATGGACACTGAAGAAGAGCGAAGAACTTCACAGACCTTGGAATCCCTGCAGAGTGAAAGCGATGCCCAGATGGAAAGTGGTAAGATCCTTGGTGGAATTTTTTTGCAAATCTAGAAGTTTTCCAGCACTTAGAACCTGTCCAAGTGTGGATATCTTTGTTAAAATGGTCACCAGGGACATTGAGGAACTTGCCAAAAGACGTAATTGGCATCACAATCTGAATAGGGAGGAAAGGTTTGCTCTGGATCAACTTAAACAGTTGGACGATGTTGTTTTTAAGCCAGCGGATAAAGGGGGGAATATAGTTATCTGGCCTAAAGAAATGTATGTGAGACAGGTACAACTCAGATTGCTATAAAAAATTGCCAAAAAAAAACCTTGTACAGTATAAGAAAGACCTGGTAGATATCCTGTATGAAGCACACGAAAAGGGAATTATTTCTAAAGGGATCTTGAAGGCTAAGGAGAAAGTGGAGCCTAGATTAGCCACTTTTTACATCTTACCAAAGGTCCACAAAAACATAGTGGACCCTCCCGGTAGGCCTATTGTCTCGGGGAATGAAGGGTTGTGTGAACCCATTTGCAAAATGCTTGATGTCTACCTTAAGCCATTGGCCAGCTCTTTGCCCTCATACATAAAGGATACCAATGAGGCTCTACAAAGACTTGATGGTATCCAATTGATGGACAACTCGATTTTGGTGACAGTAGACGTGGAGTCGCTTTATACCTCAATCAGACACAGTGACGGGATTGAGGCCACTTGTTGGTTCTTGAGGACAAGTAATGTGGATCCAGAAATGTCCGAGTTACTGATTATCCTTTTGGAGTTTATCCTCACGCATAATTGTTTCACGTTCGATGGTCAAGTCCATCTGCAATTACAGGGTACCACGATGGGGGCTGCCTGTGCCCCCTCTTATGCAAATTTGTTTTTGGGGGCATGGGAAAGGGAGATCTTTGTCAGTGACCCCATCGCGGACATTGAGAAAATTCAAGGATGGATGAGATACATCAACGATGTGCTTTTTGTGTGGGAGGGTTCTCAGGAGTAACTCAGTAATCTCATGACTAGACTTAATGCTAACAACAAGAACATAAAATTGACATATAAGTGTGGCAGAAAGGTGGATTTCCTGGATATTGCCATTGGAACTCTAGATGATGGCAGACTGACGACTGACATTTTTCACAAGTAAACGTCTACAAATCTGATATTAAGAGTTGATTCATCACATCTCCCATCGACAATTAGAGGGATTCCGGTGGGTCAGTATGTTAGAGCAAGGAGAATTTGATCTCAGGAACACACCTTTGAGTTGCAATCAATGGATCTTAAGCAAAGGTTCGAAGAGAGGGGGTATAGTAAGAGAGCGATTAAAAATGGCTATTCTAAGGCTAAAAGCTATCATAGAGAAGATCTTTTTGCTATAGGAGAATTGATTAGACTTGTGCAGACTGAGTCTTGATTAACCCCTCATGGAAACTTGGTGGGAGTTTGTGTCAGCAAGGGGACAGGTTTATTGTACCCTAAGTTTACATACACCCTTATAAGATTTAACTATTCTGGGTTCGAAGCCTAAGTATTTAATACTGTAGTCTGCACATTTTAGTGAGTATTTCCTTTTTGAGCATATTGTAGTGCAGTTTCCTGGATATATGGGTTAGTACTGATATTAAATAACACTATACTTTGATAGGATTATCCTTGGAAAGTTGAGGTGCATCTTTGAGTGCATGGAATATAATTTACCTAAATTCATGTATGCACATGACAATAGTAACAGGTTGGGTTTAATTCTTAAATCTGTATAATTTTCAAGCCTGTTTGGTCTCTGTGTATTTCAATATGTACTTTGCTTTTCTTATGTAGTTTGGAATATGCTTTTCCAAGAATGTATGAAGGTATTCAGTGAATATTCTGATGGTAGCTTAACCAGCTCCCTCAGCGTGCTGTGAGGCACTGTCCTCTTGATAGATAGAAAACTGTAAATTATTCTCTCCACACTCGAACCATCCTGTATGTTTATTTCTGTTATGTGAATTATTTGATTCTATAAAGCTATCAAGCTTGTTTTTAAGCTTATCAATAAAACTGTGATTTTTTTAAAATAAACCCTTGGTTCCTTTGGAAATTTTTTGATGTAATACCTATGATAATGTGCTGGTCTGCACAGACTTATTCTCAGGGTGGCCAGAGGCATAGCCCACTGCCAAGGCCACTGCCGGAACTGTTGCTAAGAAATTACTGTCTAAAGTTGTGTGCAGGTATGGAGTACCAGAAGTAATAGAGAGTGACAGGGGTAGTCATTTGCCAGGAGGTACTACAAGCTCTAGGAATAGAGCAGGCTTGTCACAATCCGTACAGGCCACAAAGCTCTGGAAGAGTGGAAAACCTAAATGGAAGTTTAAAGTTGAAAATTCAAAAGGCCATGACAGAAATAGGGAAGCCATGGACAGAGTGTCTCCCAATAGCATTATATTCTGTGAGGGTTACTCCGAACAAAAGGACTGGGTTGTGCCCTTATGAGATATTGTTTGGAGAACCACCAAAGACAGGATTGTACTTTCCTCAGCAGTGGAAAACATTGCATTCTGACATGACAGCCTATGTGGGAGCTTTACAAAATGTATTGCATCAAATTCATAAACGTGTTTTCAGTTCCATTCCGGATCCCTCCTCCTTGGAAGGCACATACTCTTTAAAGCCAGGAGATTGGGTGACAGTAAAGAAACAAGTGAGGAAAGGCTTGGAACCCAGATTTGAAGGTCCATACCAAGTTCAGCTCACTACTCCAACCTCAGTGAAGCCTGAAGGAAAGACCATCTGGATCCACGCATCCCACTGCAAGGCGTTTCACAAAGACTAAATAATGACCCTAGGGGAGTATTGTTTATTGCTTTTGTTCCTCTATACTGCTTTCCTTCCCCTAACAGCAGAAAATGAGAACTGGCTTGAACAGTGGGAAAAAGGAGTACTTCAGCAGAAGGAAGCTGCTGAAAGGAGTAATTTACTAGTGGATGAGGAACCCATAAAGCAATGGGATAATACATTTGTTAAATATCATGAGTACATATCAAAAGCTTGCAATCTCTCAAATTGCTGGATATAATCACATGCCCCTATTGCAGCCAATACTATGCCCTATTTGGTAACGCTCATCTCAGAAAAGGAATTAATGCATTCAAATTGCTGGAAAATGAATCCTCTACAATTTGATGACAAACAAAGCAAGACCTCTGCCCCTTTTCCTATAATGGGGTGGACTACACCACCTTGGCTCCAGCTTAATTTAACCTCACCCCAAGGGGGCCAAGGTAAAGATACTAGTAAGATATTTGAGCTCAGAGAACATGATTTGGGAAAACCAGGAAACACGTAAGAGATACCTGGGGAATATTCCTGCCTACCATTTGAAACTTAGGTTCTCTATAACAAGACCACAAAAGCCACCTTCAACAAGGATTAAGACAGACCTATGCTGTAATAAACAGCCCTGTCTTCAAAGATATTTACATACACCTAATTGGACATATGTGTATCAATTTGCTCATGGTAATACTGATAACTGTATGACACGTGGAGCAGTACACATAGACCCACTACAGAGGAGAACCTGTGGGAACCCCCAATGATAACAACAGGGGCCACAGGTGTCCCTTATTGCATGCCCCTAACATATTATAGATCAATTACTACTAATGTGGAAGGCTCATGGTGCTTGCATACAGGAACTATGAAGCTCTGAATATCAGTTTGGGCTCCCAAACGGTGTATACATTGTATGCGGCGATAAGGTCTATAGATGGCTCCCAGTAGGAGCTGAGGGATTTTGTACACTAGCAAGACTAGAACCAGCAACATGGGTGTGGGAGAATGAGGATTTTCCATACAAAAATATTCCCCAACACATGCTTTCTAAAAGAGATGTTAAACATTCTCATCACCCTGACTACTTATTCAGAACCCCATGGTATGCTAAAGCAGGTATGGTCCTTGCGGGCCCACTTGGAATAATGTTTGGGACAATGAGAAATGCACAAATGATAGAAGAATTAGGAGATATCTTTGACAATGTAACTGATCTTCTATTTGATGCCATAGATATAGACTCAGCATTCACAAAGCAGCTTATTGTGCTAACAATCAACATTGAATGGGTTTAGATTATCTTACTGCCTCCAGTGGCAAATTTTGGACTATTGTTGGGCCAAGTTGTCACCATATTAACCCCTCAGGACTCATGCAGGTGACCCATGATATTGAACAGGCAGAAAAGTTAAAACAGGAATTTAAGAAAGCCCATTCTTTAGGTGATCTGTCCTTCCCTTCATGGCTCTCCTGTTTGAGTCCTATGAACTTATTTAAAGGGGTAGGTGGGTGGATAACTGGAATAACACTGGGGAACACAATTTTTTAGGAGTTAGGTCTGACAACTGTTCTTAATTAATTTTTGGATGCTGAATCCAGAAATGATCTCAGTTTTTCTCTATCACGTCAAGTTTTTGAACTATAGGATTTTTTGTTTTCTCAAATATATGTAAACTACTGTTCCTAGAAAGTGTTTTTTTTTTTAAATAGTACAAATATGAACAAAAAATGAAAATATAAAAAATTGGCATGACAAATATGTTTTTTAACACTATCATGTTTTTTACAAAGGATATATATATGTATATATATGCAAGTAACAAGTCTTATTACAGATATCAGTGCAATTGTGCATCTCTGGCAGGTTCGTTGTAGAGGAAAAACTTGACGTGCTAGAAAAAAACTGACTACATTTTTGGAATCAGCATGCCAATTTTAGTATAAATCAGCTCAAAAACCTAACTCAACAGAATTTTTTTTTCATATTGTTCCCCAGTGTAATCCATTTTATAATCCAGGGGGCGTTTATAATATTGGTTATTGCTGTACTGGTAAAGTTGCTTGTGATGCTTGTCAAGTAAATTCTAAGAACTAACTACAAATGTTTTTCAGGTAAATACAAAATGAAAAAGAATAAAGATAAAGATACTGAAACACTGCGTACTTAAGTGGTCCTGACTATGGTCACCACCAAAACCTGCAAGTGAATACTTTGTGGCAAGGAAGAGCTGATTGCTCCCATTGTGGGAATCCTTTGGAACTGCCTCCATCACTGGGGATGCAAGAAAAAGAGAACTACAATACTGTGCAAACCACACAGTCACTCATATGACATTTAATCATGATTATGTTATATTATGTATGAACTGAGATTATTATTATCAATAGCATAGTATACAGTATATCAAGCATATCTTATATATCCTATTATACTGTTATATTTACAATTCCCACAGTATAACTATATTAATTTTCTTTAGGGATTAGAGTACGAGGGAAAGCCAGGGCCGACCAACAGGGTCTGTCTGAATGGTGGTGCCCCATGATATACATAGGGGAAGCCAAGTGTATTATGAAGTAGGACAGCGCTGCGGACCTGGTATAGACAGGGAAAGGTGAGGAATAGAAATGATAAAAAGAGGGGAGTTGTTAAAGAAGTTATCATGTACTGCTCACTGTCAGCCATCTTGTTCTCTCTCTTTCACTATGAACCATTCCTAGTTTATCATATCTGTACGTTCTGAAGTTGAATAGGCCGAAGCACTAAAGCTGAATATTATGTGAACATAGTTGAAGGTTAGAAGAATGATAAAAAAGGTTCCGTCCTTGTCTTTATCATACAAATGGTCCTAACATCATTGGACCATAGACATCTGGACGCCTGGCAGACATCCCGACTGTTAGTCACACTAATTAATTTAGTATTGTTTATCATATAGATTAGTAACAGCATTAAATGATTTTACACTGATTATGGAGCATATTTCGCATATTTTATTTCTTTACCATTTTGCTAGGTATCACTTTTTGTTACGTATTAAGAACCTTGAAAATTATATAAAAACTTTACCCTTGAATAAATGAGGTGATTCTCTCTCTGAAAGACTCTGACTGCTGCATCTTTCTTGAGCGTCTCCAGGACACGGTATACCAGTGTCAATCCATTTAATTCCTCTTATTAATCAGTCTACTCTGGTTAGTGTGAATTTCTCTTTAACAAAACTGCTTCAGAATACAGAGAAAAAATAGAGAACTTAGCTGATGCATTGGCCATAGCATGAGAGCCTGATAACCAACGTCAGGGTGTTCTACGCCGCAAGCAGAGGCAGAAGGTTAGGACCAGTTAAGATGAGAACACTTTGACGTTGGTTATCTGGCTCTTATGCTATGGCCAGTGCATCAGCTAATTTCTCTATTTTTTCCATTTTTATTCTGAAGCAGTTTCTGCTATGCCTTTTTGCCCCATTCACACTTGCATTAGCTTTACACATTGCCTTGCCATTGCATTCATTAGCCAGTAGCCAGGATGCTAGTTCACATATTACTTAGTGTTAGTGTGCAGCGGATTGCCTCATTTATAGTGAAATTAGTGATGACAATGATGAAGCAGAATACTGAAAGTATATCAATGGGGACATGTTGAGCATGGCGAGCTATATATCCGATGTACAGTAGGATATCAAATTTATCATTTGCATCATACAATGACTATTCGATAGGAATAAAGAAAATGAGAAAACTGCTGTCACATAGCCTGAATTTTGTGCTTACTCCAATCTCTTAGCTCTTTTGGATTCAGTTGTATTTCAATAAATTTGCAAGAGCCTTGTGGTTAAGAGACATTTTTTAACCCAAATGTTTCCCCATCTGAGGAAACATTTGTGTCGCCTGTAAATGACAATATTTTCCCTTGACTGCTGTTCCAAGAGCAAAATGTGTTAATAACATTGGAGAAACATTTTTGTGAAGGTAATGATCCGGAATTGATTGACATTTCACAAGTTAAGTCTAGCTTTTCCAATCCCTTTGAGTCTCGTATCTAAGTATTAGATTTATTTCAGTCTTTGGATGAAAAAGATTTGAGAAGCCTATCAGTGGATGTTGCAGCAATACATATTAAACGAAAAAATACTTCTACTGTTCAGTTAAAAGCAATTCAAAAACTGAAAAAACCTTAATTATAAAAAAAAATCAGATAAGGTAGGTTGCATAGTTGTACTAGAAGATGCACTGTATGAAAAACATGCTTACTGTATACTGAATGATATTGATACATACAGATCTTATTCCTTCTAATCTCCCTGATGTTTGTAAAAAGAAACTTTTGAGGTTAGTTCTAAGAGAAGAAAAGATAGGTATTTTTTGATAATAAAACTTGCTAAACTGCATGATGTGGATGCCAAGACAGTTGGAAAAATACCAAATGAAGTCCACCCATCCATTCAAAAACCAAGAGGTAGATGTTAGTGATGAGCGAGTGTAATCATTATTATTTGCTACTCACACGGATAGTACAGTATTTACAATGCTCGTTACTTGGTGATTATCGCTGGTGCTCTTTATGGATGTGTCAATCATGAACAATCTGGCACAAATTGCCAGCTTCAGTACACATAGGGAGTCGGCATACTCGGCACCCCAGTGAGAACAAATTGAATAATAGTCTCTTTCTGGTGGGGTACTACAATGTGTTTTAAGCATTGAAAGTGCATAAAATCCCACCCTCTCGTCCTGTCCCAGAAATACTCATTTTATGACCAGATGTGTGTGGGCAGAGCCAATCACTGTTTGACTAACATTAGACTCATTATTCCGACAAGTAGGCGAGTATTACAAAGTACTCGTTACGAGTGTTGCAATTACTAATATTTCACTACTCATCACAAGGTATATCAGTTTTGGTGCAACAAACACGACAGTGGAGGTGAATTGCATGCTTCGTAATACTGAGATCACATGCAAGCGCCGTGGGACACATCCTACATAAATCTGGAATGGTGGCACAAACAACAGTTAAGAAACCTCAACGACAGTATTGTCAAGAAGCGTCAGCTCAAGTTTGACAAAATTATGAAAAGAGGACAGCAGAAGATTGGAAATGGGTGATTTGGAGAGATGAGATGAAAGTCTATAGACTAGGTCTGGAAGAAACAACAGAAAAAGAGGCTAAAGATTTGTGAAATTGGAGAACCTGTCAAGTTTGGTAGAGGAAGTCTGATGATATGGGGTTTATTTTACAGCCAAAGATGTTGGATATTGATGGAGATATCAATGTTGACATATATGTGAGTATCCTACAAGATGAGTTACTTACGGAACTTGAGTACTATTGTTATGAAAAGGACAACATAGCGTTCCAGCAGAACCACGATCCAAAGCATACATCAAGACTGGTGAATAAATGGTTCATTGATAACAAAGTAGAGGTGCCAATTGAACATGCATGCCTGGAAGGATTTAGGCATTGTTGAAAGCCAAATTTGGATTTACAAAACACTAACAAAATGATAAAAAAATGTAAATGTAGATGTTCAGGAGCAAAACAGTAACAGTACAGTGACATGACTAGAATTTGCATAACCAATCATATGCTAAAAAGTTGCAAGTCAAATTTATGTATGAGATAGCCAAGATGATAGTCTATAAAATAAAGGTAGACTCACACTCAAAGCTGTAGTGAATAGTGAGATTTGGAGTCTGAACGTAGCAAGTTCAAAACAATATTACCCGTTTGCTTGTCAGTTTATATTTTGAGATCACTTTGACATCTTTAAGGATGGCTTCACACTGCAGTTTTTTTCACTGTTCAGTGTCCATCCAGTTTGTGTACCAAAACCAGGAATGTCTCCAAATCTCAGAACAGGTGTCAATCTTTCAATTATAGTTTTTCTCTACAAGTTTCACTCCTGGTTCCTCTCCGGGTTTGGGCACGCAAACTGGATGGACACTGATCAGTGAAAAAACTGCAGTGTGAAGCCAGCCTAAGGCTTTAAATATTTGGAAAGGGAATTACTACAGTCCTAGGAGACCTCAAACTTTGCACATCTTTTCTGGCCAATTAAAGGCTTTGCAGTACCTGCAATTTGCAGTGGAAAGATTAGCTACAAATCAAGCATTTTGAAAAAAGTGTGATGCAGCTTGTGAATTCAAATATCAAAAGTTTTGATCATCTCTAGTAGATACTCATGATGTCTCATCTCCACTGGATACTCATAGTGTAGTCAAAACAACTCCTTTATTTATTCAGATCATGATGTAAAGCTTTGTGTACCAATAGGCACTTAAAAGTTGGAATCAAAGAATTGGGGTGCAATAAAAGAGGGTTCTGATTTTTTTTCTAGTGATCTTATTTATTTCCAGTAGACAATACATGGTCAAAGCCCACCATGTTTTTTGCCAACAAAAAAAAAATCTGCCTTAAATAGTGATATGGAATGACCCCTTTCTACAACTTTCATGGTCTGGCATTCTAATCCTCAAAAATTATACATTTTACTTTTGTGTAGCAGGTATTGGAAATTAGATGAGTCTCATGAACAGGTTTTATACAAGACACTCTGGTTAGCAATACCCAGTGGAAACCGGGTCTACACCCATTAACCTATTGCTGGGAGTTGGATTTACAACTGGGTACCCTGGGTTGCATCCACAAAGTACCCGCTGACTGGTGGAGTGAGCCAGCAGAGACAGGTTGACTAGCCGAATCAAAACTAGAGAGGGCAGTTGCAGGCCAAAATTAGTCGGAGAAGGAGACCCAGGTGGAGAAGCAACATTCCCTATGCAATGCTGTTTGTGTATGCATTACCATACATTAATGTGCACAACATTGTAAGCTTCTGCACAAAAATAGATGTGCAAAAAGGTGCTACAAAGATTCAGAATAATCTATGGGCACCATATTACACATCCACACAATTTAGATTTAGAATACAGATTTGTGCAAGATGGCATAGAGAGATGAAACTCTGAAGTGACTACATGTAAATAAATTAAGAAAATAGAGGTGGAATGATATGTTTTCATGGCCAGCTCATTATTGAAAAGGGCCGTCTTATTCAGATATAACACTGGGACGATATACAGTACATATACAGTACATGCAGTACATATTGTCCGTTTTGTGCATATTTAACTTTATATTTATGGAAGTTAAAATGCATACGATAGTACCTTTTTTTAGCCTACAGTTGAATTTCTAAAGCCTTGAATTTATTACACATGGATAATATTATGTGAAAACTAAAATCAAGTTGATGAAAAATGAGTGATTGGTTTCCCTAGATCTTAAGTGGGGAGCTTATTTTGTGCATAAGTGGAGAAGATATGATGTCAACTTAGTGCTAGGTGTCCACTTGTGTGATTACTGTGGAAGGACAAGTGAAGGTGAAGAAAGGTTTGAGTGCAAAGATAGGAGAAGCCCATTTATTGTTCTTCTCAATTTGTCTTAAGAAGAAATTTTATTTAACTCTCTGTGATACCATATTTCTTCCACTTTCAGACTTTAAAAATGACCTAATATCAGTGCAGATCTTCAAGCCACTTACTGTAAGACCTCTTTACTCAATTTGTTTTTCAAATCCAATATATGATAATAATTTTGGAATGCTTTTACATATCACATTGATTCTGCGATTACTTTCTCTTGACAAATTGTGTTAGAAGCAGTGACAAAACTTGCAGCTCATGGGCCCCGATGCGAAAGCTCCAATAGGGCCCACAATTATTGCAAATCTTTAATAGTATTAGCCTTTTTCTATAAGCTAAAGGGACTTTTGGAGCCTTCTAGGCTCCAGGGCCAGGGAGCAATTGCAAACCCTGCACCTTTTGTAGTTAAACCTTTGGTTAGAGGTAAATTAAAACTTGTAATATAATTTCTCTTGAGTACACCAATACCCTATATGTGATTAGAAAGTTCTGTTCAATCACACTTCAGAGCTGTAAAGAGAAGGAGTGATGTTTTGGAGTGGAGATGTTGCTAAAATGATTATCAGAGCCCCTGAATTGCCAAAATACCAGAATTCCCTCTTCCCCACTTAACAAAGGGTCCCAATTTTTAAACTATATCCTTCCTTAAATTCATTTGTCATGCCGAGGCAGGTGGAGCAAGGTTAGTGAACCCACTTGACCACAGAAGATACTGTGGAAGCTGAACCTTAAGAACTAGTCGGATAAGGACGTCAGATGAGCTGCAAGGCTTTATTGAAACATTTCAATAGGAGAACCCACAAGAGAAGCCCCCCTGAGCTGAGACACTGTATTCCTGTGAGGAAGTACCAGCGTGCAAACCTCTTAACAGGGATTAACCCAGCACAGCTACAGAGGCTCAAGTGAAACAGCTCCAAGACCAGAGGGTCAGATCCAAGAGAACAGTGATACTGGGATGAGGGAAGCGAGAGGTCCAGGGAACCGGGGAAGGTGAACGAGCGGAGGAACCAGGACAGCCAGAGGAACCAGGAGAATCACGGAACCATGTCACAAGGAATTGTTCCAGAAGGTACCATCAGAGTCTACAGGTACATCAGAGGCAGGCAGGCAGCGGCGCGCACACGTCCTGTGCTCACTCCTCCGCAACCCGTAAGTGAGGAGGGGGAGAAGACATGCTGGAAAGACACTGCAGCCTGAAAAGACATCACGGGAGCACGGGTTGGGTAAGTAAGTGTGCGGGGAACAGGAGGATGTCTGCGGCAAGACGGGACCCGGTCTCCCTGCACCCTGGAGATGGATACTGCTGGCCGGATTGTTGCATCATTTAGGCATTCGGTGACCATTGTTACACATTGGTACACCAAAATTATTACACAAAATGTTATACCATTGCCCATTAAATAAAGAAGTGCATTTTGTCCAGTAAAATGTTGTTTTAGCCCCAAATGTTTCAATTTTGAAAAAGGTAATATAAGAAAGTGGACCCCAGAATTTATTACATAAATTCTTCCAAACATGGTGATATTCTACAGGGTGGGCCATTTATATGGATGCACCTAAATAAAATGGCAATGGTTGGTCATATTTACTTCCTGTTCATGGCACATTAGTATATGGGAGGGGGAAATCTTTTCCAGATGGGTGGTGACCATGGCGGCCATTTTGAAGTTGGCCATTCTTGATCCAACCTTATTTTTTTCAACGAGAAGAAAGTCATGTGACACATCAAACGTATTGAGAATTTCATAAGAAAAACAATGAGGTGCTTGCTTTTAATGTAACTTTATTCTTTCATGAGTTATTTACAAGTTTATGACCACTTATAACATGAGTTCAAAGCGCTGCCCATTGTGCTGTATTGTCAATGCAACCCTCTTCTCCCACTCTTGACACACTGATAGCAACACCGCAGAAGAAATGTTAGCACAGGCTTCCAGTATCCGTTGTTTCAGATGCTCCACATCTCGTATCTTCACAGCATATTATTATTATTTATTTATATAGCGCCATTAAATTTCATGGCGCTTTACATGTTGAGAGGGCAGACTAGGACAAGTACAATAAATGTGGACAATCAGGTCGTACAGATACAGGAGGGGATAAGATAAGAATCTCATGTGACATGTTTTCTATATCTCTATCTTCTGTGTATATTGGCCACATCATTGAGAACTATTCCATAGAATTCCATATTTCAGTGGAACTCTGGGTGTCGGTGTCAAAAAATTTTCACTTGCAGATATTGTAACAAAATTAATAAATGGGTTGTCAATTATGGATGTAAAATAGATTATCAGTATGAGATCAGAGGGTGTCCATTAAGCCAGCACCCCACTAATCAGCTGAAATCCACAGGCTGTAACTAAGCAATGCATGGCGTGGGTTGATCTAAGCAGCCCCATGGCATGCTTAGTGTATTATGCCGATTACTGCATCCTATTTCCCATCTCAGATAATTGGTGGAATGTCGATCTTATATTGATGAGCTATTCAATGGAAAAATCATCAATACTTCAGTCCTGCATAACCTTTTTAAATTATTCAACCTAATGTGCAAATAAGTAAGATTTGACTACAACAAGCAATCATCTATCTATCTATCTATCTATCTATCTATCTATCTATCTATCTATCTACTAATAAAAAACCTTGCAGCACTCAGCTACTACCAATGATGTACATATGCTGACAAGCTATATATATATGAGAAAAAATTTAAAAACTTACGTTTTTTTCAAAAAACTCAAAATTCTTATTATTTTTTTAAAATCTGAAGTTCTTAGTACACACATTGGCCAATGTCTGCTTGCTCGTCGACTGCGACAAAGTGACTTCAGGTCCGACGAGTCCTATCGCTGACACCCAAGTCCTCCTTGTCCACCTTACCCCACTACTAAGTGGGCGGACACCATCTAGACCCTAGATCACCTGTAGGCAACGAAGGTGCACATTGCAGTAATGGAACCAGCCACTCCACACGATACAAAAGAGAAAAAAACTGCACAGCACTCACAGACAATGTGAACTGGTGCCAGCAGGGATGCTGGGTCAATATACTAGTAAAAAACCTTGCAGCACTAGTATATTGATCCCTGCTGGCACCAGTTCACATTGTCTGTGAGTGCTGTGCAGTTTTTTTCTCTTTCGACGAGCAAGCAGACATTGGCCAATGTGTGTACTAAGAACTTCAGATTTAAAAAAAATTATAAGAATTTTGAGTTTTTTTAAAAAAACGTAAGTTTTTTAATTTTTTCTCATATATATATATAGCTTGTCAGCATATGTACATCATTGGTAGTAGCTGAGTGCTGCAAGATTTTTTACTAGTATATTGACCCAGCATCCCTGCTGGCACCAGTTCACATTGTCTGTGAGTGCTGTTCAATTTTTTTCTCTTTTGTATCGTGTGGAGTGGCTGGCTCCATTACTGCAATGTGCACCCTCGTTGCCTACAGGTGATCTAGGGTCTAGATGGTGTCCGCCCACTTAGTAGTGGGGTAGGGTGGACAAGGAGGACTTGGGTGTCAGCGATAGGACTCGTCGGACCTGAAGTCACTTTGTCGCAGTCGACGAGCAAGCAGACATTGGTCAATGTGTGTACTAAGAACTTCAGATTTAAAAAAAATAAGAAGAATTTTGAGTTTTTTGAAAAAAACGTAAGTTTTTAAATTTTTTCTCATATATATAGCTTGTCAGCATATGTACATCATTGGTAGTAGCTGAGTGCTGCAAGGCTTTTTACTAGTATATTGACCCAGCATCCCTGCTGGCACCAGTTCACATTGTCTGTGAGTGCTGTGCAGTTTTATCTATCTATCTATCTATCTTATCTATCTATCTATCTATCTATCTATCTATCTATCTATCTTTTTTTAAAACTAATAAGTGACCTGATTGGTTAATATGGGTAGCAACTTACCGTATTCACTATTGTATGTCCATGTTTTCCAATAAAAGAGATGTATGATTGAACAATATCTTTGAGGGACTGTTATTAAGAGGAGAAATGCTAGAACACAAAACTGAATTTATTTTTCAGTCATGGGCTATTAAATCGTAAACTGTTTTCAGCCTCTTTGAATTGTCTAGTTTCCTGTAAAAAGATCTGCAATAAATAAAGAATAGGCTATAGCCATTTAACATTTTATAGTGTGTAACTGTTTGCAGTACATCTATTTTGCAGTACATATGTGTTTGTATACATACAATTATATTGTTATTTTGTTTTTAAAGTGGCATGTACAAGTTTGGGTACCCCTGGTCAAAATTACTTTTATTGTGACCAGTTAGGAAGTTGAAGATGAAATTATCTCTAAAAGCCATAAAGCTAAAGATGACACATTTCCTTTGTATTTTAGGCAAAAAAACACATTTTCATCTGAAACATTTAAAAAAAAAACAAAAAGGAAAATTAGCAGATGAAAACATTTAGGCACCTTGGAGATTTGTGTGCTCAGACCAGTCAGACCTTAATTAGCTTGTTAGGGTTATGACTATTTCACTATCATCGTTAAGAAAGGTCTGGTGATGCAGATTTCACAGCTTTATTAAAACCCAACCTCCCTATATCTTGTAGCAAAAACAGCAGCCATGGGTTCTTCTAAACAGCTGCCTAGCACTCTGAAAATTAAAATGGTGGAGGCAAACAAAGCAGGAGAACGCTATAAAATGAAAGCACATTGTTTTCAAGTTGCCATTTCCTCAGTTCAAAGTGTATTTAAGAAATGCCAGTTAACAAGAACAGTGTAGGTCAAGATAAGTTCTGGAACATCTAGCAAAATTTCAGTGTGAGCTGCTCGTAGGATTGCTAGAGAGGCACATCAGAACCCTGCTTGACTGTAAAAGACCTTCAGGTAGATTTATCAGATTTTGTGATATATTATTCCTCTGTTCAGGGACAGCTGCACAAATATGGCCTTCATAGAGGAGTCATCAGAAGAGAACCTCTCTTGCGTCCTCACCATAAACGTCAGCATCAGAACTATACAAAAGAACAAACCTGATGCATTTTGGAAGCATGTCCTGTGGATTGATGAGGTTAAAATTGAATTATTTGGCCACAATGATCAAAGTTATGTAAGGAGAAAAAAGGCACAAAATTCCAGGAAAAGAACATCTCACAAAACATTAAGCATGACAGTGGATCAATCAAGCTTTGGGGTTGCGTTGCAGCCAATTGCACTGGAAACGCTTCACGAGTAGACAGAAGAATGGATTTAATGAAATTTCAAGAATTTCTTGATGCAATCATAACAACATCTGTAAAAAATAGTTGAAAAAAGGATGGCTTCTACAAATAGATAGTGATGCTAATCACACTTCAAAATCTACAATAAACTACTTCAAAAGATGCAAAGTGATGGTTTTACAATGGCCTCACAGTCCCCAGATCTGAACATCATTGAAAATCTTGTGGCTATATCTAAAAAAAATGCATGCAAGAAGACCCAGGAATGTCACAGAAGGGCTAAAAATTAGAGATGAATTTGGGTTTCGTTTATCAAATAGCCGTGTGTTTGCCGAATTGCTCGATGAAAAGTTTACCGAAACCCATTGAAATCAGTGGCAAGGAACATAAAACACATAGTAAACACCTTCAAATTTGTCCAAAAGCTGCTAAACTGCACATATTAGTGCCAGACACCAGGAAAAGATACAACAATCTACCTAGAGTTCAAAGTCTGATAGCATAGCATGGATGCACGAGATACGGCCTGTGCCATCCTGCACACTCTTCAAAATCAGTTAAAAATATGTCTATATGGATGGACAAATAAAAAAGTTATGGCTTTTGGATGAAGGGGCTGGAAAAATCCAAATCGGAAAATGGAAATTCACCTGGGGGTGAAGAGGTTAAACTCTGAAAGAGTAAAACTTCATAGACTTTACTTTTTGTGTGCTGGACTGTTTGTGCAAATTAAGAAGTGCTCTGATATTCTCCTACAGAGACTGGAGAATAAGCCTCAGGCCTCTGGTCTGTACGTATTGGCTATGGAAATGCAAGACACTACATACACTCCTGTAGAATAGGGCTGGCTGGGCAACTCTAGTCCTCAGGGGTAGCAAACAGTGCATGTATTCAGGATTTACTTAGCATTGCACAAGGTGTTGGAATCATCACCTGTGCAGGTGATTAAATTACCACCAATGCAATGCTATGGAAATCTTCAAAACATGCAGTGTTGTCAGTCATTGAGTAATGGAGTTGCCCATTCCTGCTCTAGAAGTCTCTATGGAGGTAGCAAGGGGGCAAGAGGAATACTTGAGCCCTTCCAGAATAACGGCTTTCCCTGGACTCTCTCAGAAGCATATGGTGGGGTCACATTCACAGAATGCATCACCATATGCTGGGAGAGCAGACACGCAGGCACTGATGACAGTGTAATAAGCAGTGATGTCACAAAGATTACTGCAGTTAAGAATCGAGGGGTCATACAGAGGCTATCCCACATGTTTAAACTGCACTGCAATCCCTGACATCACCGCTCCTCATACACGCTGTCTCACGATACCGGTAGGATATACCTGCTACATCTTGCATGATATTGTGGCTCCCACAACATAGTGAGTGTTACGAACGGTGATGCCACTGAGGTTATCTGAGGTCACACAGCGTGATTCGCTGCTGTGTGACACTCGCTGTGTATCCTGAGACAACCTCAGTAAAGTCATGGCTTCTCACACTGCCTGGAACTGTGCAGTGCCCACTATATGGGAGATGCAGTCACTGATCTTGCCACCCATATGCTGGGACTACTTTAGGATTTATTTGGGTTTCATTTTTGTTTTGTTTTTTGAAATTTTTTTAACATGCTTTTTTTTGTTGCGTGGAATGGGAGACTTTTAAAAAATGGATTTTAATGTAAAAAAAGGTGATAGAGAAATTTATTGGGGAGTTTATTTTCAAATCAAATATTTATTGGTGTGGATATTTGTATCCTTATTGACTTGGTTAGTGATCTCGGGTATCTGACTGGCGTCTTGACATTACTAACTTCTGGGTTTTATGTCTGCTGACATTACCCAGCTTGTAACAACTCCAAATACTATTATCTTGTTTCCCAATGTACCAGGAAAGTGAGAGATCCAGGGCAAAACGTGTCTAATGAAGGCACCACTCCTGGTGCCACTCTTTTTAGAGTTTAAAGACTATGCGAGTTTTCAGCTCTTCAATTGGATGGATGGATAGATACACACATAGAAAGAATAGATAATAAATAGATGGAAAGAACAATTAGATAATGGAATGTGTAGAAGGATTAATTGATAGATGGAAAAACAGATTTAGAGATCGATAAATATATATATATATATATATATATATATATATATATATATGGATTGATAGATGTCAAACAGTTTTATACAATGTCCCATACCCCTATATATTGCAAGCTTGCACCTTTGGGGCCTTTCATGTTGCATTAAAGGGTATTTTACCCTTGTATATAGCAATAAATAATTAGTTTTAAAAAATGACGTGGGGTACCCCCTATTTTTCATCGCCAGCTTGGGTACAGCAGACAGCTGCAGCCTGAAGATCACAACTGGCAGCTTAACATTAGCTAGTAATCCAAAACAGATGTCATCCCAAGCTATTTTTTCAAATTATTTCTTTATAAGTAATAAAATAATTTGAAAAAAAAAAACAAGGTCAGGTCCCCCCTATTTTGGATTACTATCAAAGGTAAAGCTGACATCTGGGTTCTGCTATTCTTAGGGTGCAAAGGGTCATCTTTCATGGCCCTCACCACCCTAAAAATAGCAGCCCTAGAATTGTCTCCTCCATATTATGCACTGTTATGAACCGATGACTCAGGAGTAACATTCAGATTCCAGAGAAGTCGTTGGTAAATATACTGACCGCAATCCCTGTCTACACACCGCGACTAGAAGTAGCCGTGGAATATAACTAACCAGACCTAGACACCTCTGCACAGCCGGAGAACTAACTGCTCCTAAAGATGGATGTAGGAAAAACTATCTTGCCTCAAAGCAGAACCCCAAAGAATAGCAAGCCCCCACAGATATTAACTGGTAAACAAGAGAAAGGAAAAACAAACACAGGCAGAGTAAAAGGTTTAGCAAAAGAGGCCAAACTGGCTATATAGAAAAGACAGGATAGAATACTATTGTGGTCAGTATAAAACTCTATCAAAAAACCACCAACAGCAGATACTACAAAAATTACCCTGAGTCACTAAGACTCTGCTCCCTCTATATCTGCAGACTTCTATATATCAAATGCCAGCAGAACTGTAAATAACAGATAATAGTTAATTGTAAGATTCCTAGGAAGAAAACCTCCTATCTGAGAGCAGATAAACAAATATACAGACTAAATTGCAAACCCACAACTCAGAATACAGTAAGACAAAACATAAGCAGAACCTTAAGCACACAAAAGTGTGCCACAAAATATTAAAAAACATCCACTTAGCTTGCAAAGAATTCCACAGAGCAGAAGAAACCAGACAGATGTGAACTCCTCCAGGAACCAAAGACAACTGGCATGGATTGATCCACTTCAAACCATTATATGCTCCAATAACCAGATTGCCAATCATCACCATCACCTGTGAAGCCCACACAGTCAGCTGCATCACCAGCAACAACCACCGGAGGGAGCTCCAATGAATCCACAACAATGCACCACTACTGGCTCTTTGCCATGGCTCTTCCCACTGCCGTGGTGCAGTTGTAATCAGGGTAATAAAAGGGTTAATGACGTATAAGTATTGCCAGCTGTCATCACCAATGGATTGGTAATGTTGAGATGTTTATGATACCCCCACATTACCAGTCTATTGAGTAAATAGTTAAGAAAATCAGACATACGAAAAAATTCTTTATTAGAAATAAAACACGAGAAAAATCCTTTATTGTAAATAAAACACAGAGACAGCCCACTGTTACCCATTTGTTAAGCCCCAAAATACCCCCCGATGATAATCCGCAATGGTCAGGCACGACTACATGCAATGGGCAGAGACCATTACAGCATTGGCAAACCGCAGCAGCTCGCTCTTAGTGACAGCTGGATGTGAGCAGCGGAATCAGACAGTTCAACTGTGGACACAGCTGAATTACCGCACTAGCTGTTACCATGGTGACCTCAGGTGAACTGTCTGACATTACCGCTCACAGCCGAGGTTCAGTGTGAGGCTGGAGTCACTCTTGGGGAGAGACATATGAGACTTGTGCGAATCTCACATGCAGCACCCTGAATGGCTGCCTGGTCTCTGGACAGAAGCTTGCAGCTCCATAGGGATATGAATACTAGGATAATAATATGAATAATAGGAATAGGAACACTATGTAGCCGTGCTGAGTGTACTTTGCTGGATATCATGTTGTGTGGATTACCATCAGAGATGGGTATGTTTGGGCTTAATAAATAGGTGAAAGTGGGTTGTCTGTGTTTTATTTCTAATAACGGATTTCTCTCTGTTTTTTAAGTACTTACCAGATTGGCAATGTGGGGGTATCATAGACACCTCAGTATTACCAATCTGGGGTTAATGGCAGCTGACAATACTCATCTGTCATTAACCACTTCTATTATTCTGTTTGCCACCACATCAGGGCAGCGGGAAGATATATGGAAATGGTGCTTCAAATGAATGTGACATATTTTGGAGCTGCTGCGGGCTGCTATTTTTACACTGTGGGTGGGCAATAACTATGTTGCTCCCCAGGGTAAGAATACAAACCCCCAGCCATGTGCTTTATCTTGGCTGTTATCAAAATTGGAGGGAACCCATGCCAATTTTTTCAAATATTTATTTATTTTTACAGTGCCAATATTGCAATTAAAATCACACATGCTGGCAGAAAAGGTGGGAAGGTCTGAGTCTGACTTTAACCAATCAAAGGGGAGAGCTGTGAATATGTATGATGTTCATGAGGGGGCCTGGAAGCATGGTGGCAGTGGCGCCTAAGCTTGATAAGTAATAGTCTAGGAAGCTAATGGCTGCACCAAAACAGCAGAGCTCCACTGTAAAATAGTTTAAACTGTGTTTGGCAGCTGTTGGGCCACTTTGAAGGTATTTTCTAGGCCCTTGATTTTGTCTCCCATTGATTTGAATGGGGTTTGGATGTTTGGTGAACTTTTCACCGAACTATTTATTGCACATATGCCAGATCGGCACACCGAACTGAAGCCAAACTTTAAAAGGTTCGCTCATCTCTACTCTGGACTTAAGTGTTTTTATTGAAAATGGAATAAACTTTATCTTTTATGGACATTGCCCACACTGGACTTCTGCTTCACCATAAATAAAATTGTTGTGTTGATATTTTTCTTTAGTATATGAAACGCATTACAATTGAAGTAAAATGATAATGAAATAAATAATTCTATTTCAGGTTCTCAATAACTTTATAATTTATTTTCCTATTAGTTTCTGTGGCAGTCAGTTCTATAAGTGACCAGTCTACCCTCTATGACATTAGATCTCACAATATAAATATATTTTTAATGCACTTTTACAAATGAAACAGTACATAAAAAACACAGTATTAATTAAATGCCTGAAACTGGGTTCTGATACTCAAATGTCTGTGGCTCTGGCTAAACTGAGAACGAGAACGATGACTCATAAGAACACATACTAACAAATTACCTGCGAATGATAATTGGACTCATTGTGAAGAAACACCTGTTAGTGAAACCTCTGGTAATCAGACTAATTGCTAGATTTTGTTTATAAGGAATTATTTTAGAACTGTTGTGGGAACAACAATATCTGATGTAAATGTTACCTATCTTCTTAGGCAATTATCTGACCAACTTGTAATTGTGTTCTATTAACGAGACTGAGGCTGCGGCAGCATACAGCTAATTTAGATACCTATTCTTTTACACAACATTTCACTCACATAGACACAATTGCAAATTCTGGGAGACACCAAACTGCAATAGAAGAAAGAAGAGTAATTCTAAAAAGATGAAGGTTAAATTTAAGGTGTCATGTGGTAGTCACTAAGTATATTATACAGATTGTGCCAATCAAGAAAATGAACCTTCACAGCATGGTGCAAAAGGTTTTAGTCTGCGGAACAACCAAAAAAAAAACTTCATCCTTAATGGTCCACATATTAGACAACTGTCTGCTTGTTCGCTTTCTTTAGGCTAGGGCTGAACAGCAAAACATGTTGAGAGACACTGAGATTACAGTCAAGTGACAGTAAGTCAAAGACATGTTGCATAATTGTGGGACATCTGAAAATTGCTGTTGCATGGCACACGTTGCCATGTTGCCCCATGTCTAATGGTTTGCTCACATCATAATACATTGGTCCAATTTTCATCCAGAAAATTTGGACGAGTAAAATCCATTATGTATTTCATACGTCATGTGAGTGTGTTTTTTTTCTCACCTAGCATCCATACAAAATGAGTATGCCATCTTTATGAAATACGTTCCTTTTCTTAGCAGCTATTTTTATATAATCATTTACAATGTTCTATGCTACATAATGGTATGTTTCCAAAAAAATGTGGTGCCCCTGCATTTTGGTCATCACAGTGATGCTGCACCTGATCCACAGATGGGGTATCATCACTCTCAGGTAAGACAGGGACACAAACCTGAGACACACACACCTTACACCCAACACAATTCCCAACTCCAGGCCAGGTGATGCAGTGCGGAAGAAACCCCTTTAGAGGGCAGTCCCCATCTGCTGGCTGGAGGAAGGAGTAGCTTAGGGGGTGGGGAGACAGTGAGTGAGCAGTTAGTCTGCAGGAGACAGAGGAAGAGTGAGGAGCAACATCATAACAGAATGGAGTTCCAGGGGTAAAACTAGAGCAGGGCCAGAGTGGGATGAATGGGTTGTTCGCCACGTGAGGACCCTGAATCCAAACCGCCCTACAGGTTGTTGGTGGAGGAACTGTCTGCATGAGTGGACTGGCCACAATCTGGTGTGAAACTGCACGTTCAAGCCAGGAGACCAAAGGCTACTGATCTGCATGAGTAGTAGCCAACCCCGTGTACACTCCCAGGCACAGTGACTACAGAGGGTCAAGAGGACTTGCTAGCCATCTCTCAACAGGGCCTGCAGTTGCCTGTCTTGGACTAGTAGCACGAAGGCGTAGGACAGGAGAAGGGACGAAGATCAGTGTAGAGAGGGCAGCAAAGAGAAGGCTTACAAAGTGTGTCTCAGCAGAGTGTTCCTGGATTATCTGAGAGCTGGCCAAGCTGCAAGCCGAAAGAGCACATTACCAGGCTGGATCTGCACTGAACGAAGTTACAAGTAAATTAACGGTAAGAACTGCATCCCATGTGTTGTCCGCTTCTTCTGCACCTTCCTGCACCACAACTACTACCACCATCATCCACACTGACTTTAAAACTAAATCCTAGGGACCCACTCCACCTGTGGGGAGTGTGACATCTAAGCTGCTACAACATCTATCCCCCATAGGTCCATATAGCAGCGCTGGTCATCTCTGACCAGGCACCACAGCTGGCATCATGATAATGACTCTTAACCCCCTGTAAATAATCTCTTTACATGCTCGGCCAGAGCCACGACTGCTGGGATTGCCACCATGATATCCCCCTGACTATACCCAGTTGGTCGAGTACCCCAGGCCCTTGCGACCATTCCGTTTGGCAGCACAAACAGGATTACAAGCCTTGTTAACCGGGCTCTGTGTGCCGCAAAGACTGTGTTTCAAAAGACTGTGTAGTGACGGCCCCCATAGCCTAACACCATGTGCTGGCCAGGAGAGTGTGTACTACTCCCATTGTGGACAGAGCCGGCCAGTGGCACCAAAAGCAACATCCTCCCCCTTCACTGATTGTATTCCATCATGACCTGCCCATCAGCTGAACCGCTCCATCCCCTGATGTGCATGACAGAGCTGGAAGCAAGGACTGCCCACGAAAGGGTGGGGGTGAATAACAGAGTGACAAATGCAGTGAGAGATGAAGGAAGCTGCACATTGCAGACAATGCTGGAAAAGCATCTGATGAAGCAATGGCAGCCGACGAGAGGAAGCCACCTACATCGGAGGACACTGAGTTGTCTTTACCAGGCTGCCTCTGAATATCACTGCATCCAATTCCACCCATGGACCCGGGCATCCTAAGCACGGCGGTAGAGGAGCTCATCCGGCATCTCTTTCGACTGCAAGCGGCAGAGTTTAGCAAGAGTCAGAGGGTGTAATGGTGTATATTTTCTCTGTCCTGTATTCATGCATCCTATGCAATTTCATGTATTGTAATGTAACCTGTGTCCATCCCCCATGTACTACTTCTGGTGGCAGATTGTGTATTTGCTCTTCTCCGTAGGGAATCCAGCCAATATACAAATTGCTAGACAGAATGGAGCCAGAAGCTACTGGAATCTTCCGACTGGAATAGTCGGTGTGGCTGATCCCAGGAGTCCAGACAATAAACTCATGTTTAGGATCAGTTAGCTAGTTGAAAGGCGGAGGTGGAAGAGACTGAGATCTTAGCTGAGGCGAGATTTTGGTGTCCGTGGGATTGTACAGTGTCCTTCCTTGGTTGGATCCAGTGGACTCTATCTGGACTATTTCTTCCGTTAACCTTGCATCAGGATTGCCGAGAGATGCCCCCGGACCTGCTCCTTGGTTGTGGATGTCTTACAGACTTGGCAGAATTGTCTTCATTTGTGCGGTTCCATTTCCCTGTACAATAAATCTCTTTGGATTGATCATCGGCCAGGTGTCCCTTCCTGTCTGTCGCACACCTCGTCACAAACTGGTTGGCAGTGGAGAGATCAGAGCAGAATGAATGGAGGACAACGGCCCATCAACATCTAGAACCAGAACCTCAGAGTACAAGAGCTGGACTGTGGGGAGCCTGCAAACAAAGGCCTGGGAATTAGGAGTTGGCTACAAAGGACTCTTCAAGGAGCAAATAATTGAGGCTTTGGAACGAGCTTGCCTTCAAGATGGCACTGAGGAAGGATTCCCACAGCAAAGCGAGATGGAGGTAAATACCCAAAAAAGTCAATGGGTTGTGTAGTACGAGGAGGAGATGGCACTGGTGGGAGATGAGGCCACCATAGAAGATAAGAGGGAGGCCATTCACGGAGCTAAGGAAAGGGCATTGCTGGAGAGGCAGCTCACTTGGAAGCAGCTAGAAGCTCCAGACAGACTGTAACCATAGTACCCACCAGGAGGGAATTCCCCGGAGTGTTCTGCAAGGACTTTAAGCTATTTAATGAGGCTGCAGGTGACATTGAGGGCTTCTTCCTGGACTTTGAGCATCAATGCCGATTAATTGAAGTCCCAGAAAAGGACAGTCCGACATCTGGTGGGGCTCTTAGAGGGTGGAGCTGCCGAAGCCTACAGAGCTATGGACCCTCAGTGGAACTGTGAGTATGGGGAGATAAAACAGACCATCCTGGAACATTAATCCGTGACCCAGATCCAGATACTTACAGGGCTAGTTCCGTACCCTAGCTTGTGATGGGGACATGTCTTTCAAGATGTATGCCCACAGGCTCAAACAAGTATTTCATCGCTGGCTGGAGGGAGAGAAAGCCTCAACCTGGAGACCTTCCTCCAAGTCATACTAATAGAGAAGTTTACACCAAGTGCCCTTCTGAGATCCGGGAATGGGTACTTGAAAGGAGACCAGCCACAGTGAAGCAAGCTGCAGCTCTAGGTGAGGAGGCTCTCACCATCAAGCCTCAGTGGAGGTATCTGCTGGAGGATGGAGAGAGGCCTACCAGCTCCACAACACCGGTGGTCCCTTACCCTGCTATTCCCATTGTTCATCGTTCCCCTAAGCCACCACCTATGCTGATACCCGTGTTAATGTGCCTCCAAATGTTCCCACTGCGTCTTCTGGAATACAAGGGGGAGAGAAATTAGCAGAACGCAGATGTTATGGTTGTGGGCATCCTGGGTATCTGCAGACCACATGCCCAGTCATCCAATGGAGGAGTCGTCCTCAAACCCCTACAGCACCTTCAGGTGGGAGTCAGCCTCCAGGTTCCTTACCCTCCGCCCAAGAGGGCACCTAAGGAAGTGGTGGGACACCTCGCAGATGTTATAGATGTGGGCAGCCTGAGCATCTGCAAGCCTCCTGCCCAGCTGGGCACATGAGGAATCATCTTGCACCACACCGGATTATTAACTATGTACAGCCAGTGCCATGGTGGAAGAGCTGTCACCACTACGTGAGGACTGGCCTAGTGTCACGGTCTCCCATGTTGCACCACTAGGAGTTTATCGGGTGTGTCCCGCAGCAACAAAGACTCCTGCACATCGGGGTAAGCACTTGCAGGAGGTCGTGCTGGATGGACAGAGACTTGTTGGATTTTGTGACTCAGGGGCTTTCCTCACGCTGGCTGATCCCCAAGTGGTTCAGCCTGAAACAATCCACAAAGGATCTGGGATTGTAATTGAACTGGCTGATGGTAAATGCAGGACTATTCCCAAAGCCACTGTGGATCTGAACTTTGGCTTTGGGGTCAGACGATGTGGGTTGGGGTAATGAGCGGTCTTCCAGCAGATGTCATCTTGGGCAATGATGTGGGAGAGCTACAATGCCAATTTGTGGCTGCATGTAGTCCCACTATGACTTCGTGTACTTGACAAGTGACCTGTAGAGGTCTCTAGTCCGTACACAAATTGAGGGGGGATGGGGTTGTAATGGTGTATACTTTTCTCTGTCCTGTATTCATACATCCTATGCAATTTCATGTATTGTAATGTAACCTGTGTACATCCCCCATGTACTACTTCTGGTGGCACATTGTGTATTTGCTCTTCTCCGCAAGGGACCCAGCCAATATACAAATTGTTAGACAGAATGGAGCCAGAAGCTACTAGAATCTTCTGACTGGAGCAAACCATTCAATAGTAGGTGTGAACCTCACTATACATGGGCTGATCCCAGGAGTCCAGACAATAGACTCATGTTTAGGATCAGTTAGTTAGTTGAAAGGCGGAGGTGGAAGAGACTGAGATCTTAGCTGAGGCGAGATCTTGGTGTCCGTGGGATTGTATAGTGTCCTTCCTTGATTGGATCCAGTGGACTCTATCTGGACTATTTCTTCCTTTAATCTGGCATCAGGATTGCCAGGTGACGCCCCCGGAACTGCTCCTTGGTTGTGGACTTTGTACAGACTCGGCAGAATTGTCTTCATTTGTGCGGTTCCATTTTCCCTGTTCAATAAATCTCATTGGATTGATCATCGGCCTGGTGTCCCTTCCTGCTCTGTCGCACACCACGTCACAGAGGGCTCTGCAAAAGAAGGTTGCCTGGCCACCGGCAGTGCAGAACCCAGAGACTCAAGTGTCGAGCCCACTGGGACGGGGTGCTCGGTACTGGAGTGGGAGTTGCTGCTGGGGAATGTCACGGAGGTCCTGGTCTGGACCGTATCCCGGGCCCTGGCAAGTAAAAGGGAAATATTTACAGGGGATTAATGTCAGTCGTGACGCCACCCACGGCTTGTGGTCATTAGTGGGACCGCCGCTGCTGCAGAACCTCCGGGGATGATGTTATAGCAGCTATAGATGGAATAGTTCCCCGCGGGTAGAACTTGGTTCCCAGTGATGATAAAGTCTATGGTGTAGTGTAAACTTGTAGTGGATGCAATACACTTACTGTCCTGCTGCTGCAGCTTTCCTTTCTCCAGCGTCCAGAGCTGACAGGCTGTGGCTCTCCAGGGTGGTTCTCTGTGCAGTCCTGTTGGAGGGAATCATGTGCAGGCGACAGAGAATTATGCAAGGGAGTCAGAGGCAGGGTTCACCGTGTTTACTTAGCAAGTTGTTCAGCATAACAGCTTAGTTACAGTTCACAGTACAAGTCTTTACACGGGTTACACCTCTCCCCTCCGGGTTCCTTTACTCCCTGCAGCCAGGTTGTTCCTCTCTGTGACCCCTCACTCCTTCTCTGTCCTTTCCAGGCTTTTATTCTCTCTCTCTCTTACTTGGTGTGTGTCTCCGGACAGTATGGCGGTGGCTCGGGCCCCTGTGGGTCCTCGTGGTCGCCACTGAGCTGCCTGTCCTTTGGGGTAGGAACTCTAACGTGGAGCTGGAGTCCCCCGTCGGTTAATCTGGGGAAACTGGGAGAATCGTCAGTCCCCTTCAGAGCCGACAATCTGCTGTTAGCCTAGCCTCCAATAGTCCTGCTGTGCTAGGCTCTATCAGGCTCCTTTCTGCCGTGTGATTCAGGTTCCATAGGAGGGCTACTCTGCCTGCAGTCGGTTGTCTCAGCCGTGTTTCTAGGACCCAGTATCACTGGTCCTCTCTTTCCTCACACTCCTGGGGTGCTGGCTTCGGATGGGCTTTCTCTCTGTGGCTCACACTGGCTCTTCAGATTCTGCGCTCCTTACACCCCACTCCTCCAGGACGTGTGCTCCTGGTCTGTTCTGCTCAGCCTACCTCGGCCTACTGACTCCTTCCTCCTCCCCTTCTCTATTTCTACCATCTATCACCTGACCTGCTTGCTGTCCCACCCACTGTTCTCTAAACCCACCACCCCTTGCCTGCCTAGAGTCCCGGGCTCCGGGTTGGGTGCTGCCCTCTAGTGGTGTGTGGGATGTCTGTGAGGGTGTTGTGGTGCAACTGTCTTCCTCCTACCTGGCTGCAGTTCCTTATGTGGCCTCCTGATCGCAGGGGCGCCACACAAGCATTGGAGGAGACAGGTACCAGACCCGATACAGCCATCACAGGTACAGTTGTCTCCCCGGTCACCTCAGATACCTTAGTTGAGACCCTGGATGCCCCACCAGCCTCCAGCCGTGGCAGGGCTACCTAAACTCAAAAGCTAGACTGGGAGAGTGGAGCAGCCCCAGGGGATAGGCTACCAGCCCCGCTGAAGTCCGTGCTCTCACCCCCAAAACTGGTGGGCCCAGGCGGAGGCTGTTTATTTCCGATGGGTCCAACAAGGAGATGCCATGATGGTTTTTCCTGAGGGCAGCCAGGCTGCTTCATCATAAACTGGGGACCTGTTGGAGGTCATCCCAGAAGAAGAGCACCATCACGACGGCAGGCAGCAGAGGATGCTAGTGTAAGGGAGATCCAGGCTAGGCGACAGGCCCTGAAGAACTCTGACCTGAAGGCCAAGAGTAAGGTCCATAACACTGAGGCTGCAGAAGAACTGTAGAGGAGGAGGGGTTCCGTCCTTAATTTTGACCTGCACAAGGGGTGGGACTTTATTAATGATCCCCACATGATTAATGATATCTTTATAAACCGCAAGGATGTGGAAAGCCACCTACCCAGAGGGTCCCCGAGACGAGACCTTTACAGTGGAGAGTGGGTTGAATACACCCGGCATGTGGGTCACTGGGGGTAGTAGGCCCTCAATGTGCGAGAAGTAGTGGCTGTGGTGGAGGCACCAAACCCTACTGCATCTGGCCCTGCAGCGTCACTACCTGCAACAACATCGACTGTGACGTCACCCCCAGCCACAGCACCTCCTGCAGTGCCACCTCCTTCAGCTCGACCCAAAAGGTCTTCATTCCCCTGGCTGAGGACAAAGAAATTGTGATGCTCAGATTAAGTGGGGTAGATGTGCAACCCCCTCGCCGGCCAGGCTGTGGACATGGGATTCTGTGGCGTAGCGAGCCTGGAGGCATCCTACAGATGTTCCCAGGAAGTGGAGGTGAAGGAAAAAGTGAGGATCATGTGCTGTGATAGCTTCATGTATATAGCTGCTTAGTTTTAATTTTACCTGGATAGGTATTCAGAATAGTATACACGATGTTCCAAATTATTATGCAAATGTTCTTTTTCTCAGATTTTCCTAAATGGTTGGTGCAAATGACAGTCAGTGTAATAAAAGTCATCACCCATTAGAATATACATCAAATTTTATTGAAGAAACAGCCCAATGATAACGGTATAATCTTCAAAATGAAATAAAACTCTAAATGCACTGTTCCAAATTATTAGGCACAGGACATTTTCTAAACATTTAATATGTTTTAGAGAACTGAAAATGCTCATTTGTTGAATTTGCAGCATTAGGAGGTCACATTCACTGACATAAAAAGCTATTTAACTCCAAAACATCCTAACAGGCCAAGTTACATGGTAACATAGGAACCCTTCTAAATCTCACCTTCACAATTCTTGCATCCATTGAACTTGTGATTTCTGGAGAGTTTCTGTTTGTATTTTTTGCATGATGTCAGAATCACCTCCCAGAGCTGCTGTTTTGATGTGAACTGCCTCCCAACCTCATAGATCCTTTGCTGTTTCCCCATGATTCCGGCCCAAAACATGACTCCTCCACTTCCTTGCTGACGTCGCAGCCTTGTGGGACATGATGACCATCCACCACCATCCACTACTCCATCTATCTTCATGTATGTCTGGGCCCACTGCAAACATTTCTGCTTGTGAGCACTGTTTAGGGGTGGCCGAATAGTAGGTTTATGCACCACAGCAAGCCTTTGAAGGATCCTATACATTGAGGTTCGAGGGACTCCAGAGGAACCAGCAGCTTCAAATATCTGTTTGCTGGTTTGTAAGGCCTTTTTAGCATCTTCTCTCTTAATCCAATAAACTTGCCTTGTAGAAACCTTCCTCATTCTGCTTTTATCTGCACGAACAGGTCTGTGCTCAGAATCAGCCACAAATCTCTTCACAGTACGATGATCACGCTTACGTTTTTGTGCAATATCTAATGTTTTCATCCCTTGTCCAAGGCATTGCACTATTTGTTGCTTTTCGGCAGCAGAGACATCCTTTTTCTTTCCCTTGTTACTTGAAAACTGTGGCCTGCGTAATATCATGGAACATCCAGTTTTCCTTTTATTGGGTTCACCTGCCAAATTATTACAGGTATCTGAGATTGATTTCAGTGATCCAAAGAACCCTGAGACACATACCATCAATGGGTTTCACTGAAAAAAAACAAAAAAAAAACCTATGACACTTAATTTGCATAATAATTTGGAACATGGTGTAAATAGTGTAAACTGTTGTGAAATATTAAAAAAAACAAATGCAAAAACCGTATAAGTGTCACACAAAAGGCGCTCTGCTGTAAAAATTATAAATAGCAAGTGCCATGACAAAAAACAGGGCCTTTTGGTTTATACGTTTTTGCAAGAAAACGTACAGTAAGCTGCCTCACCAACTTCACGGTGGGCCCTGGTAGAGACAGTCCTAACTCTGTCCCTAGTACTACGTTAAAAACCTGCCAATGTGTACATACCTCTAGGCAGGACGCGGGAGAGCACAGGAAAATCTCACCTTGTAAGGGTGTGTGGCAGGCAGCTCTGTGTGCAGACTTCATAGGGGAGGGGCAGGTGCCTCCAATTTCTGCTGTACCAGCAGGGTTAAACATGAAGCCAAAGAATATGAGTCTGCACACATTGGAAGCAGCAGTGTGAACTGCGACCAATCCCCACCAAAAACATGAAAAAACAAATGCAAAAACTGTATAGGTGTCACACAAAAGGCGCTCTGCTGTAAAAATTATAAATAGCAAGTGCCGTGACAAAAAACAGGGCGTTTTGGTTTATACGTTTTTGCAAGAAAACGTACAGTAAGCTGCCTCACCAACTTCACGGTGGGCCCTGGTAGAGACAGTCCTAACTCTGTCCCTAGTACTACGTTAAAAACCTGCCAATGTGTACATACCTCTAGGCAGGACGCGGGAGAGCACAGGAAAATCTCACCTTGTAAGGATGTGTGGCAGGCAGCTCTGTGTGCAGACTTCATAGGGGAGGGGCAGGTGCCTCCAATTTCTGCTGTACCAGTAGGGTTAAACATGAAGCCAAAGAATATGAGTCTGCACACATTGGAAGCAGCAGTGTGAACTGCGACCAATCCCCACCAAAACATGAAAAAACAAATGTTGTTAAATATTGTGTAGTGAGAATGTAAGAACAAATTGTAAATGTGTTTAAACAACGTTTAGTTAGCCAGCTAGGCATTTTGTAGATAATTGTTTATCACATGTTGATGGACAATTAGGTCTTCGAACTGTGAAATGACCAGGACAATCTTGTAAATAAGTTGCACTTCTTAACATGCCCCTTGTTAGTTTTCGACCAGCACAGCAGGGTGCAATGTCGGAGCCAATTGGACTTTGCACTTTGAACCTTTGCGCTAGTGACCTCAAAAACCGTCGGCATGGCTGAAGAACAGATGTCAACCCATGGTCTTTGTGCCCTGTAGCCACACCCAGGGATGAAGTTTATGGTGGTTTGGGGCAGTTCCCACCAGTTGTGTTTGAAACCCCGTGAGGAGGAGCTCCGTATTAGCACCATCTCAGGATACTGCTGTCCATTGAATGTTTTGATACTTTTATACTTTGATAATGTAACGTTCAAGAAAAATGTGCCTCCCATAAAGGGAAGATGTTGTTATTGCTAAGGTGCACCTGAAAAATATACATGTACTTACCTTTAATACTTTATTGTACCTATTTAACAGCCTGCGGATGTACAGTGCTTAACCAGGGGGGAGTATGGTGACCCTGCATCTTGGTTGCCACAGTGATGCTGCACCTAATCCACAGGTGTGGTATCATCGCTCTCAGGTAAGACAGGGAGACAAGCCTGAGATACACACACCCTAAACCCACTACAATTCCCAAATCCAGACCAGGAGATGCAGGGTGGAAGAAACCCCTCTAGAGGGCAGTCCCCATCTTCTGGCTGGAGGAAGGAGCAGTTTAGGAGGTGGGGAGACAGTGAGTGAGCAGTTAGTCTGCAGGAGACAGAGGAAGGGTGAGGAGCAACATCAGGACAGAATTGAGTTACAGGAGTAAATCTGGAGCAGGGCTGGAGTGGGACCAGTGGGTAGGTCACCACAGAGCCTAGCCAATGAGGACCCCAAAATCACAACCACCCTACAGGTTGTTGATGGAGGAACTGGTTGTATGGGGGACTGGCCCCAATCTGGTGTGAAACTGCACCTTTAATCAGGAAACCGGAGGCTACTGGTCTGCTACTGGCCTGTGTCTGTCCGCTTCTTCTGCGCCTTCCTGCACCACAACTACCACCACCATCATCCACACTGACTTTATTACTAAATCCTAGGGACCCACTCCGCCAGTGGGGAGTGTGACATTTAAGCTGCTGCAACCTCTATCCCCCATAGGTCCATATAGCAGCACTAGTCATCCCTGACCAGGCACCACAGGTGGCATCATGATAAAGACTTTAATCCCCTGTAAATAACCCGTTACTTCCTCGGTCAGTGCCACGACCGCTCGGATTGCCGCTGTGACATCCCCCCTGACTACACCCGGTTGGTCGAGTACCCCAGGCCTTGTGACCATTTAAAAAACATACGGTATATGGATGGTCCGTGGGACGGCCAATTTTTTTTCTTGGACCCACTGAGAAACATTGGCGAGTCTCAGACATTTCCTGTGACCATAAGCACAAATTTTTCCTCAGGCCGAATACAATAAATTGAAGATCAGCAATTGCCTCAGTGAATAACATTGGTGCAGGTGCAATCCAATTTTTAATAGCATTGCATTTGTTTATTGTATTTCCATGCAAATGTGGGTGAGTCCTAATACACATGAATATTAAGCCCTGCTCCGCTTTTATGTGATTTCAATTGGCAGAAAAAGGAAAGTGAGACACACCTGGCACAGCTTATCTCAAGTAAAATCATAAGGATACTTTGCTTCACTGACAGGGGAGAGTTAAGGCCCTGTCTCACACAACGAGATCGCTAACGAGATCGTTGTAACGTCACAGATTTCGTGACGCAACAGCGATCCCGCTAACGATGTCGTTCTGTGTGACATGCACCAACAATCTGGCCCCTGCTGTAAGATCGCTGATCGTTACACACCGCTCTGGGTCATTCCTGTGTCGCTTCGCTCCCGCTGGGAGCGCTACATCGTTGTGTTTGACAGAGATAATGAGCAACGATCTCAATGCAACACTATGGAGAGAAAATTCACAACGACCTCGGTATACTTTGGATCGTTCCTAAAGTTGTTTTTCACATCGCTGGTAAAATGCCTGTTTGAAAACGATGCACCAGCGATCCCTACACATCGTTATCATTATCGGGATCGCTTATGCGTCGTTATGTGAGACTTGGCCTTTAGGATGTCCCTATATCTATTATATACTTACTTAGTGGTGTCCGTCATAAACGTCCGAGGCGATGTACTGTAAAAATAAATAATTTACAAAAGATTGTGTAGCACTCTAATTTTGATCAGTTTTCTTTTTCATTTACCTCATTTAAATTTTTATTCTGTGCTTTAGATCATATTCCATTTATGAAATAAGCTTAAAATACTGCTGTTTTACTCACACTAGGATATTTTCACATAGCACAACACAATGACCTTAACATTAAGGGAATTGTGTGCTGTTCTCTAATTTTGATCATCAGTGCATGTATCTATCAAGCTGTACGTATGTTAGATATATATGTATTATTAAACATACAAATGCACACTCTGCAATACTTCAATTATACTTAACAGAAATTTATATAGCAGAATAAATTTTGGAACATAGATAGAGCCTGAAACTACACCATCAACAGGGAGTTTAAACAAGTATTATATCATGGGAGTTTAAACAAGTATTATATCATGGAGTTTATCCAATATTAAAGTATGGTGTTTTAAGAGTTTCATTACTTATAAAAACAAAGAAAGTGCTTATCGCTGGGATAATCATTTCCAGATCTTTTTCTATAGCTAAAGTATATTTCATACAGAAATAATATTTTCAACACCGGGAAAATACATACTTACTGTAATTCATTGCTAATGGAGTGGGCCAATGCAGCCATACGTTACTGAAGTATTTTATTGGTTAAAGATTTGTAGTCAATTACCCTGAGCACAAAAAGCGGCAGAAGAAAATTGTATTTAGTATTCTTTGTTGGAGGACAGTAGGCTATGTGTAAATCAAAGGCAATTAGCTTCATCTGTTCAATATTTGCAGATTTTAATACCCAGGTCTCCTAGTGAACTGTAAACTAACTGCTCAATCCCCTCTGATGGCAGGGAAGCAATACTCTGTCTGCTCCACAAGAGGATTAATTGAAATCATTATTGGCATCCATCAATTTTTTGCTTCACAGCACAAGAAAATATATAAATTACTTTGAGATGCTGAGGACATTTTCTATTTTTGATGTGTTTTTTTTTGCCAAGCCTTATGCCAGCCTGCTTACTTCAGTGTGATATGTGAAACATTTTCTGGCTCTCATTCAAGGCTTTGAACAAAACAGGATGTGTCCAAAATACACATTTGTAGATGCTCCACTAATGAAGGATAATGTGAGTGCTCATTTGGCAGTTCTAATCAAAATGAAGTATTTTGAAATGCTCACATATTTCTCTTCTATTGGATGAAGAAAATATTTGAAAAATTATTTTGCCGTTATTTAAACATAATTTAATTATGATGTTTTATTTTCGCAAAAGTTGCGTTTTCCCTAAAAGAAAATGAAAGTATTTAATGGCTTCTCTTTGGTAACTCATTCATTCCCCTTGGTTTGATTTTAATTTAAGAATTATTTTTACCTTTCATCATTGATACAACATGGTTCTCGCCGGTCAGATGATAAGGATGTCCTGTACTGAGGATAAATCAATATAAATAGGTCTAGTGATACTCAGAAGAAAAAAGCGGGTACACAAGCAAGGGTTCCAACCCGTAAATAGGCACTCAAAGATTACTTGGTCCTCCAAAATATACTTGAATTTTTTATGATTTTTTATTGTTCAGACAGTGTGCAAGAAAATTCTATATATTATGATGTTTCAACCCAAACATCAGGCTTCATCAGATACAAATTATTTTTTTCAGAAAATATGCCTTTAAGGAAAAATTACCATAAGAAAATCACAAGATTCTGTGGAGAAAGCAACATGAAGCATGCAGAGAGAAAGAGCGTGCCAATATGGCAGATTTAAAGCAGAAAGAGACACGCCTGGCTAGATGGATCTCTCCTGATTGCTTCCAAGCTGCCGAGTCTACAGCAACATCTAAACCAGTGCGCCGGATTGTACCTGTGACGGACAAGTACAGGTGTACCTCTGAGGAATGTGCAGGGACAGCAACAAAACCCGTAGGGATAAAGGAACAGCATTGAAGAAGCCTTGTCTTCCTTGTCTTTCATCCCAACGGAAGCGCGGATCATATGAGCACTAATCCCTTTGGATCTCTAAATATGGCAGATTAGCTCTGATTCTCCTGATCGGGAGCTGATTGGCAGAATTTGGCAGTTTCCGCAACACTGAACGGAGGTGTGCAGTTTGACTCAGTTAATTGTGTTTACATCTGGCTGCCATGGCAGCTAATAAAAGCCGCACATATGCCATCATCAATATTATATGACTGGAGAACCTCTTAAATTTTGCAAATTTCTTCCAGTAATATCTTGACATTCTATAAACGTTGGGACAAAGTAAGGTTAAACATCAAATATCATACATTATGGTGTCAGGAATTCAGTGCCTCATATCGGGTATTCAAGTAGTATAAGTTATTTCGTTTCAGATTTTTGGTGTCGTAGGCATTATTGTTTTCATTGGTGGTCTTACTTTTCCCGCAGATGATCATTTTGAAATGTAAGGCGCTTCCAAGACTTGCCGGACGTAAAGAAAGAGCTCTTCTATTCCAATACAAAATGACATACAACTTTACCTGTATAATTTAGTAAATGCACAGTGATAAATTAAAGAAAACGGTATATCTCCAGGCTCAGCGTCTCCCCCGCTATCATATGCTACTCTCAGAAAGCGTATAAAAAAAGATCTGACAGTGCCACTTTAAGAACAGGTTCTGAATTATGAAATCTGTTCCTTATGGATAGCATTCTTATTAAACCATAAATTGAAAACAAATTCAGGATAATTATAGTCTTTCTTCATAAGAAATGTATTAAAATTGTAGCCATGATATGAAATGTCTATCTAGGTGATTGACAATTTGCACAGAGCTGTTTATAGTTGGGGAGCACAGTGATATATTTTTCTCTGGAGGCATGTTGATAGGCCACTAAAAGCGAGAGAGGAAGAAAACAGTACATGCCAAAGGGATAAAATGCAATTAAATTGTTCATCTTTTCAATCAGGTTACATATGAAAAAAAAAGAGCTGCCTATGAACCTGATGATATGGCAAAATATATTCTTCTCAATGGTAGCGCATTGTTCCTTAAATGTGTCATTTTCTGTGTTTACTGTGCGCTTACTTTTTATATTACAAAATGTATGAATAATTATGTGTAAGTAACCATATCTAAATGTATTAAATATATTTCTCAGTGCTCTATATTTGTAATGTGATGTATGTGACAGCCTAAGATGCTAAAATGAACAGAAACATTGTTATATACATTTGCCTGACTTTTAATGTAAGGCTGCCTTCACACTGCATAATTTTCACATCCGTGGAGATCCTTAAATTTCAAGAACCACATGGACAGGCACTGATCTGTTCAAATGGATGCCAACTGATGGCCACGGCCATTTTTTTAATGGATCTGTCATCCGTTACCAGAAATAGGGGTGGAGGAGCTGTACCTTCGCTTCTGAGCATGCTCAATACAGCAAAACGGATCCGTTTTATGGATTCACACTTCATAGACATCCATGTTATTTTACACGTACAGCTACGGATCTGTGTCTGTCCGTTGGTGTCAGTGATTTTCAAGGCAGCCCAAAATCGTAACAGTCTCCAAATCTGGTGCATGAAAAAACTGACACACACAGATCAGTGACAAAACTGACACACACAGATCAGTGACAAAACTGACACACACAGATGGCCATATAGGACCAGTCCGTGCCCATAGGGATACATGGGAGGCCAAAATGGATCTGTGGTATCCATTTTAAAACGGATAGACACTGATCAGAAATATGCAGTGTGAAGGAAGCCTAAGTAAATCTATACCTGTTTTGCAATATTCTAAAATTCGGTAGCATATTTAATACTTTTAAGGGATCTATGTGACACAAAATACTAAATTGTGACACCATTCTAAAAACTACACCCCTCAAAGTGCTCAAAACCACATTCAAGAAGTTTATTAACTTTTTAGGTGCATCACAGAAACTTAAAGCAATGTGGAAATAAAAAATGAAAAAAAAATATTGCTTTAACCAGACATTTTTCATGTTTACAAAGAGTATCAGGAGAAAATGGACCATACAATTTGTTGTGCAATTTGTCTTGAATACACTGATACCCTATATGTGGTGGAAAACTACTATTTGAGTGCAGGACTGAGAAGGGAAAGCATGCTATTTGATTTTAGGAGCGCCATTTTGCCAGGAATAGATTGTGAACGCCATGTCCCATTTGAAGATTCTCTGACATGTTAAAAAAGCAGAAATCATCCAAACAAGTGAACCCATTCTGGAAACTACAGGGTGGGCCATTTATATCAATGCACCTAAATAAAATGGGAATGTTTGGTGATATCAACTAACTGTTTGTGGCACATTAGTGTATGGAAGGGCGAAAACCTTTCCAGATGGGTGGTGACCATGGCGGCCATTTTGAAGCCAGCCATTTTGGATCCAACTTTATTTTTTTCAATGGGAGGAGGGTCATGTGACACATCAAACCTATTGAGAATTTTATAACAAAAACAATGATGTGCTTGGTTTTAACATAACTTTATTCTTTCATGAGTTATTTACAAGTTTATGACCACTTATAAAATGTGTTCAAAGTGCTGCCCATTGTGTTGGATTGTCGAAGCAACCCTCTTCTTCTACTCTTGACACACTGATAGCAACACCGCAGAAGAAATGCTAGCACAGGCTTCCAGTGATTCACTGAATTGTATTATACAGGGCTGTGAAAATATAAAAATCACCATCTTTTCCACTAAAATTTTTCTTTGACCTCAAAATTTTAATTTTCAAAGACGGTAATATGAGATAGGGACCATTCCATTTTTTGCACAATTTCTCCTGATTTCACCAATACCCCATATTTGGTTAAAATTACTTTTGAGGCACAGTGCAAAGATGAGTAGGGAAGGAGCGATATATTAGAGTTCAGATTTAGTTTGACTGGTTTGGGGGCACCATATTCATATTAGCAGAGTGACCCCATTTTAACAAACTAGACACCCTCAATGAATTCATCCAGATAAGCAATGAGCATATTGAAACCACTGGTGTGAAACAGAATTTTATACTATTGGGTGGTGAATTATTCATTTTTTTTCAATAAAATGTTTTAGCCTCACGTTTTTACATTTTTAAGGGCCAATAAGAAAAATGGACCAAAGAGTTTATTGTGTAATTTTTCCTGAGTGTGTCCAATACCCTCTATGGCAGTGTTTCTCAACTCTAGTCCTCAGGACCCACCAACACGTCGTGTTTTCAGGATTTCCTTAGTATTGCACAAGGGTTTGAACTATCCCCGGTGCACTATCACCTGTGCAAGACTAAGGAAATCCTGAAAACAAGATCTGTTGGTGGGTCCTGAAGACTGGAGTTGAGAAACACTGCTCTATGTGATTGGGTACAATGCAAAGCTCAGAAGGAAAAGACTGCTAAATGTACTGGAATGGATAGTGGGTGCCATGTTACATTGGCAAAACCCCTGAGGTGCCAGAGCAGCAGAAATCCCACCAAGTGAACTCATTTTACAAACTGCACCCCTCAATGAATTCATCAAGGGGATTTTTGTAAATTACAGCCCTCTGGAAAATTTATTTGTGAGTGTGGTGACGATTTTGTCTCTGGAAAACACCCATCGAATTAAATACAGTGAATGTTGCAGAACTAACCCCTTCACAACCAATAATGTACCTATATCTCATGGTTTCCAGGGAGTTTCCAGCCCATGGCATATAGGTACGTTAGGTAATCATGTAGACATAGCAGCTGACCTGAGCAATAAAGCCTTGACCACGCTACACCAAAATGCGTGTCAGGACAGAGTGGGTGCTATGCACATTTGATCTACAGTGATTTCTTAAATTTGACTCTTTACTACTTTGTTTGGCAGTGAACAATCATAACTAGGTAGCTGTGACCAGTGCTGCTATATTTTAATACTAACATCTTTCTACCATTATGTACTAGACACTTTATATTCATATGCTGCTGCATTATTGGGTTATGGTGTCTCTTAACCCCTTCACCCACCCAGTGATATTCCATTTTCCTTTTTTTATTTTCCCTCTCCTTCTTCAAAGAGCCATAACTTTTTTACTTTTTTGTCAATATAGACATATGAGGGTTTGTTTTTTGGGGAACAAGTTGTACTTCCGGATTAAATCATTTATTTTACCATATAGTGTACAGGAAAACGGGAAATAAATTCCAAATGCAGTGAAATTGCAAAAAAAGTACAATTACATGTTTGTTTTTGTGGTTTTTTATTCTCCATGTTCACTATATGGTAAAACTGAAGTGTCAGTATGATGCCTTAGGTCGATACAAGTTCGCATATACCAAACATGTATACCGATCAGCTAAGGGCCTTTTCACATCAGCGATAAGCGCTGATCGCGGCAGTTGCGGTGAAAAAACCGCAACTGCCGTAGTTACCGCATAACAGCCGTACTTGCGGTTCACCTGCGGTAAGCCCCATGCAATGTATATGGGGCTTGCGGCAGGTGCAGCAAGTGCGGTATAGTTGCGGTTACGGCACTTGCGGCAGATGCGCGAAAAAAAACGCAGATGAACCGCACGTAACCGAAGTTATGCGGTAACCGCAGCAGTTGCGTTTTTTTTCCCCACAACTGCCGCGATCAGCGCTTACCGCTGATGTGAAAGGGGCCTTATTCAGGTAATCAGTCACTTTTCAAGCATTTTTTATACCAATTCTATTCATTTTGTATATGCATACATATGTTTTGCTTAAAGCTCACTGTGGTTAACTCTACAATTTGTTATATTTTTAGGAATTTTCTGTAAACTTTTAATAGTTGCATAGTGCTTGATCGTTATCAGGAATGCACTTGACCTGTTATTTTGCATCATTTAAAGTTTTCTGTTTTTCTGTGAACATATATATGCTGCCGGACATTCTTAAATGGTTTCAAGCATTTGATAAATATGCGTTCATAGACATACAATTCTGTTTATACTGTGTAAAGGTTTCCAGATAATCCAGTTCATTGGTCCACAGGCACATCGTGAAGAAACTCACTTTCACCAGGCTTGAGGTGGGTATAATTCCTTATGTTTCTGGTGTAAGACTAGTTAATGAGAATGACCTGTCATTCAAACAAAGATCAAAAACAATACACCTGTCCAATTGAAGGAGCTGAAATGTGACCAGGTCATCAAAATAGCATTGATCAATATTAGAGCAAACAGAAAGGAATGCACAAGGATCAGAAAAGTTCTAGTTACTGTAGTGGATGTTAGGAAGTATGTTACGTAGAAACATCACTATCAAAATTGAACAATGTGTATTCCTTTTGTATAGTTTATATGCGATTACATTCAGCATAAACATAACAAACCCCCATAAAACCTAAAAATAAATCTCAATGTATGAACATTTTTAGGATTTGTTAGTTTTAATATCTATACTTCTTTCCATGTATACATACATTATAGTCATGGCCGAAAATTTTGGCACCCTTGAAATTATTACAGAAAATGTAGTATGTCTCCCAGAAAATTATTGCAGTTTCACATGTATTCTTATACAAGTTTATTTCCTTTGCGTGTATTGGAACAGCACAAAAAGAAACAAAAAAAAAGTTAAATTGGAAATAGTTTCACACAAAACCTCAAAAATGAGCCAGACAAAATTCTTGGCACCCTTAACTTTAAATATTTACTTGCACACTTTTTGGAATAAATAACTGCAATTATAAGGATTCAATGGGATTTAATCTGGACCATTGCTGACCACTACAGGGCTCTCCAGCACTTTTCATTTCTGGGTACGTTTGACATCATTGTATTGCTTGAAACCCATGACAAGGAAACAAACCCAGCTTTCTGACACTCTGCCCTAAAATCCTTTGGCAATCTACAGATTTAATTTTGTCTTTCACATAGTCAAGGCACCCAGTGCCAAAGACAACAAAACAACCACAAACATCTTTGAACCTCCAGCATATTTGACTGTAGGTCCTGTGTTCTTTTTTTTTAAGTCCTCTGAGGGACTTATTTGTCCACAAGATGCATTGCCAGAAGGATTTTTGCATATTCATGTACATTTTGGCAAGCTGCAGTCTAGCTTTTGTATGTTCATGTGTCAGTAGTGGTGTCCTCATGGGTCCTCTGGCATAGCATTTCAATTTATTCAAATGTTGACAAACAGTTCGCGCTGAAACTGATACACCCTGAACCTGCAGGACAGCTGGAATTTCTTTGGAAGTTGATTGGGGCTGCTTATCCACCATCCATACTATCCTGAGTTGCACTCTTTATCAATTTTTCTCTGACATCCACATCCAGAGAGATAAGCTACAGTGCATGGATTGCTTGATTAAGTTATGCACCATTGACAAACAAACATTAAGATTTCTGGAGATGGACTAGTAACCTTGAGATTGTTGATATTTTTCAACAAATTTTTATTCTCCATGCTTAGTGTGGCACAAAGAAACACAATGCATATATTGAGTCAACTTTCAGGTGTGATTTTCATATTGCCTACACCTGTTAATTTCCACAAGTGAGTTTAAACGAATATCACATACTTGAAACAAAGTTGTACCCACAATTTTGGAGAGCCGCCAACAGTGTTATCAGGCCCATTTTGGGGATTTTTAGGGAAATTACAGAACAGACCAAAGTTTGGACACACCTTCTCATTGAAAGAGTTTTCTTTCTTTTCATGACTATGAAAATTGTAGATTCACACTGAAGGCATCAAAACTATGAATTGACACATGTGGATTATATATTTAACAAAAAGTGTGAAAGAACTGAAAATGTGTCTTATATTCTATGTATTGAACAGCACTAAAAAAAGAAACAAAGAAAAAACAGGTAAATTGAACATTAGTACAGACCAAAAGTTTGGACACACTTTCATTCAAAGAGTGTGCTGTATTTTCATGACATGAAAATTGTAGATTCACACTGAAGGCATCAAAACTATGAATTACACATGTGGAATTATATACTTAACAAAAAAGTGTCAATCAACTGAAAATATGTCTTATATTCTAGGTTCTTCAAAGTGGCCACCTTTTGCCTTGAATTACTGCTTTGCACACTCTTGGCATTCTCTTGATGAGCTTCAAGAGGTAGTCACCGGAAATGGTCTTCCAACAGTCTTGAAGGAGTTCCCAGAGATGCTTAGCACTTGTTGGCCCTTTTGCCTTCACTCTGTGGTCCAGCTCACCCCAAACCATCTCGATTGGGTTAAGGTCTGGTGACTGTGGAGGCCAGGTCATTTGGCGTAGCACCCCATCACTCTTCTTCTTGGTCAAATAGCCCTTACACAGCCTGGAGGTGTGTTTGGCGTCATTGTCCTGTTGAAAAATAAATGATGGTCCAAGTAAACGCAATCTGGATGGAATACTATGCCGCTGCAAGATGCTGTGGTAGCCATGCAGGTTCAGTATGCCTTCAATTTTGAATAAATCCTCAACAGTGTCACCAGCAAAGCACCCCCACACCATCACACCTTCTTTTCCATGCTTCACAGTGGGAACCAGGCATGTAGAGTCCATCCATTCACCTTTTCGCACAAAGACACGGTGATTGGAACCAAAGATTTCAAATTCGGACTCCTCAGACCAAAGCACAGATTTCCACTGGTGTAATGTCCATTCCTTGTGTTCTTTAGCTCAAATAAGTCTCTTCTCCTTGTTGTCCTTAGCAGTGGTTTCCTAGCAGCTATTTTTCCATGAAGGCCTGCTGCACAAAGTCTCCTCTTAACAGTTGTTGTAGTGATGTGTCTGCTGCTTGAACTCTGTGTAGCATTGACCTGGTCTCTAATCTGAGCTGTTGTTAACCTGCGATTTCTGAGGCTGGTGACTCGAATGAACTTATCCTCCACAGCAGAGGTGACTCTTGGTCTTCCTTTCCTGGGGCGATTCTCATGTGAGCCAGTTTCTTTGTAGCACTTGATGGTTTTTGCAACTGCACTCGGGGACACTTTCAAAGTTTTCCCAATTTTTCGGACTGACTGACCTTCATTTCTTAAAGTAATGATGGCCACTCGTTTTTCTTAGCTGCTTCTTTTTTCAGTAGGACTATCAGCTGTGTATCCATCAGACTTCTGCACAACACAACTGATGGTCCCAACCCCATTTATAAGGCAAGAAATCCTACTTATTAAACCTGACAGGGCAAACCTGTGAAGTGAAAACCATTTCCGGTGACTACCTCTTGAAGCTCATCAAGAGAATGCCAAGAGTGTGCAAAGCGGTAATAAAAGCAGTAGGTGGCTACTTTGAAGAACCTAGAATATAAGACATATTTTCAGTTGATTCACACTTTTTTTGTTAAGTATATAATTCCACATGTGTTAATTCATAGTTTTGATGCCTTCAGTGTGAATTTACAATTTTCATTGTCATGAAAATACAGCACACTCTTTGAATGACGTGTGTCCAAACTTTTGGTCTGTACTATATGTTCAATTTACCTGTTTTTTCTTTGTTTCTTTTTTTTGTGCTGTTCCAATACATAGAAAGGAAATAAACGTGTGTAAAACAAAACATAGAGAAATGAGGGAGTGATGGTGTGTCACGGTCCGCGCTGCTCTGGGTTCAAAATAACTCACCAAGGAGCCAATCAACTTTTCATCCTCTTTATTCCTCCTTCTCCTACGCGTTTCAGCGCCACACCGGCGCCTTTCCCTGAGGAAGGCGCCGGGTGTGGCGCTGAAACGCGTAGGAGAAGGAGAATAAAGAGGATGAAAAGTTGATTGGCTCCTTGGTGAGTTATTTTGAACCCAGAGCAGTGTGGACCGTGACACACCATCACTCCCATCATTTCTCTTGGATCATACCACTATCCAGTGGTAGGTGGAGGTCCTGCAGCAGCTTGGAACATTGATTCCTAAACGCCTTCAAACCAGTTGTGGGGATCACAACTGGACCAGGTGAGCGGCTCCACAGCACCACCATATTACACTAGTGTCACTAGTGATAGGGCACTATTGCGCCTCTTGTCCCCCTCCCTTTTATATTTTGCAGTAAAACGAAACATAAGTATTTACAAAAAAATTTGGTGAGAAATACATCATTTTCTGGAAAAGTTTCATTAATTTCAAGGGGGCTAACACTTTCATCCATGACTGTATGTTCTCATGTCTTTTCCGAGATGAATTTGTTTTTTTGGAAGTTTCTGCTAGTAAGCAGGCTATTTTTATCACACTCTTCAGGGTTGTTCATTAGTCAGTCTGTGCTACATACTTACCAAATGCCATCTTTCCACTTCTGAGTTTGTGTTGTTTGTTACTTCAGAGTTCTTAGATGCATGATATAAATCATTTTATGTTGAAGAATGGGTTTCACTACATAAATCATACAAATAATGTCAGTCACTTTTTATAGTTAAAGTGTACTACTGTAGATATGTCATTTTTATTTCTTCACCATTCTTAAAGGGGTTAGTCAAACTTCTTACAAAATTGAAAAAGTGTTGACATATATCCAAAGCACACCACCGAATCAAGTAAAGATTAAGAATATATCAGGTTTATTAACCACACAAAGACACACAATTAAAAACAACTAAAACCAATACAAACATGTATAGCCACAAAAATATCAGACATGTTAGTGTTCGTAGGAACTCCCCAGCCTCCAAATTGCCGTATTTGTCAGTTAAATCCAAAGAATAACAAGTGCAAGAATGATATTTAAAGTAAAGTAAATATTTCCACAATACAGGAGGCAAAAGTCATTAGACATTCACAGTATGCAAAGTACCAAAGATTGCAATCCTCCTATATCTGATTGCACTATAGCCCTGACCATGGACAAACTGTTCCAGTGGGAGGTAACCTGGAATAACGACAGCTTAACAACACCCTACACTGAAGGAGTAACCCTTATCCGACAGGGTGATATAAAGGAAGCTCACCAGTGGGCAAATAGTCACTACGCTGTCAAGTTGGTAGGGTGCTGTAGCAGAATGTATACTGGGACTGCTGAGGATCCTCAGACCCACGTGTATTGCCGCCACTGCGGCTTCTTCTGGTTGTTGCCTGTCCTTAGCAGTGGTTTCCTATGCAAGAAATCCCACTTATTAAACCTGACAGGGCACACCTGTGAATAATTGTTTTTAATTGTGTGTCTCTGTGTGGTTAATAAACTTGATATATTCTTAATCTTTACTTGATTCGGTGGTGTGCTTTGGATATGTCAACACTTTTTCTATCTACTCTTTAATTGCCGAAGGCACGTTTGTGTCGGACCCCGGCACGCCGTGGCTTTGTCACTATGTGACGTCACCACGCCGTGCGAAGCATTGCCCGCGTAGCGGGCATTGCGACCCCTCGCCGCTGTCATCCCGCTCCGGAGCAGCTGCTGTCAGCACATGCTGACACAGTGCTCCGGAGCCTGTGCCCCTGTGCCCCTGTGCCCGCTCCGGAGCAGCTGCTGTCAGCACATGCTGACACAGTGCTCCGGAGCCTGTGCCCCTGTGCCCCTCTGCCTCTGTGCCTCTGTGCCTCTGTGCCCCAGTGCCGTAGTGCCCCTGTGCCCCTGTGCCCCAGTGCCTCTGTGCCCCTCTGCCTCTGTGCCTCTGTGCCCCAGTGCCCCAGTGCCGTAGTGCCCCTGTGCCCCAGTGTACACAGTGCAGGCGGCCAGCACCGGCCACAATGCGGCCCCCGAGGACAGGAAGGGGTTAAGGTGACTGTGTGCAGAGTCACTCACCTGAGCTGCGGGCGACTCTCCTCCACCGCCGCCTCAGACACCGGGCACCGGGCGGCACAGGGCGGCATGGGGCACACACACACGGCCGGGCGACCCTTCCTCCACCGCCGCCTCAGACACTGGGCACAGGGCGGCACAGGGCGGCATGGGGCACACACACACGGCCGGCACTGTGCTCACACCCCGGGCACACACACACGGCCGGCACTGTGCTCACACCCCGGGCACTCACACCAGTGATATCAGGGCACAGACATGACCTGCGGTAATCCCCATAAGGATTACCGCAACCGCACCGCAAGTGCAAGCTGCGGCGCGGTTGCGGTATTCCCAATACAAAGTATAGGGGGACTTGCGGCAAGTGCGGTTTTGCCGCACCTGCCGCAAGTCCCCCTATACTTTGTATGGGGATTACCGCAAGCGCGCCGCAGATGCGGTTTTTTAATAAAATAATAAATAATAAAATAAATAAATAAAATAATAAATAATACAATAAATAAAATACATAAATAAAATAAAATCTTAATACAAATAAATTCAATTAAAATATAAAATAATAAAAAAATTTAATAATAATAAAAATTGTAAAAAAAAAATAAATAAATAAATAATAAAATACAAAATAATAATAACAAAAAAAAAAATATATTAAATTAAGATATTAATTACATTAACTAATTAAAATATAATAAAATAAATTTAATTAAAATAAAAAATTAATATACAAAATAATATCATTAATAATATATTAATCTACTATATAATTGCCGTAGGCAAAATCGTGTCGGCCCCCGAAATCGCCGTGGCTTTGTCACTTTGTGACGTCACCACGGCGAAGCATTGGCCGCGCGAGCAATGGCCGCGAGGCCATTGCGAGTCGCTAGCTTTGTGCGAGCAATGGCCGCGAAGCGGCCATTGCGAGTCGCTGGCCGAAAATAGAACCAGAGGCTCGGCCACAAAGCTAGCGATTTACCGCTCAGGTAGCGAGTCGCTGCCTGAGCGGTAAATCGCTAGCTTTGTGCCGATAATAGAACCAGAGGCTCGGCCACAAAGCTAGCGATTTACCGCTCAGGTAGCGAGTCGCTGCCTGAGCGGTAAATCGCTAGCTTTGTGGCCGAGCCTCTGGTTCTATTTTCGGCCACAAAGTTAGGGATTTACCGCTCAGCCCCCCAATAAGTATTGGACCCCCCAAAAAAAGTATTGGACCCCCCAAAAAGTATTGGACCCCCCCAAAAGGTATTGGACCCCCCCAAAAAGTATTGGACCCCCCCAAAAAAAGTATTGGACCCCCCAAAAAAGTATTGGACCCCCCCAAAAAAGTATTGGACCCCCCCAAAAAGTACTCAGACCAGCTATAACTATTATAAGCAAATTTATGCACGTTCTTGAATCCCGATGCATTTGCATCGGGCTCACAGCTAGTGTACTATATAAGTAGCTAATGTTGACATTGAGCACCCCCTTTGTTTGACCTCACTGATTGGAGTGGTGCACCTACCCATTAAAAATAAACTTCTTACAAAAGTCTGCAGTCAGTCAGTATGACTGCAGACTTCTGAATCATGACAACAAACGGTACATATTCTGTCATGGTTCTCGGGAATTCCTGATGCGTGCAGGTGGTCTCGTGATTGCATGTATGCAATTTGCATACCTGTAATTACATGCCAGCTAGACTAGCTCTGCTTCTGTCAATAAAAGTGAATTGTGAGAAACCAGATGAGTCTAGTTGGTACATGCAAATGAAATACATGCTGCCACATGACCGCCTTGTTGCAGTGGAATTACTAGAAAGTCATCATAATTTGCAGTCTGGCAACAAAGAGTCACTGCAGGCTTTTGTCCCAAGCCTGGATAACCCCTTTAAGAGCCTTGCTGTCAGTTAAAGGAAACTTGACACCTTTTTTTCTCATATAAATTGCAGCCATCACCCTTATACACAGCATTCTAGAATATTGTATGTATGTCCCCAATCTACTCTGCATAATGTAAAAAAAGCTTTTATTATACTCACCTGTGGGGCGGTTTGGTCCGAAGGGCATCGCTGGGCTTAATCTGGTGCCTCCTCTCTTCTTGAATCATCCACACAGTCTCCCCATCATGATCCTGTGCAGGTGTATTTCTCTCTGCCCTAATGAGAGCAGAGAGTGCTTGCACATGCGCACTACAATATTTTGTTTTGCCCTCAGCAGGGCACAAAAAAGGGTAGTACACATGTGTGGAGAAAGGCCAAAGAACACCTGCGCATGCACACTATAATACTTTGCTCTTCCATTGGCATGACAGACAGAAGTGTGCCTGTGCAGAATCACAATCTAATATATAATTGCCGTAGCGCACTTCCGTCATATTCGGCGCTACTTCCGTCGTCGTGGACGTGGCTGCCAAAGTGACGGAAGTGCGTTAGGAACACACACACACACACACACACACACAACACACACACACTCCAGTATACTTACCCCGCCGCCATCCCGCTACACCGCTCCCGCCATGGCTCCGCCCACCTCGCGGGGCTCCCGCCATGGCTCCGCCCACCTCGCGAGACTCCCCGCATGGCTCCGCCCACCTCGCGGAACTCCCGCCATGGCTTCGCCCACCTAGCCTGCGCTGACCACAGAGCCTCCTTCCTGCGCTGACCACAGAGCCGCCGTCCTCTGCTTACCACAGAGCCTCCTTCCTGCGCTGACCACTCTACCTCCTTCCTGCGCTGACCACAGAGCCGCCATCCTCTGCTGACCACAGACCCATCGTCCTCTGCTGACAACAGACCCACCGTCCTCTGCTGACCACAGAGCCCCTGTCCTCTGCTGACCACAGAGCCCCGTCCTCTGCTGAACACAGAGCCCCCGTCCTCTGCTGACCACAGAGCCCCCGTCCTCTGCTGACCACAGAGCCCCCGTCCTCTGCTGACCACAGAGCCGCCGTCCTCTGCTGACCACAGAGCCGCCCTCCTCTGCTGACCACAGAGCCGCTGTCCTGCGCTCACCACTCTGCCTCCTTCCTGCGCTGATCACTCTGCCTCCTTCCTCCGCTGATCACTCTGCCTCCTTCCATCGCTGATCACTCTGCCTCCTTCCTGCGCTGATCACTCTGCCGCCGTCCTCTGCTGACCACAGAGCCGCCGTCCTGCGCTCACCACTCTGCCTCCTTCCTGCGCTCACCACTCTGCCTCCTTCCTGCGCTGACCACTCTGCCTCTTTCCTGCGCTGACCACAGAGCCGCCGTCCTCTACTGAGCACAGAGCCGCTGTCCTGCGCTCACCACTCTGCCTCCTCCTGCGCTGATCACTCTGCCTCCTTCCTGCGCTGATCACTCTGCCTCCTTCCTGGGCTGACCACAGAGCCGCCCTCCTCTGCTGACCACAGAGCCGCCGTCCTCTGCTGACCACAGAGCCGCTGTCCTCTGCTGGCCACAGAGCCCCCGTACTCTGCTGACCACACAGCCGCCGTACTCTGCTGACCACACAGCCACCGTACTCTGCTGACCACACATCCACCGTACTCTGCTGACCACACAGCCGCCGTCCTATGCTGACCACAGAGCCGCCGTCCTGCGCTTACCACTCTGCCTCCTTCATGCGCTCACCACTCTGCCTCCTTCCTGTGCTCACCACTCTGCCTCCTTCCTGCGCTGACCACTCTGTCTCATTCCTGCGCTGACCACAGAGCCGCCGTCCTCTGCTGACCACAGAACCACTGTCCTCTGCTGACCACAGAGCCGCCCTCCTCTGCTGATCACAGAGCTGCCGTCCTGCACTCACCACTCTGCCTCCTTCCTACGCTGATCACTCTGCCTCCTTCCTGCGCTGATCAATCTGCCTCCTTCCTGCACTGATCACTCTGCCGCCGTCTGCTGACCACAGAACCACTGTCCTCTGCTGACCACAGAGCCTCCCTCCTCTGCTGACCACAGAGCTGCTGTCCTGCGCTCACCACTCTGCCTCCTTCCTGCGCTGATCACTCTGCCTCCTTCCTGCGCTGATCAATCTGCCTCCTTCCTGCGCTGATCACTCTGCACCGTCCTCTGCTGACCACAGAGCCGCCGTCCTGCGCTCACCACTCTGCCTCCTTCCTGCACTGACCACTCTGCCTCCTTCCTGCGCTGACCACTCTGCCTCCTTCCTGCGCTGACCACAGAGCTGCCATCCTCTGCTGACCACAGAGTCACTGTCCTCTGCTGACCCGCCGTCCTGCGCTCACCACTCTGCCTCCTTCCTGCGCTGATCATTCTGCCTCCTTCCTGCTCTGCAGGCAATGGAATAAAACGATGTTTGGGTGAGCGCTGGGATATGAAGACAGCTACACTTCAACAAGTATTTTACCTGTAAGTTTATTGTTCAAATCACACTAGGTCCTCTCCCACAACATGTTTCGACGCTCAGGGCATCTTCCTCAAGTGGAACTTGACGGATCATGTGCAATTACACAGGTGGACACCGAGGAAAAAGGGAAAGAAATCCACACCGTCCAGAGAGAGACCCCGTGCACTCACTACGTGAGCCTCCCTGTTGTGCAGACAGCACAACAGGAAAAGGTGAGTGTAACGGTGACTTAACAGAGGGTGGATATAAAACATAAAGCAGCGTGGCGCAACCAATTTTTATATCTCATTACATCCTTCCTGCTCTGATCACTCTGCCTCCTTCCTGCGCTGATCACTCTGCCGCCGTCCTCTGCTGACCACAGAGCCGCCGTCCTCTGCTGACCACAGAGCCGCCGTCCTGCGCTCACCATTCTGCCTCCTTCCTGCGCTCACCACTCTGCCTCCCTCCTGCGCTGACCACTCTGCCTCCTTCCTGCGCTGACCACAGATCCGCCGTCCTCTGCTGACCACAGAGCCACCGTCCTCTGCTGACCACAGAGCCGCCCTCCTCTGCTGACCACAGAGCCACTGTCCTGCACTCACCACTCTGCCTCCTTCCTGCGCTGATCACTCTGCCTCCTTCCTGCGCTGATCACTCTGCCTCCTTCCTGCGCTGATCACTCTGCCGCCGTCCTCTGCTGACCACAGAGCCACCGTCCTCTGCTGACCACAGAGCCGCCGTCCTCTGCTGACCACAGACGCGCCCTCCTCTGCTGACCACAGAGCCGCCCTCCTCTGCTGACCACAGAGCCGCCGTCCTCTGCTGACCACAGAGCCGCCGTCCTCTGCTGACCACAGAGCCGCCGTCCTCTGCTGACCACAGAGCCGCCGTCCTCTGCTGACCACAGAGCCGCCGTCCTCTGCTGACCACAGAGCCCCCCTCCTCTGCTGACCACAGAGCCCCCCTCCTCTGCTGACCACAGAGCCCCTGTCCTCTGCTGACCACACAGCCGCCGTCCTCTGCTGACCACTGAGCCGCCGTCCTGCCCTGACCACCGACCCTCCGTCCTGCGCTCACCACTCTGCCTCCGTCCTGCGTTCACCACTCTGCCTCCGTCCTGCGCTCACCACCTGCCTCCATCCTGCGCTCACCACTCTGCCTCCGTCCTGCGCTCACCACTCTGCCTCCGTCCTGCGCTCACCACTCTGCCTCCGTCCTGCGCTCACCACTGAGACTCCTTCCTGCGCTCACCACTGAGCCTCCTTCCTGCGCTGACCACTGAGCCTCCATCCTGTGCTGACCACTGAGCCTCCATCCTGTGCTGACCACTGAGCCTCCATCCTGTGCTGACCACTGAGCCTCCATCCTGTGCTGACCTCTCAATCCTGTGCTAACCACTCAGCCGCCGTCCTCTGCTGACCACAGAGCCTCCGTCCTCTGCTGACCACAGAGCCACCGTACTCTGCTGACCACAGAGCCGCCGTCCTCTGCTGACCACAGAGCCACCGTCCTCTGCTGACCACAGAGCTGCCCTCCTCTGCTAACCACAGAGCCGCTGTCCTGCGCTCACTCTCCTGCCTCCTTCCTGCGCTGATCACTCTGCCTCATTCCTGCGCTGATCACTCTGCCTCCTTCCTGCGCTGATCACTCTGCCGCCGTCCTCTGCTGACCACAGAGCCGCTGTCTTCTGCTGACCACAGAGCCGCCGTCCTCTGCTGACCACAGACCCGCCCTCCTTTGCTGACCACAGAGCCGCCCTCCTCTGCTGACCACAGAGCCGCCGTCCTCTGCTGACCACAGAGCTGCCGTCCTCTGCTGACCACAGAGCCGCCGTCCTCTGCTGACCACAGAGCCACCATCCTCTGCTGACCACAGAGCCGCCGTCCTCTGCTGACTACAGAGCCGCCGTCCTCTGCTGACCACAGAGCCGCCGTCCTCTGCTGACCACAGAGCCCCCCTCCTCTGCTGACCACAGAGCCCCCCTCCTCTGCTGACCACAGAGCCCCTGTCCTCTGCTGACCACACAGCCGCCGTCCTCTGCTGACCACTGAGCCGCCGTACTGCCCTGACCACCGACCCTCCATCCTGTGCTCACCACTCTGCCTCCGTCCTGCGCTCACCACTCTGCCTCCGTCCTGCGCTCACCACTCTGCCTCCATCCTGCGCTCACCACTCTGCCTCCGTCCCAGCGCTCACCAACTCTGCCTACGTCCTGCGCTCACACACTCTGCCTCCGTCCTGCGCTCACCACTCTGCCTCTGTCCTGCGCTCACCACTCTGCCTCCGTCCTGCGCTCACCACTCTGCCTCCGTCCTGCGCTCACCACTGAGCCTCCTTCCTGCGCTCACCACTGAGCCTCCTTCCTGCGCTGACCACTGAGCCTCCATCCTGTGCTGACCACTGAGCCTCCATCCTGTGCTGACCACTGAGCCTCCATCCTGTGCTGACCACTGAGCCTCCATCCTGTGCTGAACACTCAATCCTGTGCTGACCACTCAGCCGCCGTCCTCTGCTGACCACAGAGCCTCCGTCCTCTGCTGACCACAGAGCCACCGTACTCTGCTGACCACAGAGCCGCCGTCCTCTGCTGACCACAGAGCCACAGTCCTCTGCTAACCACTGAGCCTCCATCCTGTGCTGACCACTGACCCTCCATCCTGTGCTGACCACTCAATCCTGTGCTGACCACTCAGCCGCCGTCCTGTGCTGACCACAGAGCCGCCGTCCTCTGCTGACCACAGAGCCGCCGTCCTCTGCTGACCACAGAGCCGCCCTCCTCTGCTGACCTCAGAGCCGCCCTCCTCTGCTGACCACAGAGCCGCCCTCCTCTGCTGACCACAGAGCCGCCCTCCTCTGCTTGACCACTGAGCCGCCCCCTCTGCTGACCACAGAGCCGCCCTCCTATGCTGACCACAGAGCCGCCCTCCTCTGCTGACCACAGAGCCGCCCTCCTCTGCTGACCACAGAGCCGCCCTCCTCTGCTGACCACAGAGCCGCCGTCCTCTGCTGACCACAGAGCCGCCGTCCTCTGCTCACCACAGAGCTGCCGTCCTCTGCTGACCACAGAGCCCCGTCCTCTGCTGACCACAGAGCCCCCGTCCTCTGCTGACCACAAAGCCCCCATCCTCTGCTGACCACAGAGCCCCCGTCCTCTGCTGACCACAGAGTCCCCGTCCTCTGCTGACCACAGAGCCCCTGTCCTCTGCTGACCACATAGCCCCCGTCCTCAGCTGACCATAGAGCCGCCGTCCTCTGCTGATCACAGAGCCACCGTCCTGCGCTCACCACTCTGCCTCCTTCCTGCGCTTACCACTCTGCCTCCTTCCTGCGCTCACCACTCTGCCTCCTTCCTGCGCTGACCACAGAGCCGCCGTCCTCTGCTGACCATAGAGCCGCCGTACTCTGCTGACCACAGAGCCGCCGTATACAGTGCCAACCAATGAGCCACCATATACAGTGCCAACCACTGAGCCACCATATACGGTGCCAACCACTGAGCCACCATATACAGTGCCAACCACTGAGCCACCGTATACAGTGCTAACCACTGAGCCACCATATACAGTGCCAAACCACTGAGCCAACGTATACAGTGCTAACCACTGAGCCACCATATACAGTGCTAACCACTGATCCACTATATACAGTGCTAACCACTCAGCCACCATACAGTGCTAACCGCTGAGCCACCATATACAGTGCTAACCACTGAGCCACCATACAGTGCTAACCACTGAGCCACAATATAGAGTGCTAACCACTGAGCCACCATATATAGTGCTAACCACTGAGCCACCATATACAATGCTAACCACAGAGGCACCATATACAGTGATAACCACTGAGCCACCATATACAGTGCTAACCACTGAGCCACCGTATACAGTGCCAACCACTGAGCCACCATATACAGTGATAACCACTGAGCCAGCATATACAGTGCTAACCACTGAGCCACCGTATACAGTGCTAACCACTGAGCCACCGTATACAGTGCCAACCACTGAGCCACCATATACAGTGCCAACCACTGAGCCACCATATACAGTGCCAACCACTGAGCCACCATATACAGTGCCAACCACTGAGCCACCGTATACAGTGCTAACCACTGAGCCACCATATACAGTGCCAACCACTGAGCCACCGTATACAGTGCTAACCACTGAGCCACCATATACAGTGCTAACCACTGATCCACTATATACAGTGCTAACACCGCTGACCCACCATATACAGTGCTAACCACTGAGCCACCATACAGTGCTAACCACTGAGCCACCATACAGTGCTAACCACTGAGCCACCATATACAGTGCTAACCACTAAGCCACCGTATAAAGTGCCAACCACTCAGCCACCGTATACTCTGCTAGCCACTGAGCCACCATATACAGTGCCAACCACTGAGCCACCATATACAGTGCTAACCACTGAGCCACCGTATACAGTGCTAACCACTGAGCCACCATATACAGTGCTAACCACTGAGCCACCGTATACAGTGCTATCCACTGAGCCACCGTATACTCTGCTACCCACTGAGCCACCATATACAGTGCCAACCACTGAGCCACCATATACAGTGCTAACCACTGAGCCACCGTATACAGTGCTAACCACTGAGCCAACGTATACAGTGCTAACCACTGAGCCACCGTATACTCTGCTACCCACTGAGCCACCATATGCAGTGCTAACCACTGAGCCACCATACAGTGCTAACCACTGAGCCACCGTATACAGTGCTAACCACTGAGCCACCATATACAGTGCTAATCACAGAGCCACCATATACAGTGCTAACCACTGAGCCACCATATACAATGCTAACCACAGAGGCACAATATACAGTGCTAACCACTGAGCCACCATATACAGTGCTAACCACTGAGCCACCATATACAGTGCCAACCACTGAGCTACCGTATACAGTGCTAACCACTGAGCCACCGTATACAGTGATAACCACTGAGCCACCGTATACAGTGCCAACCACTGAGCCACCGTATACAGTGCTAACCACTGAGCCACCATACAGTGCTAACCACTGAACCACCATATACAGTGCTAACCACTGAGCCACCGTATACTCTGCTACCCACTGAGCCACCTGTATACACACAATTCATTTCACCGCACTCCCCTAACTATTAGTAAATAAACTATATATGGATTCTAGACTACCCGATTCTTTAGAATCGGGCCGCCATCTAGTATATAATACTGGGTGGAAGATAAAGCATGCAACATCCACATGAAGCAGGGAGATAGGAGGGCTGTATCAAGACCGACAATGCTTATCAGATTGAACTGACCCATGGGTGAGCATAATAAAACCTATTTTTCTACGTCATGTAGAATGGATTGGAAGCATGTATATAGCATTCTAGAATGCTGAAATTAAGGTCTTACTTGTGGTGGCCGCACTTTATATGGGACAAACTAGTGACGGGTTCCCTTTAATGCATACTGGGTTACATTCAAGTGCAGGTGAAGACCTATGTGCATGTAATATGTGCATGGCCCAGGAAATGTATAAGAGCACTAGATTGTAATACATCATCTACAATTGTCAATATAATAAGATATAATGACAATTTAGAAAAAACGCAACATATTTCATTGATATTTGCAGTTCTAAATAATACTACAAATAATGAAGTAAATCTAACTTATCACACAAATGTAAGGTTTCTGTATATGTTAACTTACCAAGTTACCAAGATGGCTCTTTGCTGCACTGTTACTGCTGCATATGAATATACTGTTAAGAATAAAGCTACCATATGTTATTTCAAACCCGTCTGTTGCTGATTACAGCTGTGCATGTATTCCTGATTACCCTCTGTGTGACAAAGACACTGCAACATTATAATTAATGCAAGAGGCTTACTCTAAAATTATGTGTTAAAGTAGCAATTTGATTGTGTATATGATGTGCATGTTTATAGAATTTTATAAAGAGAACATTGTAATCTAAAACAAAAGAGAGAAAAAAAGCAATTATTCTTCGTCTCTATCGAATGAGGCCACTATGGTCAATTGGTCATGGTTGCTATGAGATTTGTTCATGGTGGCCTTGCAGTTCTTAAAAGCATTTTCATGGAAAGACTTTGCACTAGTTACTCTACTTAGAAGATCCCAAGGGAACCCTGGCCTTCACCCTTTCAACTTTATATAGGGATTTGGAGTTAGCAAGGTTCGCTTGCTTATGTTTGCAGAGTGGCTGCTGGCCGGTGGAGTGAATTGGAATATGTATGCCTTATAAGCTGTGTCAAAACCAGGGGGGACAAAAAAACGAAAGCCCCAGTTCATCAAGAACAGCATTTTTCAAACTGATCAGAAACATGTTTCCATTTCCCAGCGGCATCCGCAATGAAAATACATCCCAGTGTGGTGATAAAGTCTGAGGCAGTAGAAACATATTCAAACACGGATGTGACAATAATCATTTATTTATCAGGATCTCATGGTTACATTTACAAATGTTCCTAGATAGACTGTTACTTCATGAGATAATGAATCGTAAAGTTGGTTCTTTCCACTCCATATTTCATGATGTAATCTGGTTCTTTTTTTTATTTAACTTATGAATTTAATTCACATCTTGATGAGTTTTATATTCAGACTAAAATCTGTATCACACAATTTGTTATGGATCCTAGACACTTGCAGACTCAAATTTATAGTCACCACTTAGGCCAGCTTCACACCACGGTTTTGTGCTGTCAGGTTGGATTCTGTTTACTACAGGATGAACCGGACAGAACCTGACAGGAGAGGATGAGCAGACAGTGTGGGCAAATATGCCAACCGATCCTATTTTTTGAAGGATTCGTTTTCTCCTGCTGTCCATGGTGCTGAATGAGCATGGTAGCATTTCAGAGCCTGCACTGTGGTGTACATCGGATCTGGGAAACGATCCGATTTATTAACGGATCCGGCGCTCATAGACTCCCATGTTATGAGCACTGGATTGCCCCTAATTTAGGACTGTCCGATTTTTGCACCGAAGCCAAAAAATGATGGTGGCTTCATTTTGTGCCCGGTGAAAAACAGGACAAAATCAGATCAGGCACAAAAAACACAAGACTGGATGGCCAAATAGGACCAATCCGGCACCATAGGAATACATTGAAGCAAAAACTGGATCAGGTTTTGTCCGGTTCAAACTGATGTGTGAAGCCGGCCTTACTCTGCATGGATTTATATTGGTGTCATCCACCTACCTGCCTAATACTTTACTTTGTGTTAATCATCTGCTTATTTAATGTGAACATTATTCATATACCGTATAGTCACAAGGTGTTTATGATTACTACATACGGAGTAAACTAAATAATTCTTAGATATTCATGAAGGAACTGAACATTTAGAGCCAAGTTTATGAATAAAAACCATATGGCAAGACCAGGAAGACTTTGGTAAAAAATTGGCTTCAACAGTGGTTATTCAGAGCTTGGAAGAAGTGATCCAATTGCATCCTTGGCTCTGAATATACAGCTCCTGCATGGAATCATATTATGCTCTTATAACCATTACCAGTTAAAGATCTTGTATTGATAAGAATTGATTATCCCTGACGTCAGTCAATGCAGTCATTGCTTTTTGTTATTAGTTTCAATTTGTCTTTGTGTGCTCCTTCAGTTAAGGAGAAAGTGTCATCAAAAAAATGACTTATTTTTTAAAATCATGTTTTTCTTTTACATTTACCAGTATTTTTTTATTTTGTAATTTTCTTTTCATATTACAAGCTGTATTAAAAAATAAATAAATAATCCTGCAATTTGCACAACAGCCCTGGGCTATTTTATTGCAAATTCAGGGAGAGTTCTTATCAGGCTTATTATCACCAGAGATGTTACATAAAGTGATACATTTCCCTTGTATTTTAGGCAAAAAAATAATAATTTTTATCTTTTACATTTTAAAATCAAGAAAACAGGAATATAGGCTCCTGCATGGTTAGTATCTAGTAACACCCCCTTTTACAGGTATTCACAGTTTGTAAATTGAGATGAGCGAAACCTCCTTTAACATATTTGCCAATTTTAAATTTGGCTGATTCGGCTCGGGGATCAGAAACCTGAACACATTCCCCAAATTTACAGCTAACGCAGCTATGTTCGGAAAATAAGTTCAAAATTTTAAATGGCCCTAAAACTTTCCCTGTTTGTTTGGGGCCAAGAATGCTTTCTTGAAGACCGGCTTGTATCAAAGAATAGAATTTATTGGAGCTAAATTTTTCAAGCAGTGCTAGATATGGCAGCAACTGCGAAGTCCAGGAAGATTACAATGTCCTTAAAACATCCATTTAAGAAAGCTTAATATTTTATTTTATAATTGAAAGATTGACACCTGTTCTGAGTTTTGGAAGACACAGTATCGATGAAAGAAGGAGCGGCACTCACCAAAACTTGAATGCAGTGCTGCAAATTTATTCCGGTAAAACTGGGGTTACATCTGTGCAGGGAAGGGAGTGAGGCAGGGTTGGACGACGGTCACACCGTTTCGCACAATTAGTGTTCCATGGGTCCTGCTTGAGGAGGGCTACTACGCAAGTGCCAAATCCCGCCCTGCCCTATATCATACAGCATAACATGGAGCAGGAGCAGAGCAGACAAAGCCGCTGACGTCGGAGGTACTAGGTGGCACAGGTGCTCAGAGCCTGCGTCAATGAACACAAGGAGGCGCAGGCGAGAATGGCATAACAGTCAGGAGGGAGGTGGCAAGGAAAAGAAAGGAGGCGGCACAGAGAGTCAGGTGGCGGGAATAGTCCCCGTGAACAGACCTGACTCCAGCCCCAGGGAATGCCCTCCTGACTTCAAACAGTGAGTTTTCCCAACGATATATCTGGGGGTACAGAGCAGCCAGACATATGGGGGACCCCTTGCCTGAATGCAGCATACATGCTGCATTCAGTGCTGCACATAGATTGCAATCTAGGAGGGGGGTGACAGGTCCTCTACAACTTCTCAGGGAAGTCCATGTTCTGGGTCTGTGCAAGGACACTAAGTGTTTGATACAGACCTCAAATTTTACAGTTCAAGTTCACCTTCACTAAAAAAAAAGGGTTTGGGGTCCCCCATATATTGATACGCAGCACAAATAAAGCACACGGCTGCGAGCTGCATACCCCAGCTGTATACATTATTTTGGCTGGATATCAAAATATGGGGGGCCCTAGGTGTATTTTTAAAAATTATTTAAATAAGTAAAAAAAGGTGTGTGGTTCTCCCCTAATTTTGATACTAAGCCAATGTAAATCATATGGCTGAGGGTCAATATTCTCAGCGCCGGGAAGCCCATAGGTATTGGGCCTCCTAAGGCTAAGAATAGCAGCCCACAGTCACCCCAGACATGGCACATCCATTATATGCACCATTTCTGGTGCTTTGCCGACTCTTCCAGATTGCCCTGATGCAGTAGCAATCAGAATAATATAAGGGGTAATGACAGCTGTTAATTGACAGCTGACAACAAGCCCTGGATTGATAATGATTAATAAAAAACTCCAATCAACTCTCATACACATGTTTGGATTAATGTAATAATACCATTCACATCGATATAAGGTACCAAACCTGTATTTGGACTAACAATATTCGTGGTCGCATACCCACAACTACATCTGAGCAAGTCACTATACTGTGTTACCTCTGTGTATGATTGATTGTCACCATATATTAGTTGGTATACTTCACAGATATGTATATATTGGTTTATATCTAAGCTATTATGTGACCTCTGCTATAGAATTCTGTACAGTCCTACTAACCCTGTTTAACCGTGGTTGTAAAGCACTGCTGCACTTTATCCTACACCTTAATAAAATTTAATTTTTATTAATATTCATGAGTTGTGTCGCAAAAGTTTGTTGTTGATGGATTGATGTTGTACAGGTCTCTATGAGCCCCCTCCAATGATAAATCATGCAAGTAAATAGTTAAAAAACACAGACACAGAGAAAAAACTTTTATTTGAAATAAAAAATACAGATACCCTTTTTTACCCAATTATGAACCCCAAACATACTCTTGGAGCTCTAATGGTGATCCACAATGAAGGCCCATGAAGCTCCCCTGTTGTGCTACAATCAGAGCTCATGTTGAGTGTTCACATCAAAGTAGCCACTTTTCCAAGAGCTCCAGCGCACACTATTAGTGATGTCACTTACATCACCACTCTTACGGATGTGGCTGTCCATGTGGACCAGAGCTCGTGGGGAGCGGTCATTTTAATGTCACTGTTCAAAGCAATCACTGACAAGTATAATTCTCCTGCATTTTGCTTCCTTTTTTATGCCCCCTAGCCTCTATTTTATAGCACTAAAGTTCAGATCCACATTGATTTATAAGTGGTTCGGGCTCAAGTTCAGGTTGAGCCTTGACCGAACCCAGACATTTTAAAAGTCCAGCCGGTTCCACTGAGCCTGAACATCTACTAGTTTACCCATCTCTAGTGCCTATGGATAACAGCTGTCCTTGTACTATCCACCCATCCGGCTTAGCTGCATCTTCTAGCTCCAATTGTCCATCTGTCATCTTGTATACTCCGCTGTACTTGTCCTTGCTGATTATCTTGCTGTCCAGCAAGACCAATTCCACTAGAACATTAGCTCTAGTCAATGCTGCTGACCTTGATAGCAGTAACAAATTAGTGAACCTAAGTACGTTAATATCAGATGATTTCCTTAATATGAAAGTTGACACAGCATGGCAATGAGCATAATAGCACCTGGAGTAGCTGAACTAAGCTTGATAGTAGTAGCCGGTTTGCTGGTTTGCTTGTTCAGAAGTCAGTAGGGTTGGACTCCATTTTTTTTACCGTGCTTTCTGTTTGGATGTTCTGGATCGGCAGCCCGTCAGGGTACATAAAACATCTAGTTGTTGAAAACACAAGGGTTTGTGTCATTGGCTGGTTTGTTTAATTGGCTGCCAAAGCCACATATCTCTATGGATATAAGAAGCGGCCATTTGCTGTCATCACCATTTTGAGAGTGTTACTGCTAGGGATAGTGCTGCTACCTCTCCGTAATGCTCCGTCCGTGTTACACAATTAAATAGCTAGATACTCAATCACTTTTTAGATTTTAGATTTCATAGGAATGTGGGAGTATCCAGCTGCACATAGGTGTTTTGTGCTGAGAACAAGTGTGATTTGTTGCGTTGGTAAAGCCATGTTTTTTGCATACATGAATGGATTGCAAAATCCTTCAGTTTCTCCTAAAAAGGCTCTGCTTGGCCGCTAACTTATGAATCTCAAATCCTTCAGTTTCCCCTACAGAGGCCCTAATGAATATACTGATGAATATTTAACCTTTAAATGCTAGACCAGACCCTGTGCTATGCATGCAGGCTGTGCCATTCTCCAATTTTTATTCTGTTCAATTGATGCCACTTTAGTGGTATCTGGCCCTAATTTTTTCAAATGCTGAGACTCTTTTTTGGGTCTCTTTGTCTGTTTCCTGAATTTAGCAGGGCTCTCTGAGCACCATGTCTACACCTGAAACTTGAAATACTGGTTCAGACCTTGTCCCATGCATCTATAACGCACAATGATGAAAATTTTAACTCCTTGGAATAGATGGCACTTTTCCTGGTGTCTGCCCCTAATTTGACCTGTGTTTGGCAGCTTTTGGGCCCCTTTGAAGGTGTTTTCTAGGCCTTTAATTTTGCCTCCCATTGATTTGAATGGGGTCCGGATGTTAGGCGAACTATTTGGCGAACATTGACCGTTTAGCGAACTTAACCGAATTCAAACTTCCAAAGGTTCACTCATTTCTAGCCTGGATGCCTTTCTTGAAAAATATAACATTACTGGTTATATATACTAGATTCTTAGACAAGGCACTAATCAAGGGAACTAGTCTAATTACCGAATGTGGAGTCAGAAAATAATTTTTTCCCCAGTATATTTGCCACTTGTTTTTTTTTTTGCCTTCCTCTGGATCAACATGTTAGGCTATGGGTTGATCTAGATGGACTTAAAGTCTACTTTCAACCTTAAAAACTATGAAACTATAATAGTATTAGTTAGTAGCAGTACTGTACTGCTGCTGTTGTGTAGACAGTTCTGCAGTCTCTGTGAACTGCTCCACAGTGGTTTAAGTTGGAGTAAATTTCCTTCTGTACATTAAGGTTTAATATTGTTGCTGTGTTACTGCAGTATTAGTTGCTGTTGTATGTATCAGGTGATGTGGTTGACCACTCATCCAGCCTTTGTTAAAGTAGGAATTCGATAATTATTTAGAATTCTCCTCTGCCTATCACCTTCCTTGTATACAGAGTGATAATAATAATAATAAATCTTTATTTATATAGCGCCAACATATTCTATAGCGCTTTACAATGTAGTTGTTAGAGTACAGAAAATACAATACATTAAGTAATTACAGTAGAGAACGAATACAGTACAATAATTGGATACAAAACAATAGGCATAGAATCAATGTAAAAAAGAAAATACAATAAAGCAAGAAATGAAGGTGACCCTGCTCAAAAGAGCTTACAATCTACAACGGGATACGGGTTGCACAAGGTACAGGGGCTTATTGCACTAATGGTCCAGGCATCTTGAGGAAATGGGGGATATAAATAAGCTTACATGAGATGGTCATCAGACAATCTGTGTAGCCCTTTTTGGTTTGGTGGAGTTTGTAGAAGAGTAATGTCAAGAGAGATAGCCCATTCACTATCTACAGTACAAAGGACTTCTATTAGGGAGTATGATAGGTCGCCTTAATAAGATGTGTTTTTAGGGATCGTCTGAAGCCATGCAAGTTGTGGATAGTCCTGATTTCTTGCGGTAGAGCATTCCAGAGGATTGGTGCAGCTCTGTAGAAGTCTTGGAGCCGGGAGTGGGAGGATCGGATTAGTGCAGATGTTAGTTGAAGGTCATTTGAAGAACATAGAGGACGGGTGGGGTGATAGACAGAAGTGAGGGAGGAGGGGGATGCTGCACTGTGAAGAGCTTTGTGGGTGAGAACAAGCAATTTGAATTTGATCCTCTAGTGTACGGGCAGCCAGTGCAATGACTTGCACAGAGCAGAGGCATCTGAGTAACGATTGGCCAGATGGGTGATCCTGGCTGCTGCATTAAGGATGGACTGGAGAGGAGAAAGTCTAGTGAGGGGGGGGCCACTTAATAGAGAATTGCAATAGTCAAGGCGGGAATGGATTAGGGCCACGATGAGGGTTTTTGTTGTTTCCATGGTGAGAAAGGGGCGGACTCTAGAGATATTCTTCAGGTGTAAGCGACAGGAGCGGACGAGAGATTGTGTGTGGGAGGAGAAAGAGTGATCGGTGTCAAACATAACACCCAGACAGCGAGCTGTTGCCTAGGCGTTATTGTGGTGCCGCAAACTGAGAGAGAGGTCAGATTTAGGGAGGTTAGTGGAGGGTGGAAGCAGAAGAAGTTCAGTTTTGGAAAGGTTTGATGTTGGAAACTGCAGCTAGACAGTCATTGGTGTTCTTTAATACCGCAGGGGTAAGGTCAGGGGCTGAAGTGTATAATTGTGTGTCATCAGCATAAAGATGGTACTGGAAGCCAAATCTGCTGATGGTGTGTCCAATTGGGGGTGTGTAGAGAGAGAAGAGAAGAGGACCGAGGACTGAGCCCTGAGGGACCCCAATAGTGAGAGGAAGAGGAGAAGAAATGGAGCCAGCGAATGATACACTGAAAGAGTGGTCAGAAAGATAGGAGGAGAGCCAGGAGAGAGCAGTGTCCTTATGCCAATGGAATGCAGCATAGAGAGTAGGAGCTGATGGTCAACAGTGTCAAAAGCTGCAGAGAGGTCAAGGAGAATAAACAGAGAGTGGTCACCATTACGTTTTGCCGTCAGTAGGTCATTGGTCACTTTGATGAGGGCAGTTTCTGTAGATTGAAGGGGGCAGAAACCAGAATGTAATGGATCTTGAAGAGAGTGAGCGGAGAGGTAACGGGTGAGGCGGAGTAGACCAGGCGCTCCTGGAGTTTAGAGATGAAGGGGAGATTGGAGACTGGTCTGTAGTTATTTGTGCAGGATGGGTCGAGAGAGGTTTTCTTTAATAATGGAGTAATCATCGAGTGTTTGAAGGAGGAGGGGAAGATGCCAGAAGAGAGGGAGAGATTGAAGATTTTGGTTAGATGAGTGGTGACGACTGGAGAGAGGGACTGGAGCAGGTGTGAGGGAATGGGGTCAGTAGTGCATGTGGTGGGACGAGAGGAAGAGAGGAGCCTGGAGACTTCTTCTTCTGTGAACGGGGTCAAATGTGGAGAGTGAACCGGAGGAGATGTGGGGTAGAATGGGGGTGGCAGCGTTGGAGGCTGAGAGCTGATTTCCTGGCGAATGTTGTCTATTTTCTCCATAAAGTAAGAAGCCAGGTCATCAGCACAAAGGTCAGTGATGGGGGCCAGCACTTTAGGACTGAGGAGAGAGTGAAAGGTGTCAGTTTTTTTGGATTGTTGGATAGTGAGGAGACCAGGGTGGTGAAGTAGGTTTGTTTAGCAAAGTGAAGGGCAGAGTTGTAAGTTTTTAGCATGAATTTATAATGGATAAAGTCTTCTGGTGAGCAAGTTTTCCTCCATAGACGTTCAGCACTCCTAAAGGCTGTTTTGTTCTATGTTTGGAGGTTCTGAGGGTGAGGGGCGCTCACAGAGCAACAGATAGGATCAATGAGTTTATGGAGCAATACCATTGTGATTTCTCTAATTCTAATGAAAATAATTGACTGGATTTGCTTTCTTGGGAGTTAATCGCACACATCAATTCAGTTTCTAAGTCTTCTGGGAAATATCCCTTTGTCACAGTCTGCAGTCATGAGATCATCTACTTTAATCATTGCATATAGAAGTCAACTACCTGCTATGAATATTGTCTTTCAGGACATTCATGACATCTGAACTGAGGTCCAATTAAATCAGCGTTCTGGCGAAAAGCAGCACTCACAGGTCAGGAGATACAAGCAGCTTTATTTCTTAAAAAGTTGTCCAGGCTTTAATCTGGAGGATTTTGGGGGGAGGATGGGGAGTCTTTAGAATGATGACCATTTTACACTGTCAGATGGAGCTTCCACACGTTCACATATACATAGTACAGGTGCCATTAACTTCCCTTTTATCAGCCTGTACATGTCTTCACTAGTAATAAAGCTACTCTTGTGGGAATACAAAAAACTAAGAAAAACAAAAAAAAGCCTCGTGCATGCTACATCAAATAACAGTGAAAATGCCTATTACCCATGAATAAAAACTTTTATGAAAACACTTACAAATCATTTTTGTCATTAATACTCGCAGATCCCTCTGCCCTGAACCTAAGGATCCAATTTGCTTCCTTTTGCAGAAGCAAGTTGTGGGTGTTCCTACCCTGAGGGAGGCATTTCCACTCTTTCCAACCCCACGAAAGTGAGTACTCTAGAATCCCCATTATGCTCAGCTCTGATATGTTCTATTAGCGTGAATGAACCTACTTCAGACTCAATAGAATTACAGTGTTCCCTAAAAAGTACATATAGACACCTATTCGTCTTATCTATATAATATCTACCACAAGTGCAAAAAATTGCATACACTATACTCTTTAATTTACATGAAATAAACTGCCTAACATTCTGCAAAACATGCGTTAGGGTTGATGGTCAATCACAGGTAAGAATTTAACCCATTGACGGGGAACTAGCCTTGGTTGTGGTGCATTGCATCGGGCGCTTTTTGCTTAGGGACATTCCCTTGATATTGTGTGCATATATACACTGTTGTGATTAACCATTGAATGCTAGGTGGTTTTTCTTGTATGGCATAATTGGTTTACATTGAATTTTTGTATCTTTGGGTTTACCTGTGTTGTGTACCAGTGCTGTTTTAATGTCTTCTGTTTTTAACCAGTTTGTGATGTTTAAATAAAGTTGTCAATTGTTGCTTGCATTTGGACAGACTCCTGGGTTCTCCTTTTTGGAAATATATTCTTTCCTAGGCAGAATCCCAAAGACTACTAAAAAAAAAGCAGTATCAGAAAAACTTACCATCGATGCCAAAAACAAAAACCAACACTGCACTTGCAGGATGCAGTCAGACCCCACTATGTAAAGCAAGCCAAGGTGTGTAGGCTAATAAATCACCTCATCCTACAACAAGGTGTGGAAGGCGACTTGCCATGCACACAATGGGCCTGCATAGGACACCAGTCACATTGATACATATGATGCAGAGCGTCTGAAAGCTACCCAACTGCTCTGCTGCCTGAGCAAATGGGCCGCACAGTACAATACTTTCTGCACCACTAGATGAATGGCATTGTAAGCTAGGGGTTTTTTCTTGTATGGCATAATCGGTTTACATTGAATTTTTGTATCTTTGCGTTTACCTATGTTGTGTACCAGTGCTGCTTTAATGTCTTCTGTTTTTAACCAGTTTGTAATGTTAAAATAAAGTTGTCAATTGTTGCTTGCATTTGGACAGACTCCTGGGTTCTCCTTTTTGGAAATATATTCTTTCCTAGACAGAATCCCCAAGTCTGCAGATTTTTTTTAACAATGATCATAAATTCTCTTTAAACTTATTTGTGGGGTCAAAATTAAGGGTTTTATATGTGTTCCTATCAGAAAGTTGTTTTTCTGCTTCCTCTATGTAGGCTGATTTTTTAAAAGCGCTAAATTGCCACCCTTATCTGCTTTCCGCACCACCATGTCATCCCATTCTTTATGGGTATTTAATGCTTTCCATTCTTTCTGAGTGAGATTTTTGGGGATATCAGTATAGATTAGTGCCTTTACATTTTTAGCTACCTGTTCCTGAAACATATCAATCACATTACCCTGTATTACAGGGGTAAAGAATGTTGACCTCAAACCACGTAAGAATGGTCCTCCATTATTGACTACATCAAGGGATTTTCCAATGCTTTTATTATCACAAATGCTCAATAAAGTAGCTGCATCCATTTCCATCTCCAATAAGCTTGAACTCATGGGGTTAAAACCCAATGGTCCAACTTTATTGGACTTTTTTGCTCAACCACAGACCTAATCTCTGCTTGAGCTGAACAATGCTTATATAGATGCAATTTCCTGGTGGATTTAAGTAAATCCACCCTGAATTCCGCATAATCAAAACTTTCAGGGACACAGAAATTCAACCCTTTAGACAAAACAGACTTCAGATCTTCAGACAACAAACGATCAGTTAAATTTATCACTTTATTAAAGTCCTGGTCACGATAGCTAATATCGGTAGGGGTCGAGGCTAGTTCCTCCAAGAGACCTGTTTTCTCTTGGTGCCCATTCCTCTTCCTCCCCCTCCCTCTGCCCCTCCGGGTGCATTTCATAAAGGGGCCAAGGGGGTACCACTGCCACTACCAAATGGTCTTCTTGTATCCATATTGGTTTTCTCTGACCCACTAGACCCTGAGTCAATGGTGACTATATGTATGTTTTAGGGAATGCTGTAATTTTATTGAGTCTGGAGTGGATTCACCCAGGCTAATAGAACATATCAGAGCTGAGCATAATAGTGATTCTAGAGTACTCACTTTTGTGGGGTTGGAAAGAGTGGAAACGCTCCCCCGAGTGGGCACACCCACAAATTGCTTCTGCAAAAATAAGCAAATTGGATCCTTAGGCTCAGGGCGCAGGGACCTGCGGGTTTTAATGACAAAAATTATTTGTCAGTGTTTTCATAAAAGTTTTTATTTATAGTTAATAGACATTTTCACTGTTTTTTGATATAGCTTGCACAAGAGGCGTTTTTCTGATTTTCTTTGTATTTTGTAATCCCACAAGTGTTGCTTTATTACTAGTATAGACATGTACAGGCTGATAAAAGGGAAGTTAATAGCACCTGTACTATGTATATCTGAACCCGTTGAAGCACCATCTAACAGCACAAAATTACTGTTGTTCTAAAGACTCCCCATGCTCCTCCCCCAAGCCTTCCAGATGTAAAGACTGATGACTTTTTAAGAAATAAAGCTGTTTGTGTCTCCTGGCCGGTGAATGCTGCTTTTCTCCAGAACACTGATTATATGTGGCTTGTAACTGGAAGTGTGCACCTGTAGCCAGAAAGGATCACAGTGTGAAGCCATTCAGCAGTGCTTGTCCCAATGGAGCTGGACTCCAGGAGTGGTCTAACTATTGGTGGTGACTAACACATCTCTGTAATGGGTGCCCTCCACACCTCAGTAGGGCAACAACTGGGTCATATAACTTTCTTGCATATACTTCTTACAACAAAACCCCTTGCAGATTGACTATCATTAGCTGGGCATGTATATTTTGTCTGAACACCTTGAGTACTGGAGAAGTGCCAGGGATTGCTATATAACCAGTTTCCTCATGTGCATATGGCAAGTCAGTAACACTGTTTATTATCCAGCGGGCGTAATTGCTAGCTCTATACCTTGTCTGCACAAGAGACATGTTATTGGAGAGACGGAACAATATCATCACTACAATCATTTACGTAAATTACGTACCCGTCCACCACCGCAGCCAGGACTACTAACACAACACTCCGTCCTTAGCTTGCGCACGCGGGGTGGGAAAACCATCAGCTGTATCAGAGGCTGGAACCAGTAGTGAAATAAACCATCAGCCCCCCTTTCAGGGGCCGGAAAACCATCAGCCCTTATTAGGAGCTGGAAAACCAGGGAAACATAATCTCCCTATTCAGCCCGTCTCTCCGTGCCTTCCCGTGAACCGAAACTGCAGCAATGATAGCACTGACATAAACACAGATCAGATAATTAAGGAATTCTCAGGATCGGGTTGCAAGAGCCCAAATAAGGCAGACACTTAAGGAATTCTCAGGATCAGGTTGCAAGGGCTAGGACTTCTCAGATCCGGTCATCTATGTCCGAGTCTGACAGCCAGCTACCTCCATCCCTGCACGGAGACACAGGAGGGTTTTAGGTAAGATAAATAATTTTCTTACCTCTTTGTAGCCTGTAGGTCTACCCCTCGTGTATGGTCCATCCTGGGAATGAAGGTTCAGGTGTGGCTGTCGTCCTCTGGACGTCTCGTCCTAGCCCCACGTTGGGTGTCAACTGTAATGGGAGACCTCACTCCTTTCGGGTGGGCTGTCTTCTTAATTGTCTGCCGACAAATTGATGCTTTGCCTAAGTGTGTGCACGCCACCGTAAGAACCACGCTGACAACAAGTCAAAGTAGAGCTTAATGACAAAGACCTTTATCAAGGGAGGGTAGCCAGTTTTATACGGCTCCTTAAAGGGATATTAAAAGGGTGTTGCATTTTATTCTGAAGACAACATTCAATTACATTCTGTGTGTTATTTTCAGTTTAGCCTTGGTTAGTACATTCAGTCCATGCTGATAAGGAGCTTCTGCGCAGCTAATTCTAAGACAGAAGAATTTCCAGGGGAGGGGAGGATGAGGGAGAAGAATAGGAGCAAAGGTTTATATCAACATAACAAGCTGTTAGTACACTGGAAGATTTCTGAATGACTTCTATAAGAGATATAGGTTATTAACTATTTATTGCCATAACATCTCTACTAACTGTGATGTCCAATCAAATCTGGTAGCAACTGTGACTAAAACAAAAATGAGTGCTGGTGAACACTGTCAGCCTACAAACCAACATCTCTCATGATAAGATTTGGCTTTACACAAAATCATAACACCCTTGCAACTCTACAATTCCTTTAGCAAGTTACCCTTTTACTTATACATCTCTATTATTCCTGTATGTAATCACACTGAGCATTCAATATTCTAGTTTGCCTATACATTTATTTATGATTCTTCTGTGTATACAGGCACTCCTGTAGCAAGATACCAGTTGCCAACACGTTTTTTATTACTTTTTCCTCCTCTGCTATACTCACATTTTGCTTAGCTGTATCTATTGCTTCCAGGTCTGCTTGCTCATCTGCTAACCTGCATATGGTTCTATACAGTTTCTCACTGAGTGACATATCATCTGGCAAACCAGCTCCACTGCACTATCGCCTCCAGTTCATGCTTTTCATCCTCATCTTAGGCCTTATCAGGTTAATCATAGCATTACGTGTCTTTCTAACATTATAGCATGCTCTGCTATAGCAAAAAATTACCTGGTCAGCCTCTCTCAAGCAAATTATGTTTAGCATTCCCTTTCTGCATTGCACCAATCAAATTGGGTGATTCACTTGCTACTTTACCCAGAAAAATTACTGTAACTTCTAAAAGAGACAATATATTGTGCTGTAATTTGCACTGAACATACTTTGGTTCATGAAAAACTGATGTTTCAAAGCAGGTGTTGAAAATGCTTTGAAGCATGCCTGTACATACCATTCCCTATCTTTGAGTGTGTTCATCAGGACATATGCGGTCATAGCCAGAATTTCTCTCAAATAAAAAAGCCAAGAAGCCAGCGCTGCCTAAGGTTAGCACCCAATACAAAAAGTGCATGTGCACATAATTTCTAACTGTACTTTAAACTGAGACATTTGGCAAACAATTGATCAATTCTTTGAGCTACCCCGCCACGTCACGGCATTCTCAGATGGGGCAGTCCTACTCTACATTTTTTAATTCGCTGCGCCATTACGGCCTCCTGAATGCATTAAAAGCAGAACCATATCAAATGCACACGTACCTGAAGCATTACTGAACTACTCCCATGGCGCCAGAAAAGCAGCGCAGATAAAGGCAGACCAGGTCCGAACATGACATCCGGACATTATCAGATCTGACCCCCACACTGCCCAATCAACAACCATGGATGAGGGTAGAACAGGCCCAAACACATGTGCAACAATCAAGCAGAGCCTATGGGCAGGGTATGGCCGCTGTATGTATGTACAGCGGCCTAGATCAATCACATTAAAGACAGATAGAATGGCATGCACAACCAAGCGCACACAGCAAAAAGTGGTGGTCAGCCACAAACCTATAACAAATAAAAAAGCCAAGAAGCCAGCGCTGCCTAAGGTTATGGTTGTTGGTTGGGCAGTGTGGGGGTCAGATCTGATAATGTCCGGATGTCATGTCCGGACCTGGTCTGCCTTTATCTGCGCTGCTTTTCTGGCGCCATGGGAGTGGTTCAGAAATGCTTCAGGTACGTGTGCATTTGATATGGTTCTGCTTTTAATGCATTCAGGAGGCCGTAATGGCACAGCGAATTAAAAAATGTAGAGTAGGACTGCCCCATCTGAGAATGCCGTGATGTGGTGGGGTAGCTCAAAGAATTGATCAATTGTTTGCCAAATGTCTCAGTTTAAAGTACAGTTAGAAATTATGTGCACATGCACTTTTTGTATTGCGTGCTAACCTTAGGCAGCGCTGGCTTCTTGGCTTTTTTACCAGAATTTCTCTCTGTATTTTCTCTGAGTGCCTGTAACGTTTTTAGTTTATCACTGTACACTAAACCTTTCAAATGGGTCCAAAGGAAAAAATCTGGCGGTGTTAAATCAGGCGATCTTAGTGGCTGAAGACCTAGAAAATACTCAACCTCTGTCAGCCTGACAATCGATGTGTGACATGTTACAACATCCTGTTGGAAATAGCACAAACCTCATCAGCCTGCTGATTGACGAAGGTCTGGAAGATTTCCACCATTGTTGTCCCTGTTGCTTCTAAACATATGGGGCTAATTATGCACTGCTTAGAAATAGCACACCAACCACCAACTTCTTCTGGATGAAGCAGCGTCTCCTGAAGCACATGTGGCTTGTCAGCTGCCCAAATCTGTGTGTTTTGTGAAATGACGAAGCCACATAGGTGAAACCAGACTTTGTCAGTGTACCACATATAGTCCAATATGTTTTCTTTTTCTGCAATGAAGGTCTTGAACCAAAGACAATAATTGATTATTTTCTCTTGATCGGGGCCCTTTTATTCTTAAACGACAGTGACTCTGTACAGGTGAACATGACCTTTCTTAGGGTGCCTTCACACTGCGGCGTGATCCAAACCGGGGCTGTCTGGGATGACCCTGACAGCCACTGACTGGACCAGCACACAGGACTGGACGACTAAATGCCCTCCGGTTCGGTGTGCAGCCGCACGCAGTTCCCGCTGCTGATAAGTCAGGACCGCGGCGCTGCGATCCTGACCTGTCAGCGGCTGCAGCTGCGTGTACTGCACACCGGACCGGAGAGCATATTAGCCCTCCAGTCCTGTGTGCTGGTCCAGTCCGCGGCTGTCAGGGTCATCCCGGACCACACCGCAGTGTGAAGGCACCCTTGGCTGTTCGTTAACATGTGAAATACAACATACCGTATTTTCCGCTTTTTAAGACGCACTTTTGCCTCCCCCAAACTGGGGGGTAAAAGGGGTGCGTCTTAAAAAGCGGATGTTAAATATGCAATTTAAAAAAAATAATAAAATATTACCAGGGGGAGGGGGGGCCTGCCGAGTGGGGGTGCCGGAGGCAGCTTCATGGGCTGAGGGGCACAGCTGCCCTACCGGAGCTGCAGGGGATGACCGGCGGTAGCGAGCGGTGGGCGCCGCCATCTTCCCTCTACTCGGCTGCATTCACTAAGCATGTGCAGCCGGCCGGTAGAGGTAGAGACTCCAGAATGGCCGCGGGTCTCCGTTATGGCCGCGGCCATTTTGTTGAAGTCTTACCTGACTGGCTGCACAGTTAGTGAATGCAGCCAGCCAAAAGAAACATGGCGGCGCCCACCGCTTGCTGCCACCTCTCATCCCCGGTACTCCGCTCCTGCACCCGTGCCCCGCTGCAGCATCGGCCCTGCTCCTGCCCTCTCATCCTCCTGAACTGCCTCCGGACCCCGCTCAGCAGCCGCATGTCAGTAAGTCATTGGGGTCCGGAGGGGGAATGGGGAAGAGGCATTCACAAAAGGGGCAATAAGCAGGATGGGGACATATATACAAAATGGGGGGTCAGTTTCAGGATGTGGGGACATATATAATGGATGGGGGCATAGTTTCAGGATGGGGGACATATATACAGGTTGGGGGGCATATACACAGGTTGGGGGCATATACACAGGATGGGGGGCATATGTACAGGATGGGGGACATATGTACAGGATGGGGGACATATGTACAGGATGGGGGACATATATACAGGATGGGGGACATATATACAGGATGGGGGCATATATACAGTTTGGGGGACATATGTACAGGATGGGGGACATATACACAGGATGGGGGCATATAAAGGTTGGGGAACATATAGATAAGATGGGGGAATGTATATGCCAGAATGGGGCATATATACAGGATGGGGGGGCCATATTTATAGCATGGGGACATGTATGCCATGATGAGCGATATCCCAGGATGGGACATATATACAGTATGGGGACATATATACCAGGATGAGGGACATTTATACCAGAATGGAGGGGACATATATACCGGAATACAGGATGGGGGGGTTTATGTACCAGGGTGAGGGACATATATACTGATTTGTAAGACGGACACTGGCATTATAAGACGGACCCCATTTAACATTAAAATAATTTTTTTCTCTTTTCCTTCACCAAATTTGGGGGTGCGTCTTATAATCAGGTGCGTCTTATAAAGCGAAAAATACGGTACTTGTCTCCTGGGAAAGTCTGTGCAACAATTTACATGGAGATTCCAGAAGGTACTGTTTCACATCTTAAATTGTTTAATCAGAAATTTTGGACATCCTTCATCATGCCGCTCCAGTAATTTTCCTGTACATTTAAGCTTATTCATCAATGACATAATATATGGTTTAGGACAACTTCAAAAGGGAGACAGAAGTGCTCATAGGGTCTTATCTTTTATAATACACTGCAAATGTAACAGCTGCTGCTGGATCCACAATCCATGTGCACTGTGGTGATCCAGTGAACCCAAAAGATAATTGTGTGGGTGATCCATGCCACCGTATGATGAAAAGGAACACTGTGATCAATCATGAAATGGTGGCTTTATTCATTCTCTAGAATTGAAAATGAATAAAGCCAACATTCCATGATTCATAACAGTGGTCCTTTTCATCATACGGCAGCCCAGATCACCCACACAATTATTCTTTAATAATTTATGGTTTGGACAGCAGATTTCAACCTCTCTTTGGCACCTTTTTAATGATTCAGACTTCCAATAAATTTTCACATGAAAACGTGGTCCTCTAAACTGTATCTGTATATTGTTAACAAATGAAGAAGGAATTCAGCAGGCACAAAATGCCCAAAATTATCGATGTGCAGAAAAGCATGCAGCAAGTCTACCTCATAGTGGAGACAACCTGTATGGCGATGAGTTGGCAAGACCGATCAGTGCAAAGATGTTTCTTGTCGCTGTCACAGGGGTTGATTGCAAAGTATGTACAGTCCAAATTTCAGTACGGTCAACTGTCTCTTTTAAATTTTTCCAGGTAAAGCAGAGAGTGAATCACCCCGTATAATCACATCAGTGTAGTTAAATCCTTTTCCTGGCCACTATCACTTTGCATTTGAGGGGTCCTTCCTACAATGGGAATTTATGCGTGAAAGACAATACCATGTCACTGGTTCCAGTTTTGGAGATTAAATTGTTGGTATCACTTTTCCTTGCACACTATCTCACTGAATTTGTCTATATATATCACAATATTTGTTTACACATATCACAAATGGCAGAACATTTTGAAGGACATATATTTTCTTATTTCAATATAATTCTGGTATTTTATAGAACACCAGTCCTCATTATGTCTACTAACATCCTGAATTGTAAAACTACTGACCTTACTAGATGTGAGAAGTCTTAAGACATATATTTGCTGAAGTGACTAGCAGTGAGGTTTGAAGAATGCTCTAAGGCAGTGATGGCGAACTCCAGGCCTCGAGTGCCACCAACAGTGCAGGTTTCAGGATTTCCTTATATTGCACAGGTGATAATATAATCACCTGCACTGGTGATGATTCCAACCCTGTGCAATGCTGAGGAAATCCTGAAAACCTGCACTGTTGGTGGCACTCGAGGCCTGGAGTTCGCCATCACTGCTCTAAGGCATCATCTCTCCTGACATTGACAGATATGGACAGTTGTGCTAGTATTTTTGTTCTAAAAGAGCTGAGATCTACAATGAACTGAAAGAATTAATTTCAATGACAGGACATGCTCCAGAGAGCAGAAAGACAACTGACAAGATAGGTTCATGGGTACTGATTAACTCACAGGCCTGCGATGAAAAAAATACAAGAGAAGTTTTCACTGATTTTTATGCAATTTGGTGTGCTGATTACAAAAATGACCTCCATTTTTTTCCATCACGTAAGGATTTTTTGCATACAAAGGCCCCCATTCTTTCCCCCATTGATCTCACCCTCCGATATCCGCAGGCTCCCGGGGTCCTCTGTCCACTCTCCTCGCTGTATGCCGGCGGTTCTACATGTGACCACCGGGCACAGTGATAACGTCATCCCTGCTGCGACACTCTCAGCAAACCCGGCATACAGCGAGGAGCGTGGACGGAGGACCCCGGGTGCCTGCAGACATCGGAGGGTGAGATCAATGCAGAGGCAGGGGGCCTTTGTATACCGAAGGGGGGCCGTGTGTCAGCAGGGGGGGCCTCTGTATACTGATGGGGGGGGCCGTGTGCCAGCAGGAGGGCCTCTGTATACTGATGGGGGGCCTCTGTATATTTCTACATAAATTTAAATGGGTATATAAAATTGAACAGCATATGGATGGTAACACATCATAAAGGGGTCTCTCCTATAGAACATGTGCACACAAGAGAATACTACTTATGGAGGGTCTCTGCCCAAATAATCATGGTACACGATTAGCCACAGTGAACGTTTTTTATTTTAGCAAAACTAAATATACAACGGCATGACAGAGTACCAATACATTACATAATCGTAAAAAACACAGAATACGGTCCAGAGGATGGCGGAGATAGTAAAGCCACAATATAGCTGAGCAAATTTCAAAGTCCTTGCAATAGGCACGTAGGGAAACCACAGGGAATATAGACACAGATGGGGCCAATATACCACTGTAAATGACCACTGAGGTACAGTCCACTATGGGGGCCTGTATATTAGCTGTTTTCTACTATGTAGTATGGGAGGTCCAGTTTTATCATTGATATTGACATCTGTTACTGGAATGAGGAACTAGTGGACTGTGGCTAATCGTGTACCATGTTATTTGGGCAGAGACTCTCCATAAGTAGTATTCTCTTGTGTGAATTGTGTGCATGAATTTAAATGGATAGAAAACACTGTTGCCAGATATTACATGTACAATTGTTTGACAGAATTCCTTTTTTTAAATAGGATTTTAGTAAAAATATCGATCTTGGTTTTACAAAAAAATCCTTACGTGAAGGAAAAAAATGGAGGTCATTTTTGTAATCAGCACACCAAATTACATAAAAATCATTGAAAACTTCTCTTGTATTTTTAAAAAAATTCAATTTTGCAGGGGTGGTACTGTCTGTAAGAAATTTTGTCTTTCTAGAAAGTATCGAATTAACCCAAGGTTATTTACCTAAATGTTGGAAATATTCATAATGAAGATATTATAAACGTGATATGATTGAAATAAATAGTTTTATTCTTAAAAAATATTTTTTTTCCTCAGAAAATGTAAAAAGAAAAACAAGACATAAAAATGTTTCATAGCGATCCCAAAATGTCCCATACTCCCTCCATCATATAACATTTATGAAATACAGGATGTGGAAGTACCAGCAATGAACATCAGTATTTGTTGCTAGCTCTCCAGAAACATCTAGAAATTACGTTCATGTTAAAAGGGTTTTCTGAGACATACAAATTGTGGAAGTACCAGCAGTGAATATCAATATTTGTTACCAGTTCTCAAATAACCTCTATAAATGATGTTCATGTTAAAAGGAATGTGTGGATAAAATGTTAATAAACATTGATATTCACCGCTTGTACTTCCACTAGCTGCATTTTACAAAACCTCTAGAAATGTTAAAAGGATTGTCTTGGTTTAACAGGAATCTGTCATTAGGATATGCTACCTCATCTGACAACAACATATTATAGGCAAAGAAACCCTGATTCCAATGATGTATCACATAAATTACTGGCTGAAGCTGTTCTGATGGTGTGTTTACACGTCCCGTTATCGGCGTCCACTCCGACCAAAAGTCACGTGGTTCGTGCGTTGGACCCGATATCGTTGGTGCGTTGTATGGTGTAAATGACCAATACGATGCACGAACGATGTCAAACCGATATCGGGGATCGAATGAGCGTGCTATTCAACGGCCCGATATTGGATGGAGGTTGGAGCCGGATCGTGCTGTGTAAACGCCCAACTACGATGTGCAGTACAACGTCCCCTATCCTCTCCATGTTAGATAGTTGTTCCTGGGTCGGCCGTACAAGGGGGGCATAGACATCGTAGAGACGTTGGCTGACGATATCGCGCTGTGTAACATCTCCTATGCGATCTTGGAATTCTGCCTAGAAAAAGCGCGCTCCCGCGGCGTTGGATACAATATCGGACCGACATTGGGACGTGTAAACCCATTATGACACAATCAAGAATTTAGTTTCAGGAACACAATAGAGCTGAGAGGGCTGCCCCGCCCACATCAGGCTTTGCAAACGACTTTGTGGTCCTGCAATGGTATCCACAGGGCAATAAAGCCTTTAGAGTACATAAATACAGACCCTGGTAAGAGCACAGTTGCTTTTTGTTTTTTAACCCCTGCAACATGTTGTCATCAGCCTTCATAGCAAAAACCGATTAAGAAAATAACAAGCCATATTCACTTCATCATTCTTCTGCCACTCCTGTTCTGATGCTTCCTTGTATACCGATGGGCACTACTTCCTACTCCAGTGATGATGGCCTGTCACAGGGATTTTTATATCCACTCTTATTTTAAATATGTATGTGTAGAAGTAAAGTTCAGCAAATCTCCTAAAATACAACTTGCTCAATTTAGGAAAAATTTAATTTGAATAAATTTTATTTTATTTGATGCAAAATGAATGAGTTGGGAAGAGATTAAAACATATCTTATACACAACTTTTCTTTGGCCATCACCATACCAGCATCACCACCCTTGTACCAGTTGAATTTTCTATCTTCCTGCCAGGACTTCTGTTCAGTGAGCACTAGGTCATCATGTGGAGCCTAGTGATTAGTGGACCTGGCTGGGATGTTTTTGTAACTTCTTCTCAGCCCTCTGTAATCCAGCTAAATTGCGCCAGATTTGCCCAAAGCAAATAGCAGAAAAATAAAAACAAGTTCTTATGAAGGAGTTTTCTAAAAAAAAATTTAAAAATATATACAATATTTTTCGCTTTATAAGATGCACCGGATTATAAGACGCACCCTAAATTTGGTGAAGAAGTCTGTCTTACAAGCAGCATCTATATCCCCAATTCTGGTATATATGTCCTCCATCCTGGTATCCTTGTTTATGTGCCCCCCCATCCTGGTATATATCCCTTATCCTAGAATATATGTCCCTCATCCTGGTATATATGCCACTGTCCTGGTATATATGCCCCCACATCCTGGTATATATGTCCCTCATCCTGGTATATATGCCCCCCATTCTGTATATATGTCCCCCATCCTGTATATATGCCCCATCCTGGCATATATGTCCCCCCTCCTGTATATATGTCCCCCCATCCTGTATATATGACACCATCGTGGCATATATGTCTCCCATCTTGTATGTATGCCCCCATCCTGGTATTTATGTCTCCCATCCTGGTATATATGTCCCCCATTCTATATATATGGTCCTGTATATATGTACCCCTCCTGCATATATGTTCCCCATCCTGTATATATGGTCCCCCATCCTTTGAACATGGCTCCCATCTTCCCCCCGGACCTCCATGGCTTACCAAGGGGGAGCTGCAGTTTTGTGAAGTCTCACGAGACTTCAGCATTATCTTCAATGGAGCACAGTGCGAGTGTGACTGTCACTCAGCGCCTGGTCACAGGAGGGGGCGGCAATTTTGAACATGCAGGGTGGGTTTTGCAGCTAGGGGGCGGCGAGGACCTAATCCACCAGGGCCACAGAGCAGACCTCCCAAACCTTTTAGGATGCAGTGTGGGACAGAATAAAGGTTGATTTCTCAGGTATGAGGGGAAGTCTGGGCACATAGGGGGGTTACAAGAACTCCATTTGCATTATGTTTAAGCTGCTGGGCACAGTTTAAAATGCCCAAAGGGGGTGACAGGTTCCCTGTAAGTGATGCATTCAATGCATTTCACTGCAAAAACGAATCAAAATAAATAGATCAAATACACATCAATACATGAACATAGCATAATACATATGTACATCACATACTTATGCCGGCTTCACACCACGGCAAGATCCGATCCGGGGTTGTCAGGGGTGAACCTGACAGCCCCGGGCCGGATCTGGACACAGAACTGGAGGGCCGATTATGCCCTCTGGTAAGGTGTCCAGCCGGATGTAGCACGTAGCATTTTTGTGTCCGGGAGAAAAATCTGAATCCTACCGGATTCTCCTGGACAGATGGAAAACGAATGGCAGATAGCTGCCATCCGACTCCATAGCATACTATGCTGCCGAAATCTGGTCGGGGCTGTCAGGTTCACCCCTGACAGCCCCGGATTGGATTTCACCGTGGTGTGAAGCAGGCCTTACCATATACTTGCACTGACAACATAACTTTACAACAAAATTGTATATAGGTTACATGAAAGTGTGAATGTGCTGTTTATATTCTTGTATGTAGTGTACACAGGATAAATGTGCTTATATAATTTTGTACGTATGGAGAAGTTAAGGGAAAAGACCATCCTGGCTCTATCTCAATGCTATGTCTTGTATGGTTTTTTTTAACTTAGTGCAATTTTTTTCAAGCTAACAGTTAGCACTAAGTGTTTCATACGTCAATTGAGCTCTACAGTATGTGCGACTTTTTGTTTGACTGGCTTTTGGCTTTGCGCAAAAAAAGCATGACTGCAGTCACACCCACGCTTTTTCCGGCGCGATTTTCCAGAGCTCATTTTATAATGTGGCCTATGGAAAAAGCGTGCCGAAAAAGGCGTAAAGAACTGACATTGTCATGCTTTTTGCAAAAGTGATTTGCAGTGAAAGTGCGCGTCCGCAGAAAGACGCTAGAATATGCAGCGTCTCAACACATTTTATCAAAAGCCATAGCTTTTGCTAGAAGTCGATTCCAGCGTTGCGTTTCACTGCATATACGCTCAAAAGCGCTGCGTAAATGCAGTAATGCGCAGCAATTACGCTACATGTGAACGTAGCCTACCTGTCTTCGCTCTTGTATGTAGTGTTCACAAGATAACTGTGTTTATATATGCAGTGTTTAGTATAAATGAGTACACCCCCCTTTGAAAACTAGAATTTTAATCAATATCTAACTGAATGCAAGAACAATTTCCAAATTCTAGATGAGATTGAGTTTCTTAGAATATGTTTACCCTGTATCATAAAGTAAGGTTAACAATATAACTTTAATTTAAATATATTCAGTGTTAGGACTAAATCCGTCTTGCATCTAAAAAAAAATTGGAATACTTTTCATCCAAAAAAGTTGGGACAGGTGAAATCCATTTGGAATTCCATATGTCATGCAAATGCAATGTGATTATTGTGTTATATCGCCTAGCATCATATGAGTTTATGGATTCCATATGCAATGCATTTTTTTCTCGCAGCTATTATTCTACAATCATTTAGTGTTCTGTGCTATAGAATGGTAATGTATGCACTCATGCATTTATTGTTGTTGATTATTTGTATAATTTACTGTCGTATTTTGACTGATAATTAAAACTTTGTTGACTTTCTTGTAGCTTTCACCTTTCTTGTGTAAAGAAATGTGTATTTCTTTCTCAGGTCTTGTGACATTTCTCTTCCATGTGGTGCCATTGCTGACAACATGAGACCTGCAGGGGTTTTATTTGTTAATGGCGTTTTATAGTCAACTGTTGGCTGAGCAATTATCAATAGCCCAACTTTTTGGGGGTATTTTGCATTATCCCATAGAAACTTGTTGATTCTGAAAGGAAAACAAAGTTTTTATAAAAACTCTGTTGAGGTGTACTCTTTTATGCTGAGCATTGCACACATACAGCACATACAATATACTTGCACACATAACAAGAATACACTTACTGCATGACTGGAACCAAATACACATTCACTATGAATTACAAAAGTACAATACATGCAAATATATTAACATGCTCAGTGCACACTTGCTAAACTATAATCCTAAATATGTTCTCCATGCATGCGAGCATAATTATGTACCGTATATTTTGTTAAAAAATGTATATGCCATCATTTTTCCTGTTTTTGTTTATAAGCTCCACAATAAAACTGTAATTTATCTTATTGACATAGCCTTGAACTTCTTACATTTCTCATTCACTAAGATGAGTAACAAGGAGCTCACTGCTAAGCACCCATCTTGTGCTAAGCACAATGAATATTGTAATTCCAGTTTACTGGTGCAGACCTGATGCACACACCCCCCGGCTTCCCATGTAATTTGCGGCTTCCTCCAGCTCCAAGGGTCTGTGCATGTGGCAGAGACTCACCGCGAGTGCACATAAGGTGCACGCCCATGCTCCTGTCCTATACTTAAAGGACCAGTGATCCATTTCCAGGAAGTGCCCCTCAGGCTATGGATGAGAGTCACTGGGTATGTAAGGCATCCTCCCATTAGGGGAGGTGCCTGATCCACGCCATTAGTGAGTTACTTAGATCCCTGTCTGGCTAGCTTGTTATCAGGTTCTGTCCCTGTGTCCACTATTTTTATCTGCCTTTCCATACCTGTCTGTCCTGCCATGTTCTCATTACCTGCCTGCTTCTGCTACCCTGTCTACTTGTCTGTTACAGCCATCCTGGCTGCATCTGCCTACACCAGTGACTGTACCAGTGCCCATACCTGGGTCAACTGGCCTGTCATACCAGAGACTGTGTCTGCCCACAAAAGTGACTGTGCTCTTCTCCAATCCTGGGTAACAAGCCAGCCATGCCAGAGTCTGTACACAAAATATTCTGGTCAGGCTCCGATCTGTGGAACTCAGGTTACATAATAGGAAAAACATGGATCCTTTGTGGTGGATTATATTTAAAGATATAACTACTTATTGCATATAAAAATAAAAATAAAATAATAATAATAAAATAGCGGTGGATGAAAGCGACCCAGTACAATGCAAAAATAGTTTTTTATGTACCTGAGGAAGGCCATGCCTGGACAAAATGTGTTGTACCATTTTGCTTTTGGTTTGAATATTCTTGTATTGAATCTTACCTGGGTCACGACCTTCTGGAAAGTCTCCATCACCCATTTTGGGATCGGCAGCCACAAGTTTGGGATGATTTATGCATATGATAAGCCTTTAACATATGCTACAAGGTGAGCGCATCACATTCACACTACCTTAATTTCATCCTACTAAATCACTACTTAGATAGCACTACACTTCTTTTTCCTGCTTTCCTATAGGTAGAAATTCCAGTGATTTTTTTTTTATGCCAGAGATTGTGCCTGTGTCCGTCTCTGCCACTCCCCCTTTCTCTTCTATGTGGGCATAAGACATATACTGCACATGCATACACAAGACACATATGTATATTTCCAATTATATGCATACTCACTACATAGGTATATATATACATATATATATATAGGTATATGTAGATACATGTGACACGTACATGCTTTATATGAATAAGCAAATTGCCACAAAACCCCTTAAAGTTTTCTAGGAACGAGAATAATATGTTGCTGTCCCTATAGCAACCTCACTGTTACCTTTATTTTACATTTTAAGCTTGTTCATGTTTATGTTCCTGCAGCAATCCCTCAGATTACCCAGACTACATCTACCATGCAATGTTCCAAACACATCCTAACTCCCACCCTCACTGCCCACCCACTCCATCTAGTTGGCTCATGATCTCTGGCACGCTTACTGAACTCATTGTATTCTAGAGGATGCTATACTATCTCAACATGTTAAAAAAAATAAAGTGGATCACTTTTATACAGCTGCTCCATGTTAACCTCATTCTCCTTCACAGCCACCCCTCACCACCTTCCTTCAGCTTCCCTCCTTCTCCAGAAATCATACAGAACCTCCACATTAGCTCGAGCATCTGAGCTATGGACAGAGGTTTTGGACAGTAGGAGTTTTTTGTAGCAGGTTGTGGAGGAGAAGGCAGTTTTCTATTGCTGAGCTGCCACGTTTGCTGATCCAGGTGATGAGCTGCCCTGTGCACATCGAACTTCACAGGCCATGCTCCATGACATTGTTCACAGCTCACTGCTCTGAGGCCTCAGTCTGAGTGACCACCTACTTTCAATTCAAAGGAGAGGTAGGAAATCTCCGTACTTTCAGCTTTGAATGGACTATAACAGTTAAAACATTTGATGGCTCAGGAACACGCCAGAATTTTAACACTAAATAAATTCTGAAGTTTCTTTATCTCTCATAGACTTTACAATTTTCAATAATCAGAATGCCCAGACAACCCCTTTAAGAATGTGGGAATTTTTCATATTTTTCTCCCCTTGTTCCCAAATCGATAACTTTTATTTTTTCATCAACATATCCATATGAAGGCTTTTTTGCAGGACACATTTTCACATTAATAGTAGAAGTTTTTTTTCTGTCAGTGTCAGCTGTTTTTATGTTTATTTTTAATTCTTAGATATTTACATTATGATTATTATTTTCTTAGCATGACGTGTAAGAGCAAACACCTGCGGGGAGAGGATTTAATACTTACCATGCCATCTTCGTACTTGTACAGACCTGTTAAGGCACATGCATGCGCGAAACGCTGTAGTCTGAAGGCTCACTGCCGCACTAGGCTTACCTGAGCTCTCCTGCTCCCCACACTGCCATGCACCATGTAAGTTTTTTTTTAAACAGTTTTTCAATAAAGACTGTATTTCAAGGAGACGACATTCCACTGGATTTCATTGTATTGGATTTCTACTGCATTGAAAGTCAAAGGGTATAGGCGAGTCATGCGTGACATATCCCTTAAAATATGCCCATTGCTTCTAAATAACCAGACTGTACACCAACATTGGATTAAATTGGCCACAGCAGGCATTTATTAAATAAGCAATGTAAATAAACAATATGAATCATCTAAAAAAGGGAGGGGTGGTCCTCGAAGCACCATACATAAGATCGGTATGATATGTCTGCTCCCGCTCATGTGGTATCTTTCCTTTAGCTGTTTTTCACCAATTCAGAGGCACATGAGAAATGAGCTACCAATAAAACATTATCCACTAAAGCGGGTCCATTATTACCACTAACCCCTTAGCCGGCGGCGACCAATCAGCGAAGCGGCGCAGCTTGGCGGGAAATATGAATCCCGCGGCGCGAGATTCAAAACCCCTGCCAAGCTGTGCTCTGCTTCGCTGATTGGTCACCGCTGGCTGCGGCGACCAATCAGCAAAGTGTGTTTTCAAAAATGCGCCAAGTGCACTGATCAGCGAAGCCGAGCACGGCTTGGCAGGCGTTTTGAATCCCACGCTGCTGATTGGTCGCCGCTAAGAGCCGCTTGGTGTGTTGGCGCGCAATTTGAACTGCCGCTCGTAGTGTGACATACTTCACTCCTGTTTACAAGGCTGTCAGTACTAGTGTGACACACTTCACTCCTGTTTACAAGGCTGTCAGTCATAGTGTGACACACTTCAATCCTGTTTACAAGGCTGTCAGTCATAGTGTGAAGCAGTTCACTCCTGTTTACAACAATGTCAGTCATAGTGTGATGCACTTCACTCCTGTTTACAAGGCTGTCGATCCTAGTGTGACCCACTTCACTCCTGTTTACAAGGCTGTCAGTCATAGTGTGACACACTTCACTTCTGTTTAGAAGGCTGTCAGTCATAGTGTGATGAAGTTCACTCCTGTTTACAACACTGTCAGTCATAGTGTGATGCACTTCACTACTGTTTATAAGGCTGTCAGTCATAGTTTGATGCACTTCATTCCTGTTTACAAGGCTGCCAGTCATAGTGTGACGCACTTCACTCCTGTGTACAAGGCTGTCAGTCATAGTGTGACGCACTTCACTCCTCTTTACAAGGCTGTCAGTCATAGTGTGACGCACTTCACTCCTTTTTCTAAGGTCTGCCACTCATAGTGAGACGAACTTCACTCCTGTTTACAAGATTTGTCAGTCATAGTGTGTCACACTTCACTCCTGTTTGCAAGGTCTGCCACTCATAGTGTGACGCACTTCACTCCTGTTTATAATGTCTGTCAACAAACTGTTACCAGACAAGCCCAAAATGCTGAATCTCATAGACAGTGTTGGCTGAATGAATTTCCAGAAGACAGGGCAAACAGTCAACAACATTTTCGCGCCATTCATACAACACAAATGGGTTTAATTGGTCGTAAGCGCAAATACACCAATGACAATGACAGAAAAGCTGCAGAAGCAGCAAGGCGATGACAACGTCGACACCAAGAGACACCACAACAAACTGCCATGAGACAAGCCCAGGATGCGGCATCTCACAGACGTCATCAGTAACAGGAGATACCACAACAAACTGCTGGCAGACAAGGCCAAAATGCCGAATCTCATAGACAGTGTTGACTGAATGAATCTCCAGAAACCAGGGCAAACAGACAACAACATGTTCACACCATTCATACAACACGAATGCTCTACCAAGTAAGGCAAGCCCAGGAGAATATTCAACAACTTGCATGTTACCTCACAAATGATAAAACGACAATTATTCAACACTAATGTGGGAATACGAACGTAGTTTGCTCTACATGCAACTCTCGGTACCGTCCGGTCCGGTACCGAGTACCCCCGTCCCGTGGGGGCTCCACATACACAAGATCCCTGACGTTATGTGCAAGTGAGGTTGCAGTTGTTTTTCAAAAAGATGATGGAGAGCCTCCTTTTCAAAGGGATATATTAGTCCATCTTAAGCCAGACCTTAACAACCCTTTGCTTCCTAAGACACAGCGAATTAGCATTTTGCACACCAACCTTGATTCTCTTCTATATCCGCTATTCTTTCCAAGAGGTGATCAAGGGTGGCATGAAAACCTACACCAGCAAGGTACTTTAAGACGACTTACACAACTGCAGTACTACAGTTTTCTTTTGTCTGTACGAAATTACTTCAATCCCATACGTTAAAATTGAAGCTAATCGCCTAAATTTGATGACATGCCATGACAAAGCTAATGTTGAAATACAACAGACAACAGTCAATCACGATGAATCATCAACGTTTCTTGACTCAAGATAAGTGAGTGCTCCAGAAGCTGCTGGGAGGATATTTGCATTTCCAATGCATTCACAGTCCCATGCCATTATATGTTTAGCTATCCATTTACCTAATCAACAATTGCTTTATTTCTATGAAAATTGTCAAGTCGAAGATGTCTCAAAAACTTTACGCAACGATGTCAACATTAATTAAATGGTTTTTGCTGAACCAACGTGATGACAACGCAAGGCAGTATTTGTATCGCGAGACTCCAGAGCATTACGTTTGGAGTAAAATTTGGAAGCCAAGACAATGAGGAGTTAGCAACATAATTGGACGCATGTATACTGTTAGTGTCATTGCCTAAAATCTACACCAATAACAAAAACTTTGCCTCCAAACGGAATTTCATTCTTTTCAGCAACATTTGTAGTCATTACTCCACGCAGAAGTCTGTCAATTAAGGTCAAAGCATATTTGGGTGCCCTGGTGCACTCATCAAGTATCAAAAGATGTGCGTTGTTTAACTGTTTTCCAGCAAAAGTGTCTTGTTTTATTCTGGAAACAGAAATTTCGTTGACAGGAACTGGTATCCCAAAGGCTGTGGTCACACATAGAAATCCGTTTTTGGAAGTGATTTTCATCACCAATCCGTTTTTTTCTGGGTGCTTTTTGAGCCTCCTGCACTCCTGAACGTTTTTGGAATTTTCATTAAAAAAACGCATGCGCGAACGCATGCGCAAACGCAAGTGCGCGTTTGCATGCGTTCGCGCATGCGTTTCCCATAGGGCCCCATGTTAAAAAAAACGCATGAAAACGCATGCGTTTTTTAACTGATGCCAAAAACGTTGCATGCAACGTTTTTGACTCAAAAACGGACAGGGCAATGTTTGGAGCTCCATAGAAAAACGGACATGGTGTTTATTACACCCAATCCGTTTTTCTGTCAGTTTTTGGACTTAGAAAAAAAAATGAGAAAACTGAAGCCAAAAACGGACTGAGGGCTTATGTGGAACCCCAGCCAAAGAGTGAATGCATAGTGCGACCTCCTCGTAAAAGATTTGCTGCAATACCTGTTGTAGTCGATGGCAATATGACTTTCCCAACCCTCTAATGTAATGCACTAAAACTTCATATAGGTATTGTGGAGACCCGGGGGTCAGGGGGCGCTCTCGTCCGCAGGCCCAGCCGCCTTTACAAAGACAGCGTGGACCAGGGCTCATCCCCAGCTGAACGCCCGAGCTCCTTAACCGTGGGCGGAACACTACTCAGACAACACAGGGTGAGGGAATCACAATAACAAGGCTTTATTGGATCCCCAAACAGTTAACAGCATATAACGCATAACCAAGCAAAACACAACATGTAACAGGCAACAGAGTCTCACCCTTCCGCTGGCTCACCAGGGTTTAAAATGCAGCACGGCAAAGTCTGTAGCCAGGTGACTGTATCGTCCCAACCTGGGTTGCTTTCTTGTCCTTAAGCAGTCTATCACAGCCGAATCCGATAATCCGATACTGAAGTCCTTGTGGTTCCTTTAGTCTGTGTTCTGAGCCCCTTGGTCGGCACCGAAATGCCTAGGCCTGGGGTTATGGCTCGCTAACCGGATCCGAAGACCCTCGATTAGCTGCCTGTATCCAATCCAGTGACCTCTAGCCGGGACCGAAAATCCCTAGACTGAGGCCACTAGACAGAATATAACTCCAAAAACTACTGGTTAAAGTGAACAGTCCTCCTTATATACCCTCAGCCCTCATTGTAGGATATTGGGGACGTCATGATTGGTGCAATAACACAGTCTTTTCATTGGCTGAACTCCAATCCTCATTTAACATATTTTAGTCCTATTGCAATCCAAATGCTGATCCAAATGCTAGCAGTGATACAATGGAATGTTAGTTCGAGACAATCAGTCTGCAAACCATGACATTAACACAATAGTGGCTGGGGCCTCAATCCACATTCACAGGGTAATAGACAATGGACGATTAGCATAATTAAGTTCTCTGGCCTTCAATGACAAACAGGTTAGATAATTACATTACCAGGCTAAACTTTAACCACAGAAATCTATGACAATACTGTAAGAAATTCTCTTTGACCATTACAAGTTTACAAACCTATATACAATATGATATGTCTGGATGAATAAGAAATCCTCCTACATTATATATTAAAGGGTCCATTTCGTCACATACCTCCCCCTTCTTATGTAGCCAGACAGAGCAGTCAGATGTGATCAGTCTCTGGTTATCCTTCTCCTCTTGGCGGCATTGTCTTTTTTAATGGAGAAAACAGCAATCGAGGCTTCCATCTATACACCTCCCCCAGATTACCTCCCCCAGGATGGGCAGACATATTGTGGATAAACAGTAAAATGGGATTCAGGAGTTGAGCTCCCATGAATTTCTGGTTATCAATTCCCCCCAGTCAATGGCCACAGTCTGGCTAGGTGTACCCACTGTTGATGGCTCAGAGAAGAATGATGGGGGCTGGGAACATGAATTATCCTCTGAAGGTGGGGTAACAAGATCCACATCAGGGTGCTGCTTGGCTTCCTGGATGTTGGTGATGGCTGTGTCACACTGGCTGGATAGTCCTTGTCCTGGGTCAGCTTGCAAAACAACAGATGTGGGGGGCCCATCCATGAGCCCCACTTCAACCTCCTCCTGGTTAGCCCCTGAATCAACAGGTGTGGGGAAGCTGCTCACAAATCCCACATCAACCTCTTCCTGGTCAGTCTCTACAATAGCAGGCATGGGGACACTGTCTGTAAGATCCACATCAACCTCTTCCGGGTCAGTTTCCACAATAGCAGGTGTAGGGTCACAGTCTATACGCTCCACATCGACCTCTTCCTGGTCAGTCTCTACAATAGCAGGCATGGGGACGCTGTCTGTAAGCTCCACATCGACCTCTTCCTGGTCAGTTCCCAAAGCAACAGGGATAGGGACGTTGTCCATAAACTCCAACTTGTCCTCTCCCTGCTCAGGCTCCAAAATAACAGGGGCAGGGATGCTGTCCATACGCTCCAATTCGCCCTCTCCTTGGTTGTTCGCCCCGGCCAGCTGCACACCTGCCAGAGGGATGTCTGAGCACTGACCCTCAGCCAGGGAGATGGTTAATTGGGAACAGGGTACAGGGTCTGGAGAAACAATAGCTGGGCTTACCAGGGTGTAGACAGAATCAGTTTCTTGTTGTCCCGGGGCTTGGACGTCACTGACCTGGACTGGCTGTGCTGGCCGATGAGCTCCAGGCATGGGGCCCCGGCGTTCGCGACAATCTATATCCATATGTCCAAGACGTCCACAGGTATAACAGTGCCGTGGTTTGGGCAAGTCACGTATCCTGTCTGCATACCTTTGTCCTGGTGGGGCTTCTAATGGGTAGCGGAATAATCCTACTCGAGCGGCTGGGGGTAGCAGTTGGTGAGCTGGAATTCCTAAAATATTTCCCAGAACCCAAGCCCTCTCTTCTCTTGAGGCTTTTGGCCCCAATGCAGCCAAGCACTCCTTGATTTGGACTACTGTGGACCTGGTGATTTCACGATATTCACTGGATCCATGATGTGGTGCACAACTTACATCCTCTGGTACCACGTCGGCGGGGTCCTCATCATCCTCACCATCATTCTGGGTGTCCCAATGGACCAATTTCTGAATCAAAGCCGACCGAGTGTCAGCGTTCCTGTATTCAATATTTCTCCTCTGGCACAGATCCTGTAGCATCCATTTACTGCTGCTGCTGTATCTCCTCTCCGGCCCTTGTCCCATGGCTGAGCTGGTGGGGTTGGACATGGCAACGTCCGAAACCTGAATGCCTCACCTATGGCCTGCTGGGTATGCTTATATGCCTCCCTGGTTGTTGAGCCCTTGGACGGTGTCCACAAACACCAGTCCCCTGCAGCTCCCCTGGATAAACCAGGCTGAGTAGTATCCCACTGCTGCCACCAATTGTGGAGACCCGGGGGTCAGGGGGCGCTCTCGTCCGCAGGCCCAGCCGCCTTTACAAAGACAGCGTGGACCAGGGCTCATCCCCAGCTGAACGCCCGAGCTCCTTAACCGTGGGCGGAACACTACTCAGACAACACAGGGTGAGGGAATCACAATAACAAGGCTTTATTGGATCCCCAAACAGTTAACAGCATATAACGCATAACCAAGCAAAACACAACATGTAACAGGCAACAGAGTCTCACCCTTCCGCTGGCTCACCAGGGTTTAAAATGCAGCACGGCAAAGTCTGTAGCCAGGTGACTGTATCGTCCCAACCTGGGTTGCTTTCTTGTCCTTAAGCAGTCTATCACAGCCGAATCCGATAATCCGATACTGAAGTCCTTGTGGTTCCTTTAGTCTGTGTTCTGAGCCCCTTGGTCGGCACCGAAATGCCTAGGCCTGGGGTTATGGCTCGCTAACCGGATCCGAAGACCCTCGATTAGCTGCCTGTATCCAATCCAGTGACCTCTAGCCGGGACCGAAAATCCCTAGACTGAGGCCACTAGACAGAATATAACTCCAAAAACTACTGGTTAAAGTGAACAGTCCTCCTTATATACCCTCAGCCCTCATTGTAGGATATTGGGGACGTCATGATTGGTGCAATAACACAGTCTTTTCATTGGCTGAACTCCAATCCTCATTTAACATATTTTAGTCCTATTGCAATCCAAATGCTGATCCAAATGCTAGCAGTGATACAATGGAATGTTAGTTTGAGACAATCAGTCTGCAAACCATGACATTAACACAATAGTGGCTGGGGCCTCAATCCACATTCACAGGGTAATAGACAATGGACGATTAGCATAATTAAGTTCTCTGGCCTTCAATGACAAACAGGTTAGATAATTACATTACCAGGCTAAACTTTAACCACAGAAATCTATGACAATACTGTAAGAAATTCTCTTTGACCATTACAAGTTTACAAACCTATATACAATATGATATGTCTGGATGAATAAGAAATCCTCCTACATTATATATTAAAGGGTCCATTTCGTCACAGGTATGTTTTACCGCTCCCTCCTGGACCATCAATAAAGAAACATTTTGTCCTTGCATTTGCTTGGTTTTCTATGGCACTCACAATAGTATCATATACAATATGTTGTTGTTCATTTAAGGAGTTTATTTTCTGTTTTGCCAACAATAATTCTTCTCCCTAACAGTAGTCACTTAGACGTAAGATATTCATTGTTATAAGCCCCTGTACTTTGTGTTCCCATCCCGTCTTAGATTGTAAGCTCCTTCGAGCAGGGTCACCTTCATTTTCTGCCTTTCTTATTGTATTTCCTAAGTTGATTCTATGTTTTTGGTATGTAACTACTGTTCTGCATTACGTTTCTGTACCGTATATTTTTCTTATGTACCGTTGTACTGTAAAGTGCTGCGGAATATGTTGGCGCTATACAAATAAAGTTTTATTATTATTATTATTATTATAATAATTCGTAAGCTTCATCATACTCTGGAAGTTGAGTTGCAGGCTGTGGCAAATTAAACTCTGAAAAAGTTTTTCCATGCAGTAGAAAGACATTTTGGACATCTCACATGGCATAAGATTTGCAATTTTGACAATCTCCACTGTGAAGATGTAAGCAGTAATCCTCGATTAGATGTTCTTTGAAATTTGTCCAAAGTTGAGCGGAATTTGTCGGTGGTCCAAATACACAGATGTAGGCAAACAATTGGCGAAGTTGCTTAGGCATATGTAGGGTAACTGCGTCTTCTAAAGTAAGTGTCCAAGCAGTATCATCCAATAAAAGTCCTAAAGCCAAAGCTGCAGCTTTAAATGTATTGTGCAATACTCCGTTAACTGTTTTCAAATAATCATAACTTGTAGCTTCTTTGACATGCAGTAATAACAACCGAAGGCAATATCTTTCTTGATCCTTGACACCAAGGGTACCGTCACACCTGTAAACATCGCCGGAGATTTCGCAGGCGATGCACGGGAGCATGCACGTTTTTGGTACCCTGCCAGCGTCGCCATCACGTGTTTACATGCGGCGATACCTCCGGCGACGCTTTGGCTATGTTACAGGCGACATTGCCGTTGGGGTGTCTACAAACCCCAGTGGCGATCCTGTAACATGGGAGCCTATGGCTCCCATTGCCTGTTCCATCGCCAATCGCCATGTTACACGGGGCGATGTGTATACATCGCCTGAGAGTGGTCGCCTGGTTTCAGAGCAGTGCTGCGAAACCAGGCGACCACTCTCAGCCGATTTTTCAGAGCAAAATTGCCGCGTTACAAGGGGTGACTTTCCGTCGATAGGCCACGCCCCTGTGTCGCCTCCAAAATCGCCGGCGATGTCTCCAGGTGTGACGGTACCCTAACAGTATACATGCGTCCAATTATTTTGCTAACTCCTCGTTGTCTTGGCTTCCAAGTTTTATTCCAAACGTAATTCTCTGGAATCTCATGATACAAATACTGCCTTGCGTTGTCGTCACGTTGGTTCAGCAAAAACCATTCCATTAATGTTGATGTCGTGCTTAAAGTTTTTGAGACATCTTCGACTTGACAGTTTTCATAGAAATAAAGCTGTTGATTAGGTAAATGGATAGCTAAACGTATAATGGCATGGGACTGTGAATGCATTGGAAATGCAAATATCCTCCAAGCAGTTTCTGGAGCACTTACATATCTTGAGTCAAGAAAAGTTGATGATTCATTGTGATTGACTGTTGTCTGTTGTATTTCAACATTAGCTTTGTCATGGCCCTTGTAGATGTACTTGAAAAGATATTTGACACTTTTTTTGAAGCGCAGATTTCTACGTTGATGTGACAGTTGTAGTGTTTTGATAAGTACAGGTTGTATGGGATTATCCATGAGTTATTTATAATTTTTCTTTTGTGAACAATGTTATCAATGTGTGCTCGCCGCTAGAATGGGTAGTCATCCAAGTCTTTAAAAGTGTGCTGTTTTAACTCCTTTGGAAAGCCTTTAGTACACTTGCCGTTTTCCATGCATGGACATTTTGGATTTGCTTCACCGCAAGGACCATGAACCATATGAGAGATGACAATATCATACAGTTCAGGATATTTTTCTTAGTTAGGAATTTTAGCCCACACAATGTTGCTAATTTCTTCCTCTGTGCAAAACTTAGAATCCTCATCTAAGATAATAAGTATATTCCCATGTGGGAGACCTCGTTTCTGAAACTCAGTGACGTGTACCATTGCGACAACTGTTCCAAAAAGGCCATTTTTTATATATTTCAAAAGGCTGGTGAGTTTGAGTCGAAATACGCGTGCAATTAAGTCCGGCCTATGTTCTACTTGTTGCCAGGGTTCTAGATTTTCAGTAATTTCTGGCCATTTAGGATTACAGGTCATTGTCACAAAAATGTCAGGTCTTCCATACTTTGTGACTATTGCCATTGCATCTTGATAAAGTTGTTGCTTGTTGCGGGGGCTACCTTCAAATGACGACGGGAGAATTACTGTTTTTCCAATGGGAATTCCCTTTTGAATTGATTGGTTTTGCTAAGGTTCTTGAAGAACGTAGTAGTCTTCAACTTTAAGATGTTTTTGGTTCATTCGTATAAAATTTAGGTGATTAGCTTCAATTTTAACATACGCGTCGACTAAGGGCCCTTTCACATCAGCGTTTTTTTAAATTTGCGGCAGATGCGGTGAAAAAACCGCATCTGCCGCAACTGCCGCATAACGGTTCCACTTGCGGCACGGTTGCGGTTTTTTCCATAGGAAGTATAGGGGGACTTGCGGCAGATGCGGCAAGTGCGGTATTGCACTTGCGGCAGGTGCGGCAGAGAAAAAAACCGGCTTACTGCGGTTTTTTTCTCTGCCGCACCTGCCGCAAGTGCAATACCGCACTTGCCGCATCTGCCGCAAGTCCCCCTATACTTCCTATGGAAAAAACCGCAACCGTGCCGCAAGTGGAACCGTTATGCGGCAGTTGCGGCAGATGCGGTTTTTTCACCGCATCTGCCGCAAATTTAAAAAAACGCTGATGTGAAAGGGCCCTTAGTACTGTTGTGTCAGTTTGCCACCGTTTATAATAGGATTAAAGTAACTTCATACAGACAAAAGAAAACTGTAGTACTGCAGTTGTGTAATTCGTCTTAAAGTGCCTTGCTGGTGTAGGTTTTCATGCCACCATTGATCACCTCTTGGAAAGAATAGCGGATACAGAAGAGCATCAAGATTGCTGTGCAAAATGCTAATTCACTGTGTCTTAGGAAGCAAAGGGTTGTTAAGATCTGGCTTAAGATGGACTAATATATCCCTTTGAAAAGGAGGCTCTCCATCATTGTTTTGAAAAACAACTGCAACCTCACTTACACATGGTTTGTTATAACGTCGGGGATCTTGTGTACGTTCTTGTTTAATTGCCATGACAATAGAAGGCATTTCAGTCCCATTTTGTATAGCCCTCTGTTGCTCCTCAGCTTCAACATCTTTTAGCATGCGATATGCGGCATCAAATGGGCTGATTTGTTGTAGATGTACGGCAATGAGATTCATCAGTTCAGCATTACACTTTTCGTTTTCTTTCAGAATCATCCTTTATTCTGTTGCCTCATTTGCATCAAGGATGTATAATTGTGCAAATTTTGGTGGTTGTTCTATTTCTGAGTAAAGTGTTCCAGTGCGGTGGTAGATCTGGCCATGAATTTTAAAACAATATGGTCCAAATCCAGGGGGCAGTGCAATGTTGGCACCAAATGAAGCAGACGCATGAGAACTGTTGATGCTTCTGATATTGTCCATAAAATTTCTACTGTGTTGATGTGTTCCTTTCAACAATTGCTCAAACAGATCTGAGAAGTGAAGTCTCAGTAGCATAACTTTCCCTTTTTGGCAGCATTGAGTAAACTTATTGTCAGATGGTTTTTCATCAATAAAATTTAGAGAGTTGCATGTAGAGCAAACTACATTCATATTCCTACAGTAGTGTTGAATAAATGTCGTTTCACCATTTGTGACATAACATGCAAGTTGTTGAATATTTCCCTGGGCTTGCCTTAGTTGGTAGAGCATTCGTATTGTATGAATGGTGTGAACATGTTGTTGTCTGTTTGCCCTTGTTTCTGGAGATTCATTCAGCCAACACTGTCTATGAGATTCAGCATCTTGGGCTTGTCTGGCAGCAGTTTGTTGTGGTTTCTCCTGTTGCTGACGACGTCTGTGAGATGCCGCATCCTGGGCTTGTCTCACGGCAGTTTGTTGTGGTGTCTCTTGGTGTCGACGTTGTCATCGCCTTGCTGCTTCTGCAGCTTTTCTGTCATCGTCATTGGTGTATTTGTGTTTACGACCAATTAAACTCATTGAATAAACGTGACTGAAGTAGTTCAGACTGTCACTGACACAATGTGTGAAGTAAGTGTGACTGAAGAACAGCACACTATGACTGACAAACCTTGTAAACAGGAGTGAAGTGCGTCACACGATGAGTGGCAGATCTTGTAAACAGGAGTGAAGTGTGTCACACTATGACTGATAGATCTTGTAAACAGGAGTGAAGTGCGTCACACTATGAGCGGCAAACCTTGTAAACAGAAGTGAAGTGTGTCACACTATGACAGCCTTGTAAACAGGAGTGAAGTGCATCACACTATGACTGACATCCTTGTAAACAGGAGTGAACTGCATCCCACTATGACTGACAGCCTTGTAAACAGGAGTGAAGTGCGTCACACTATGACTGACAGCCTTGTAAATATCAGTGAAGTGCGTCACACTATGAGTAGCAGCCTTGCAAACAGGTGTGAAGTGCGTCACACTATGAGCGGCAGTTCAAATTGCGCTCCAATATACCAAGTTGTGCTCCGCTTCGCTGATTGGTCGCCGCCAGTCACGTGACCGGAGTTCCCGCGAGAACATGACGTCAGCACAGGTCCTATTAGCAATAGGACCTTGCCGGAAAGCTTAAAATAGATATTTTTATGTTTCGGACCCTTTCTTTAAGTAACTTTTACTTAAAGAAAGGGTCCGAAACATAAAAATATCTATTTTAAGCTTTCCGGTAAGGTCCTGTGCTTCCAGGACCTGTGGTGACGTCATGTTCTCGCAGAACTCCGGTCATGTGACCGGAGTTCGCGCGAGAACATGACGTCACCACAGGTCCTAGAAGCCGCAGGACCTTGCCGGAGGCTTCGGTGGACCGCGGACAGGTGAGCATTGATTATTTTTTTATTTTTAACACTTTCTTTCACTTTTTTTCACTTCCACAATGTATGTATATACATTGTGGAAGTGAAAATGCCCCACAGGCCCGGTTTGTTCATTTTCCGGGGTGTTCGACGGTGTTCGTCGAGCATTCGACAAACATTCGTCGAACACCCCGTCGATTCGACGAATCGAATCGAATTCGAACACCGGGTGGTGGCTCATCTCTACTAACCACCTTCCTGACAAACCAGTGGTTATTTATAGGAGAAACAGGAATCTGCAGAATTTTGTGGCACCTAGTAATACGGCTCCAAAGAGAATCATGGTCAAAATGGATAGTAATGATAAATTGGGTTGCTATCAGTGCCATGTCCCAAAGTGCCTCTGTTGCCACATTGTAGTTGATGTGGCTTTGAATTTTACATCTAGAACCATGGGTGAGTTTTCCCCATTAAATACAGGTTGACCTGCCAATCCACCCATGTGGTCTTTCTTTTGGAATCCACGTGTGGCTTCCAGTATGTGGGCCGCACTGTGCAAACCATGCACGCACACCTCAACAAACACAGGCAAAATATTAGAAACGGATATCAACTACACAGTTTATCAAAACATTTTAATGCCGTGCATCATAGGGATCCAACTAAATTGTCCCTGATCATTATTCACCATATAGAAGGAAAAGAACTGGACCGTCTGACTAGACTGATTAGAAAAGAGAGCTACTGGATTATTAAACTGGACACTTTAGCACCAGAAGGTCATAATCTTACTATCGAGAATGTGGCCTAACATTAATAATAATAATATGATGTTTACTTATCTTGTGTGGCACTGTTGATTTCATGGCACTTTGCATGCATTAGTGGTGCTATCCCTATTGGGGCTCAAAGTCTGGACATCCTATCAGTGTGTCTTTGCGGTGTGGGGGGGCCAGGGTACCTGGGGTGGACTCATGCAGATGCCAGGGGGCGTGTGGGCTCCTTGCAGGTGTTGTCCTTGGTGGGAGTTGAACCCAGGGCCTCAGGACCTTAGCACTGCAAGGGCTGTAGTGCTGGCCACTTGAGCCACCGTGCTATAGGTTTATATTTTCATTTGATTACTCTACAGTGAAGGTAGGTTTTTTATACATCGATTTTATAGTTTTATCTTTACAGTCATATGAAAAAGTTTGGGCACCACTCTTAATCTTACTCTTTTTTTTTTATTTAAAATTGTTTTTTTGCAACAGCTATTTCAGTGTGATATATGTAATAACTGATGGACACAGTAATATTTCAGGATTGAAATGAGATTTATTGTACTAACCAAAAATGTGAAATATGCATTATTTCAAAAATTGACAGGTGCAAAAGTATGGGCACCTCAACAGAAAAGTGACATTAATATTTAGTAGATCCACCTTTTGCAAAAATAACAGCCTCTAGTCACTTCCTGTAGCTGTTAATGAGTTCCTGGATCCTGGATGAAGGTATTTTTGACCATTCCTCTTTACAAAACAATTCCAGTTCAGTTAAGTTTGATGGTCGCCGAGCATGGACAGCCCGCTTCAAAACATCCCACAGATGTTCAATGATATTCAGATCTGGGGACTTGGATGGTCATTCCAGAACATTGTAATTGTTCCTCTGCATGAATGCCTGAGTAGATTTGGAGCGGTGTTTTGGATCATTGTCTTGCTGAAAGATCCATCCCCTGCGTAACTTCAACTTTGACACTGATTCTTGAATATTATTCTCAAGAATCTGCTGATACTGAGTGGAATCCATGTGACCCTCAACTTTAACAAGATTCCCGGAGCCGTCATTGGCCACACAGCCCCAAAGCATGATGAACCCTCCCCCAAATTTGACAGTGGGTAGCAAGTGTTTTTCTTGGAATGCTGTGTTTTTGTGGCGTCATGCATAACACCTTGTTGTATGACCAAACAACTCAATCTTTGTTTCATCAGTCCACAGGACCTTCTTCCAAAATTAAACTGACTTGTCCAAATGTGCTTTTGCATACCTCAGGCGACTCTGTTTGTGGCGTGCTTGCAGAAACGGCTTCTTTCGCATCACTCTCCCATACAGCTTCTCCTTGTGCAGTGCGGGCTGTATTGTTGACCGATGCACAGTGACACCATCTGCAGCAAGATGATGCTGCAGGCCTTTGGAGGTGGTCTGTGGATTGTTCTTGACTGTTCTCACCATTCTTCTTCTCTGCCTTTCTGATATTTTTGTTGGCCTGCCACTTCAGGCCTTTACAAGAACTGTCCCTGTGGTCTTCCATCTCCTTACTATGTTCCTCGCAGTGGAAACTGACAGGCTAAATCTCTGAGACAACTTTTGTATCCTTCCCCTGAACAACTATGTTGAACAATCTTTTTTTTCAGATCATTTGAGAGCTGTTTTGAGGAGCCCATGATGCCACTCCTCAGAGAAGATGCAACTAGGAGAACAACTTGCAAGTGGACACCAGAAGTAGCTTTAGTCATGATTGGATACACGGGCTATGAAGTACAAAGCTCAATGAGGTTACCAAACCAATTTAGTGCTTCAGTAAGTCAGTAAAAAGAAGTTAGGAGTATTCAAATAATGAAAATCAGAAGGGTGTCCATACTTTTGCACCTGTCAATTTTTGAAATAATGCATATTTCAACCTCATTTCAAACCTGAAATATTACTGCGTCCATCAGTTATTACATATATCACACTGAAATAGCTGTTGCAAAAAAAACAATTTTAAACAAAAAAAAAAGAGTAAGATTAAGAGGGGTGCCACAACTTTTTCATATGACTGTATATATACATATATCTTTTAAAAATCCGGATATTATGACTCCTTTTTATATCAATTTTATATTGATTTTTCATGTAACCATAAAATTTGTTTTTTATATTTGTATGTTATACGTATAATTATTCATCATTATTTATGTATTTTTGTATTTATTGTATGGGTGGTTATTTTTATTAGCACACACAAGTTTATATTTTATATTCAGCAGGTTATGTTATATGTTTTCCAACAGTTTTAATTGTTGTCCTGCTTCATATAGTAACTCACCTTTTTCAGAAGATTGGTATACAAGTGATCTTTTTAGGTTTTTGTAGGGTTAATGATTTGCCGTGATGTCATTAATGAGCTATCTAATTGTTGTAATCTGGACCCTATAAATGTCACTTCCTGAGCTCAATTCCTTGTAAACCTGATGAAGATAGCCTGCGTGCTATTGAAACGCGTTGTGGCCCATACAAGGAGCTAATAATAAAAGGTTTGAAAATCTGCTAATACTTTCCCTTTGCTTTGTGCCTTAGCGCTCATAAACTCCAGTTTCCATTCTCCCTTTGTTTTAAGTTCAAAAATTAACTTTTTTGCAGAAAATTAAAAATTTGTATTTAAAGGGTGAAAAAAACTTATCACCTATTTATAAGATAGGTGATAACATATTGTTTTGTAAGGATGTGACTATTGGGACGCCTATCTACAATCAACAATCTCTCAACTTCCTGAGAATGGAGAGGCAGTGTGAATGCTCAACTACTGTTCCATTCATTCCTTGTGAGGCTGCCAAGCACTGTGCTTGGCATTTTCTGGCAGCTCCATAGAAATTAAATTGAGCAGCACTCAGGGTTGTACACTGCTACTACAAACTGCAATCTAACGGGAATTAAAGGATCCCATTGAGAATAAAAGTTCATGCATTCTGCAGATTGGTGGAGTTTCCTGCAGTCAGACACTTACTGATCAATCAAACCTGTAGACAATGTGAACAGGACCTGGCTGGTCTCAACAGGAGGTTTCTGTGTTGGTGCCCGGCTAATTACTGATCAATTAGTTATCATGCATCTCATGGATATTTTCATCGGAAATCCCTTTGAAAAAATAATTAATATGCCAAAAAATCAATATGCTTTAACTCCTTTCTGTCCCATGACACACTATTAAATTTTGGGCAAGTGGCTGTTACTGCCCATTTATTTTCTATTAAGTGGCCAACACTTGGTGGCTATAACTAACAGTCAACATCTTACTGTAATGGCAGGATCAGAGATAACTCATGTTCAAGCTGTTATCCTCTTATATACTATGATCAGTAGTAATCTTGTGATATAAGCAGTCAGATAGATGGACACGCTCTCCACTTGTTACCCATTGGAATCTCCCAAATGTAATCCCGAGGTCTTCCTTGTAAACCTGCCTATCACGCCCTGCATTAATAGGTTGGAAAATATAAAACTGCAATAATACCATACTGGGAGACAAAAAATAATGGAGTACAGGGTAAAAAAAATTAACGAACTGGAAGCACCCAAAAATCGTAGAATTATAGAAAGGTGGAGTTGGAAGAGACCTCCTGGGTCATACGGTTCAACCCCCTGCTCAAAGGAGGATTCACTAACTCATCCCAGACAGATTTCAGTCCAGCCCCCATTTGAAAACTTCCATTAAAGGAGAACTCACCACCTCTCGTGGTCGCCTGTTCCACTTGTTGATCACCATTATTGTCAAAAAGTTTTTTCTAATATCTAATCTGTGTTTCCTCCCTATGTTACCATTAAAAGCTATCAAATCAAAAAGAAATATTGCCAGCTCAACATTTTTAGAAGTCCCAGAATGTGGATGTATTGAAAGTAGGGATGGGCGAATCTACTCGCTAGGACTCGTTACTCGGCGAGTAGTAAGGGACTCGCAGGACTCGGTACTCTGCGAGTTTCCCAGCGTTTACTTGCACGAGTCCAATGCAAATCAATGGCAAACACTGACAAAACTAGGATTGCCTTTGATTGCATTAGACTCGGCTACTGTGCCAGTGATAGCAGGGAAACTCGCAAAGTAACTGCTGTTACTTTGCGAGCCGAGTCCAGCTGTCTTCTCTGTGCAGCTCCAGGGTCCTAGAGCCCGCCTGCTCACAGACATGATGTAGCAGAGCTGAGATTGTTCTCAGTCTGCTCATTCCCTGTGCATAGACATCTATATCTATGCACAGGGGATGTAGCAGAGAGGACATCGCGTTTTGGACTGCGTCGGACGGAAGAGGATTTTTTTAATTAAAGATGGAGTCCCTAATGGCTTTTTTTTTTATCTCAAATAAAATTTTTTCTCTGTGTTGTGTTTTTTTAACCCTTTATTGGAGATTCTTAGTGGCTGGGTCAAACATGGCCTGAAATTAAGAATCTTGGGCTTAATACCAGCTTGTATAACAAAGCTGGTATTAACCCCTTTATTACCCAGCGTGCCACCGCCACCAGGGCCGCTGGAAGAGACGGGTTCAGCGCCAGAGGATGGCGCTTCAATGAACGCGCCATCTTCTGGGGCGGCTGCGGGCTGCAATTTGCAGCGGGGGGTGCCCAGAAAGCTTGGGCATCACTGCGCTGCGGATTCCAGCCCCCAGCTGCTTAGCTGTACCTGGCTAGACATAGAAATTGCGCGGAGCCCCACGCATTTTTTTTTTATTATTTCATGAATTTCAGAGTCAGAGTCTCAGAGTCAGAGTCTCAGAGTCAGAGTCTTAGAGTCAGACTCAGAGTCTCAGAGTCAGAGTCTCAGAGTCAGAGTCAGAGTCTCAGAGTCAGAGTCTCAGAGTCAGAGTCAGAGTCTCAGAGTCAGAGTCAGAGTCTCAGAGTCAGAGTCTCAGAGTCAGAGTCTCAGAGTCAGAATCTCAGAATTTCATGAAATAATTAAAAAAAAATGTGTGGGGCTCCGCGCAATTTCTATGTCTAGCCAAATACAGCTAAGCAGCTGGGGGCTGGAATCCGCAGCGCAGGGATGCCCAAGCTTTCTGGGCACCCCCCGCTGCAAATTGCAGCCCGCAGCCGCCCCAGAAGATGGCGTGTTCATTGAAGCGCCATCCTCTGGCGCTGAACCCCGCTCTTCCAGCGGCCCTGGTGGCGGTGGCATGCTGGGTAATAAAGAGGTTAGGGCCATTTTTGTATTATCAGCTGGCCCTAAGCCCGAAATTTATGGCGGTCACGCCAATATTAGACATGACCGCCATGAATTTCTATTAAATTGTTTTAAAAAAAACACAACACAGAGAAAATTTTTTATTAGAAATAAAAAAAAAAGCCATTAGGGACTCCATCTTTAATTAAAAAAATCCTCTTCCGTCCGACGCAGTCCAAAACGCGATGTCCTCTCTGCTCATCCCTGTGCATAGATATAGATGTCTATGCACAGGGAGTGAGCAGACTGAGAACAATCTCAGCTCTGCTACATCAGGCAGCAGGCGGGCTCTAGGACCCTGGAGCTGCGGCAGCCAGCACACAGAGCAGACAGGACTCTTATCTGTGCGAGTTTCCCAGCGATTACTTGCAAAGTAAACGAGTCCAATGCAAATGAATGGCAAAACTAGGATTGCTTCAGGCTGAAGCTTCCGAGACACATCTGTGATTTGAAAATCGCACACTACTCGCTATTACTCGCTTCCCCATTCATTAACATTGGATCGCTAGACTCGCAACGAGTAGCGAGTCCTGTGCTTCGGACTCGCTAGAGTCAAGCGATTCCGAGTAATTTAGGATTCGCCCATCACTAATTGAACGCTCAAAGGGATGTGGTGGGAGATCACCATGCTGGAAGCATAATATGAAACAGATGAGAAGCAAAATCCAGCAGGCAAGTCTATATAGACCATGAGGAAGGTGGTGAATGCCAAAATAGTCTGTAATTACTGCATACTGTCGCTGCACTGTCAGTAGAATTACATGTGCATTTTTTAATGGACTAATAATGACTTGACTTTTATTAAAAAAAAACTTGCCTGGAACATTGAAAAAACGCTTGAATTTGTTTCTCAACTGTCTCACATTAAAAACTATAATGCTGCTCACACAAAATAGGCCCATATGGTTTTACCAACAGAACACTAAAAAATAAGTTATGGCTTTAGGTATGAAGGAATGAAAAATAAATAAAGATGGAATGCTGGTTATGAGTTTAGTAGATTCAGATCTATGTTGGGACATTTTTACCTCAGCGGGAATACAGAGACTCAAGGAGCTCTGTAAAATAATGAAATCAGTGGGATAGCAGTTTGCTGAGTATATCTTTATTTATGCTATAAAATGTTAAGTTGTTCTCCAAAGAAAAAAAATACCTGGCTGGATTATTTTTGATAGATGTTAAAAGTAAAGGTTAATGCTAATTGGGAACTTATAGGCAAACAGCAACTCACCTGGAGTATAGTATCTGCCAAATAAATCTCAAAATACGATATTGATATGTATATAACAAGACAGAACTGAGGAGAAATCTTACTGAAGTAAGTCTCTGAGCGCCACTATAAAACAAGTCTAGGGAGATTAGAAATAAAATGTTAAATCATTTAATTAAAAGAAAGGAAGAGAAGCTATCTGTATTCCAAGACAGAAAAGCTTTGTGAATACCTTACTTTCAAAATCACTCATTCATTAATGTTTCCGTACGGCTTTCTACGTTCCACCTGAGTGTTTTACTCCAGCCTGATACGTGTAAATGCTTAATTCTGTTGGTGAAGTATGAATTTTCAGATCGAGCAGTAACTGATGTACGGTAACTAAAAACTGTACGGCAGCAAAGTATTCATCTAGAATAATTATTAAATATGGTACGTCCATGTCAGGGAAAATGTTGTTTTGGTGGACTCCATCAAGTGGTGTAACTTGAACCTTCTGAAAGTCAAAGTAAATTTTCAACAAAGTCTTTAAATGTATCAATCATTTCATATGGGCCAAAAACATCTTTTTGACTCATGAGACTCCCAGCACTCTAACCATTAGTTATACCCAACCGTAATTCTTGAAACAATTTATGCTTGCTTCCCTTCTTTCTAGTTGTATCATAAAGCTTCCTTCTCTTGAGTGTTAATCCTACATTACCTCTCTACCAAGTATCAATCCAGCAATACCGAGTCAGTTCCACAATAGATATCAGACACCCTTGTATAACTGCCTATCCCTCATTACGCAACGACACAGATAAAATAATAAAGCTCAAAGGCCTTATCTAAATTTATTATAGATCATCCAATTGCTAAGGTTAAATATGTCTTAGGCATCTAGACCCAGGTAAAAATTACACCTGAACCTATATGGTTATTGAAAAGAAGAGGTCCGGTGCCACTTGCAGTTAATTTCTTTATTTTTCAAATCTTTAAAACATCACAGATGCCCACAATGGAGCCCGGGACGCGTTTCAGAGAACTGGGTCTTAGGTGGTCGACAGGGAAGGGGGTACTCAGGTACCGGGGCTAATGGCGACTTTGATGGGGGATCACGGCTGGTCATGCCCTGGACCCTCAATGGCGGGGAATGGTGGGGGATAAGGGGATCGGTAACGTGACGCCACCTGTAGTTCCTGGTAACAGGTATATCAGGGCTGCAGCCGGCCGCTGAGGTGATGATAAGTGCAGCTCAGTGTAGTACAGCTCCCCAGAGGTGGAGCTTTACCTCAGGGCAGCGGGTATGGATGAGGGGAGTAGTAGTCGCGTCTCTGCAGTCAATGCGGTGAATAGCGGCAGTTAAGCAGGCGCACACACAGTGATCTTTGTTTCGGTTCCTTTTACTGGTGACAGGGTAACAGGTACAGTCCAGAGAAATACCCAGGTCCCCGGTTCAATTTGGAACTTCCACCTTAGAAAGTTGTGAGGCTTCCTCTGTCTTTTGGTACTGTGGTTTGGGGTAAGTCCTGCCTGTGACTGAACTCACCACTCCTTCTCCCTCTCAGGGCTTTGCTCTAACCTGACAAAGAGGTCCTTCTTCAGGGTCCCTATTCCTCCTATGGCCCCTGGTCCTGTACTTGGTCAGTTTCAAGTGTCTCTTACTCTGCTTTCTTCAGGGGTTAACCCCTCCTGGTCCTTCCGGGCTTTTGCTGTTACAATAGATGCTGGCAGCTTTGGACTCCGGTGTCTGGGTGTACTACAAGGAAACCTTAACTGGTTCCCTTCCTTGATTCTCCTACTCTCCACTGGCCTCCGACCCTCTCCCAAGGGTGCAGCACAGCTGGGTCAGCGTTCCCTGGTCCTGGGCCTGAATCCTTCCCAGCGACCAGCTCCTCACTCCAGCTCTCTCCACAGACTAGGAATAACTTCAACTAACTGGAACTAACTGACTCCTCCCCTCAGGCCTGGATCTTTTAAAGGGGACCTGGCTTAAGGCAGCCAGTAGAGCTCCCCCTTCAGGTCTGGGGTGGAAGGTGTTGTGTGCTGTGTGAACCAAGGTGTAATTCCCTCCTTGCATCGGTGGATCCTGTGGCAATCCCCTTCAGGGGTGCCACATTCCCGCTTGTTAAATACATTCCTCCGGGATGAAAGATTTTTTCATAACCATAACATATCATAACTATTAACATTTGATAATTGAACAGAGTCTCCAAAATTTAAAATGTACAAAAAACAGGTATAAATAAGAAAACGGGTAACCAGTCCATACAGCGCTAGTCCATCTGCTGCAGGCTGTTTAAAAGGGTGTTTAAACGGGTGTTTGCCACTACCAGTCCTGTGGCTATGGTCCATTTTTAAAGTAAGAAAAGGGAAGCATTCAAAAAGTCCAACAGGCAAAGTTTCTGTAGCCTTACAGGTTCAAAAACACAACAACAACACTATGGGTGCCTTGGCGTAGGAGTTCTAGGTGCTGCAGGGGCCTCTACAGGGTCATAAGCACTGTAGGCCTCCTGGCCCTGGGGTCACCTGTTGGCCAAGATTTTGATCTCCCTAGACAGCTCCTTACACCAACTCCTCTCACCCCTCTTACTGGTGTTGTGTACCTGGTCTGGGTTGTTTTTCCCTACTCTTCACCCTTTCTCTGTACATTAGCCTTATTAACATATATACATTCTGAACATATTTACATTTTCCCACATTTTACAGTTTATTCTCTGTACCTGAGTGGTGGGTGTCCTAGATTGACATGTGTTGACCTACGTAATTCTGGTGTAGGATTGGTGAGAGTGGGTCTATGTGTCACAGGTAAACTGGGTAACAGTCTGCGACTACCTGATCTCACAGTAGGAATGGCAGGTACACCGATTGCAGGATTCTCTGGTTCCAATACAACGGGTGGTTTTTCTACTCTTGTCGTCTCTACTGCTGGTGGGAACATCAAAGTTGGAATTAGTTATGTACCGTCTATTTGAGGCCAATCCGCTGGTAATTCTCCAATGAGTGTCTGGATTTTCTTTGGCTTCTCTTTCTCAGGTTCTGGATAAGGTACATCTTCCTCTGGTTGTAACTGTTGAGGGCACTTCTTCAAATGATCTCTGGACACTGTTGCAGTTGTTTCGCCATGGTCATTGCTGATGAGACAGGTTTTCTGGTTGTCATAACTGGATGGTATTGCAGTGTATGGTTCTTTTTCCCATTGATCATCTAGTTTGTGCATTCTCCTTTTTCTTTTCAAAACCAATTCACCAGGTGTTAAGGGCGTTCCTTGCGCACTTTTGTTAAAATTGGTTTCTTGTTTTTCTCTACATTTTTCCAGACTTCTATCAACGCATTCTTGTATTTTCTGGTATTGTTCTTTCCTACGAGTATCCCAATCTGCATCTGAAGTATCTTCTTCAGGAACTACTATGCCTATTTCAAAGTCTACTGGCAATTTTCCTGGTCTTGCTGTCATGAGGCATGCATGGGTACAATTTGTTGAGCTTACTGGGATGTTTTGTAGATGTCAACAAGATCTGGTAACTTCTCTGGCCATTGGTTTCGTTCTTCTAAGGGCAGAGTTTTCAGCAATTCAATTACCACGTGATTAATCTTTTCGCACATTCCATTAGTTTGAGGATGGTAAGGCGTGGTGCAAATTTTCTTGCATCCGTAAAGGCGACAGAACTCTTGAAATATTTCAGCTTCAAAAGCAGGACCTTGGTCTGTCAATACCTGTTCTGGATAACCTTGTGGTCTGCAGAAATAGGCTTGAAATGTTCTTGCTGCTGTCTGAGCTGTTACGTCTCTTACCGGAGCTACCACAAGGAATCTGGAATAGTGGTCTACCATGGTAAGAGCATAGGTATAGCCTGATTTGCTGGGTGTGAGTTTGACGTGGTATAAGGCTACCAGTTTCAATGGTTGTTTGGTGATGATAGGCTGGAGTGGTGCTTTCTGGCTGTTACGGTCTCTTCTTCTTAATGAGCATGGTCCACAATTTTTACACCATCTCTCTATGGAGGCTCTCATGCTGATCCAATAGAATCTCTCACGTAACAATATTTCCAGTTCTCTCCATCCAAAGTGTCCTGCTCCGTCATGTTATGCTTCTAACACCATTTGGACATCTCTCTTTGGTACCACAACTTGCCATACCATTTCATGTGTTCTTGGGTTGATATACCGTCTGCACAGTTGACCTTGATAGATGAATAACCTGCTTCTTTCTTTCCACAGGTTCTGGGCCTCTGGTGGAGCATTCTTTTCAAGTTGGGAATCCGGTTGGGTTATTAACTTCTTTACAAGGCTCTCTGCCAGATCACTGTCTTGAGTCTCCTTCCATCCATAGTGAGGCAACAGGTTTAGTGCAACAGTATGACGGTTCTGGTAGATGTGATCTTCAGCCATTTTCCATTTTCTACTTTTATGGAAAGCTGGGAGTTCTATTTCCTCTAAGTCATCCTCTTCTTCTTCAAGTCCCCGTAGATGTACTTGAGGGTTTCTGGAGAGGGCATCAGCATTTGCATTGTTACGGCCTGCCCGGTATTTGATGGTAAAGGCATAGTTCGATAATCGGGCCATCCAGCGTTGCTCCAATGCACCAAGCTTCGCGGTATCCAGGTGTGCTAATGGGTTATTATCCGTGAATACGGTAAATTTCTAAGCTGCTAGGTAATGCTTGAACCTTTCTGTTATAGCCCAGACCAAGGCCAGGAACTCCAACTTAAAGGAACTGTAGTTTTCCGGGTTCCTCTCGGTGGGTCGAAGTTTTCTGCTGGTGTAGGCAATTGCTCTCTCTCTCTACCATCTTGGATCTGGGAAAGGACTGCTCCCAGGCCTACATTGCTTGCGTCGGTGAAAAGGATGAATGATAGGTTATAATCGGGGTAAGCCAGGATTTCCTCACCGGTTAGAGCCTGCTTCATCTGTTGGAAGGAATTTTTTTGTTCTTCTCCCCATTACAATGGTGGATCTGCAGACCTTCTCTTCTTAGATTGGCCTACCAGAAGATCTTGTAGTGGTGCTGCCATTTTTGTGTAGCCCTTTATGAATCTTCTGTAGTACCCAACCAAACCTAAGAATTGACGTACCTTGGTGACGGTGGTTGGTCTCTGCCAATCCTGGATAGCTGTCACTTTTTCCAGGTCTGGTGCTACTCCATCTGCGCTGACTAAATGCTCGAGGTATTAGACTTTAGGTTTCAGCAGGTGACAGATGGTTTGAGCTTCATCCCGTACTTTGCTAAAGCCTCAAATACCTCTGCCAGGTGTTCCTGGTGTTCTTCATAGGTCTTGGAATACACGATGTAGGTATAAGAGTACCGTCTCGAAGTTCCGGTGTCCCAGGCAGCATTCCATTAGTCTTTGAAACGTTTCTGGTGCATTGCATAACCCGAATGGCATGCTGTTGAATTCGCATAGTCCCATTGGTGTTATGAATGCATTTTTTTCTCGATCTTCTTCTGTAACGGAGACCTGCCAATACCCACTGGTGAGATCTAATGTGGAGAAATAATTAGCAGTCTTTAATGCAGCAAGAGACTCCTCTATTCAGGATAACGGGTAAGCATCTTTGTGAGTGATCTTATTGACCTCCTGGTAATCCACACACATCTTCATCGTGCCATCCTTCTTGCAGACTAAGACTAAGGGGGCTGCCCAGGGACTAAAGCTATCTCTTATAACCCCGGCCTCCTTCATGTCCCGCAACATCTCTTTGGCATGCTGGTAGTGATTTGGTGGAATGGGTCTGTGTCTCAATTTAATTTGGGGATGATCTCCTGTGGGTATGCAATGGTGTACCCCTTTAATCCTCCCAAAATCTAATGGTTGCTTACTAAATATTTGTTCGAACTCCTGTGCTACTCGGTAGACTCCGCGCTTCTGGTGAGAAGGGTGGCATCAGTTCCTACGTGCAACTGCTGACACCACTCCTCCAGCTATCCTTTGGAGTTGTTATCCTCCGCCTGACTAGACGTGGAAATGGGTTCTACTGCCTGTATGTTGTTGTTACAAACAGTATACAGCTTTGCTGCAGTAGCATACCAGGATAGTTTTGCTTCCTCTTCCCCACAATTTAATACACGGATTGGTTCTCTTCCCTTGCGTACATCCACCACCCCTCTGGCTGTCAGTAGTGTAGGTCTATGCTCTGAATATACCGGCTCTACAACTGCCTGGTATTCCTTTCCTCTGAGACCTATTGCTGCTCGACACCATATCATCATTTCACTTTTCGCTGGTAACACAATGGGAACCGTGTCTGTTATCTGCACACTGCCAATTTCTCCCCCAGACAGATTTACCTGTTGCTTGTGGATGAGGGTTCGGATTTCTCTTTGGATGACTCTCATAACCAGCAGTCTCAGCAATCTGTCGGAGTCAAACAACACTTCTCCAATTTTTGGATTTGAACTTAACACCAGTTTTGGAGACTATTAAAGTTAAATTGAAAGCTTGGAACAAGTTGCATCTCTCAGTTGTCGGCCGAATAAATTTAATAAAGATGATACTGATGCCAAGCTACTTAAGGGTACCTTTACACGCTGCCACTGTTGCTAGCAACAGGTATCCACCGCACGTGCACGTTTTTAACGGTGGATACCGATCGCTGATACCGCATATACACGCCGCCACTGCGTACTCCACAGAAGGTATCTGCGTTCCCCGGAAGTGCCGACAGCTTCCTGTTGAATACCTTTCCTGGTTTACACGCCGCTACCACAAAGGAATGGGAGCGTACATATTTTGCGCCGTAAGTACATAGGCGTGACAGAGTTGTGTATTCCGTGATGCACAAGCATTGATTGGACAACGCAATAGAGTCATGATTGGCCAGCCTGCGCGGAAAGGCTGGCTAATACATGACGCCATTGCAATTGTGGACTGTGAATGGATAGATCATTAAATATGGCTCCCTGTTAAGGGACAACCAATCGTAACGCAGGAACCTGCATCAATGATCGCTGATGGGGCGTGGTATTCATGACGCCGTGGCATGCCCCTGGGAATTCGTAGGCAACGCAAATACCTTGCCTGTGCCCCGATTACACGCCACCACCATAGGAATTGTGCCTTCCTGTTTTTGAGCACGGCTCAGAAACAGGTATCCGAAGGAACTGCGGGACACAGGAAGGAATTTCCTGATTTACACGCCGCCATTTCATAGTGATTTCATGGCAACAGGCACAATTGTCCCCAGTGCCTGGCAGTTGCTGCCTTCCTGTGGCGGCGTGTAAAAGTACCCCTATGTTTTTCACAACTCCCCGAATGAAAAGAATATTGAGCAAGGGAGCAGTCTGTATTCAATAATTAACGTGTCAAACTACTTTTTTCTAAAAGCTATGTAGGGGCTTATACCTGCTGTCTAGACTGAGAGGGGGGAGGGAAAGAGAGGGGTGGACAGGGGGGAAGGAGTTTTGAGGGGGCTTTGGGAGGGATAGTTTTCAAAAATACAGTTTAAAATGCACAATTTGTGTTGATGTTGTACAAGATGTCTGACTTATCATGTTTAATAAAAAATATCTGATTAAAAAAACAAAAAACAAGTGCTATGTTGGTTGCACTACCCGAGCTCTAAAAACAAGAATGTCAGAACATTTAACTGCTGCAAATCCCAGTTCTAAATCTGTTTGTACAGGAATGTCGGGGCTATCCAAACATCTTAAGGTCCTTTCACATCAGCGTTTTACACTGATTGCGGCAGTTGCAGTGAAAAAAACCGCAACTGCCGCGATTACCGCATAACGGCCGCACTTGTGGTTCACTTGCGGCAAGCCCCATACAATGTCAATGGGGCTTGCGGCAGGTGCGGCAAGTGCGGTATCGGCACTTGCGGCAGGTGCGGCCGCGAAAAAAACGCGGTATACCGCGTTTTTTTCACGGCTGCACCTGCGGCAAGTGTAGAAACCGCACTTGCCGCACCTGCCGCACGCTTACCGCAAGCCCCATAGACATTGTATGGGGCTTGCCACAAGTGTGCCGCGATCGTGTCACCGCAACTGCCGCGATCAGCGAAAAACGCTGATGTGAAAGGACCCTTAGAGATGTGCATGTGGGAAACCTTAGCTCTTTGAGAATCAAGGGTATAGAGAGGGTACCCTGCCCTTACTGTGGGGGAAATTGAGAGCGGTTAATCCTTCATAGGGAAAAAATATGGATAATGCGGTTAGATACACATATACCATTTGTTTTGAATTACAGAACCGATCTAATGTACTTTTACTGATTCTGATTTCTATTGTTTGGGTTTATACCGTATGACCTCATATATTTTTCTTTCTTGTTCATATTCATCATCATATATGTGTATATTTTATAGTGAGCCCTTTTATATTGACGTATTTGAAACTAATAATTACAACAAGAATTTTACAATTTTTGTAGTTTGATATTATTGACTGGTTCATATTTCGGACCAGATCATTTGGTTCATTTTACTTATATATATATAACAAGAGAAAAAACAAGAGAAAAGAAGAGAAAAAACAAGAGAAAAAACAAGAGAAAAAAAAACAAGAGAAAAAAAGAGAAAAAAACAAGAGAAAAAAACAAGAGAAAAAAACAAGAGAAAAAAAGAGCTAGTAGCTTATGTACATCATTGGTAGTAGCTGTGTGCTGCAAGGATCTTTTTCATATCATATAATATAATACATAATATATATATATATATATATATATATATATATATATATATATACTTTTCTGTAATAAGCTTTCATTTATTGACTCATGAGGGTACAGAAACTAATATGAGGATAGATTTGAAAGGAAAATAGGGTCTTCTTCTTTCTATATCGAAACGACCAAATAAGAGTTAATGTATTCAAATTAAGGATTGATAATAATCCATAGATATCACGAGTGCTGTGTTTTTACTATTGTATATATGTGTGTATTTTTTATTGTATATACACTGACGATTAAGGAGACCCAGTTCTCCGAAACGCGTGCAGGGCTCCTTTGTGGGCATCTGTGATGTTTTAAAGATTCAAAAAATAAAGAAATTAACCGCAAGTGGCACTGGACCTCTTCTTTTCAATTGTAGTCAATGGATGCCTGCCATTTATCCGGTAGTCTTGTAGCCTGGGAGTCTTGTGAGTATAATGGTGGTGAAGTGGACTTTTTTCTCTTTGCCTATATGGTTATGTCATGGCCCATGTATATTTTTTATCTAACATAAAAAAGAAAAAATGTTGATTCAGCTCATTTATAAAATCTTGTTGATCCTGAGTACCCTTTCAATGGTTATGATGCCCGGACCTGATCCACAGGATGTTTTCTAGGATAAAGTGCAGCTGAGTGGAAAAGGAAATGTAATATTTTTTATCTATCTGTTGTATCTGTTCTACAAGATACAAAACTTTCACTGGGTGACACCTCTATACAGCAAGTCTAGCTCATAATCTCCCAAGTGTTAGCCATTTACAAGCACTCCACAGAAGTTTCTCATTGTTAACCTTAAAATTTGACATATTGGTCATGTTCCTAAAACTGAGTTTGGTCTAGTGACTGCCTTAATTAAAACAACTTTACCATTCAAAGGCCCTTTTCACATCAGCGGTAAACGCTGATTGCGGCAGTTGCGGTGAAAAAATCCCCATAATGTCTATGGGGCTTGCGGTAAGTGTGCGGCAGGTGTGGCAAGTGCGGTTTCAGCACTTGCGGCAGATGCGGCCACGAGAAAACCGCGGCTTACCGCGTTTTTTTTGAGGCCGCATCTGCGGCAAGTGCCGAAACCACAACTACACCGCACCCGCCGCAAGCCCCATAGACATTGCATGGGGCTTGCCGCAGGTGAACCGCAAGTGCGGCCGTTATGCGGTAATCGCGGCAGTTGCAGTTTTTTTACCGCAACTGCCGCAATCAGCGTAAAACGCTGATGTGAATGCACCCTAATATTAACAGAATTTATTTATGTACATTAAGAAAGGTGTAATAAGACAATTCTCTAGTAACGTAAGTAATATACAGTACTTTCTTTACATTGCTGTACAACAATGATATATTACTTCCATTTCCTCCTGTTTTTGTCTTAGTGAAGCACATTCTTACGTAGACAATGGAGAACAGCAGTGAGCAGCATGTTTCTCTAAAATCTGTGTGTTCAACTTTATGTTTCAAAGGTTAGTAATTACACTGTAGGCACAGGACTACAACGTGCAATTTGTTAAGTATGTTTGCACTTAAATTTTGCTGAGAAGGATTCGTGGTTGGCACAAAATAGATTTAGATTATTTAAATTAGAGTAATTAAAGCCTAGTTAATATGCAGACAGATCACAGAGAAGATTAAATGAATCAAGTAAATGTAATAAATTGCCCATTGTTAGAGATCATTTCTTCAGAATGGAGGAATTTTGTCCTTTTTCCTATGGCAAAAAAAGAAAAGTAATATATTAGTTACATTTAGGTTTACATACAGGGTACCACATACAATTTAGATGTATCTATGTTGGGTTTGGGCATGTTGTATATCCTAGGTGCGTTGCGAACCATCCAAATAGGTGTTTTTCTTTGATGTTTAAAGTGTCTGGCAGAATTTTTTTCCCCACAGTTTGACCTGGGCATTCCATACAGAGGCTGCTATGTGCAGAACAATCAGGTCCTTACCGGAAGAAGGACGTCAGAGCAAGGATCACTGCTGAGCGCAGAAGAGTGACTTCAGCAAGAGGATCCAATCATCACTGGTAGATTTTGAAAATGATCCAATGCCCGTAGCATTTGTAGATTTTAGGAAATTGAGAGAACAAGAAATCCTTTATAGGATTCTGACTAAATTTATTATGGACTAATTTAAGAGGTTCTTGAGAAGAATTGATGCAGTATTCCAGTACTCAATACCCCACTGTGAATATTGTGAAGGGACCATAGAATCATTAATCCTAAATGCATATCGTCCCTTCTATATCCATGAACAGTAATGTAAGAATGAGTGTCATTTAATGCTAGCCCCACACATCCCAATGTTCTCAGGAAAACAGCATCGAAAGCAACAGAGAAGCTCACTGAACAAATCAACATTCTTTGATAGGTGTTCGTCACTGTCAAAGTTACAAGAACAATGGACAAAACCAGATAAAGCTTGCACTATCTAGAAAATGTGTGTATCTGAAAAGCTGGACAAGTTCAACAACAGGAAGCAGTAGTCGGAAAGTACTCAATGGGATATATTTAGTAAGTAGTTCTAAAATGCAAAGTCAAATATAGCATTATCACTTATATTAGATTATTGTGGGTCTTACACTTGGCAGTCAATCAGCTGTCTTCACCTCCAGCTGTCTTTGTGAATGGATCTGAATAGCATTGCTCTGTTCACTATACTTTAGGGTATTTCACACACTGCAACTTTGCTAGCGATGTCGCTGAAACGTCACAGGTTTTGTGACGTAACAGTGACCTCTCCAGTGATGTTGCAGTGTGTGACACACATCAGCGACCTAGCCCCTGCTGTGAGGTTGCTGATCGCTGCAAATCATTCAGGACCATTTTTTGGTCCTTGGTCTCCCGCTGGTCAGCACGTATCGCTGAGTGTGACAGCGAGAGACCAATGATCAGCGACCTCACAGCCAGTGCCCAGCGCCGCACATTAGACGCTGGGCACTGGTAACCTGGGTAACCAAGAAATAAGACACCTTATTGAAGGGAGATTTCCCAAATTTACAGCATAATCTAAGCACACAGATTTATTGGGAATATAACTCCTGTAGTGAATGCAATTTTAATGTTCTAATTATTTTTTCTGTTCTTCACAAACTGAAGTTAAATCAAATATGCACATTAGATGGTGTAAAACAACCTTGGCGTGGCCAAGAGGCTCGTTGTACAGTTCCACTCAATGGTTTTGCATGCCTCTGACTCCTTCACTAAAGATTGACAGCACATACTTGCATGAGCTTTAGAGTACAGCCACATTACTGTATGATATCATGCGAGAGCATCAGATGCAATATGTTAATGATACTGTATTAAGGCTCTGCTGCGAGCATGTCCGAGTGTCATCCACTTTGACCCACTCCTTCAATCAAATCACAAATGCAGAGGAGAAGGAGAGATTCATCTCTTCATCTTCTCCATTGCCATTCTTTGCAAATATCGCACTGCACTTGGATGTCATCCAAGTGAAGTGCAATGTTTCAGTTGAACATAGACTTGTATAAGTGTGAGTGAGCCGAGACTCAATGGCAATCGCAGCATGCTGTGTTTTTTTCTTCAGTCCCATAAGGGCTGAGGAAAAAGAGCACAGATCTGAGCTGCAGCATTGTCTTATAAGGGGCCAAATACGATAAGAGATTCTCTCACACTGCACTTTTATGGGTCACTAGCCAGTGTACTCTGCCCTTATCTACAGACTGTGCTCTCTCCAGGTAAATCAGCATTGTCACTCACCAGTGAAGGATATGGAGACAAGCAAAAACGTGGGTGGATAAGCACATTGAGAATCTCAGCCACACCAAGGACATATGGAGCAGCGTAATTAACATATTTTATTAAACTTCATTTTCTGGAGAATTGAGACAGTGACAAGAATACTAAAGGTGTGATTTTGATAGAGGCTATACCATAGTCCCTACAAGGTTATAAACATAGTTTATACTGTCCGACAAACTACCTTTGATTGAAATTGGTAATGAAAACATGGACAAATTATAGGCAATGGAATATGGAATGAAAAAAGATCTTTATATAGGGGTTAACTTTGAGTAAGGGTCCTCAATCTGTGATATCAATATATTCTAAGATGACTTGTAGACATATGTTTTTGTCTTATGGTCCAAAATGGTATCAAATAAATCTGTAGAAAATGTGTAATCATTAGGAGTTTACATAATTTACATCTATTTTACTTAGGTATTAATAGAACACTTAAGCAGTCAATTTTAGGAGCTGTCAGCCTGAATGCTCATATGGCTAATAGCTATTTCTATTGACCCCCCTATACACATACAAATGTGCTCTAACTAGAGAAAGAATCATAAGTTGCTGCCAGACTTCACTGGCAGCAGTTTACCTTACCAAGAAAAAAAAAATCAGGAATGTTGACATCCAACCCCCATATTGTTTGCTCTTCTAATTTCCAGCTATCTTTAATGCTGAGTCTACTTTTACCCAGACATTGGGCTGTATTATTTTGTAGCAGCAGTTGTCAAGGAATCCCTATTTACCTTGTGCAGTACTAGCATCTTCTTCATTATGTGTGCATGCTGTTTGGTCCTCGATTTTCATGAGCTATGGCTCCGACTGCCCTCCCACCGCTGCTTAACAATATTTCCTCATGCATAATATATAGGGAAAGCTGTCAATTAGTGACAAGTGGGTGGGTGGAGCTGCAGCTCATAAATACCTGAAATTCTGAGCTGCATAACATAATAACTTAGCTAGGGATATTATAAAAATGGCTTCAAGAAAAAAAGCAAGTACAAACTATAATTAGGGTCTTATATCGAGTGGCATAACACTAATGACAGATTCCTTCAATGACTTCCCCAGGGCATAACTACAACAGGTGCAGGGGTTGCAATTGCACCTGGGCCCTGGAGCCTAGGGGACCCCAAAAGTCCTTTTGGCCTATAGAAAAAGACTTATGCTAATAAATATTTGCATAAATTGGGAGCTTCTGCATCGGGGCCCATAAGCTTCTAGTTACGCCACTGGACTTCCCAGTGATTGTTTCACACTGATTATACAGATCTACTGCGTTAACATGCAATATTCTTCTACTGTGATTAAAACTGACTAACAATCCTTCGAATTTAACAACATTGTGAAATAGAGTGCATTCTGCAGAATCCATGGATGGTTTTCGGGATCTGTAAACCAAACTTGCTAGTGGAAATCTCTAAGGCTGGTTTCACATTGGCGTTCCCCTCCGCAGCGTTCTGCGGAGGGTAAGCGCCATGTGAGCGCCGCCAGCACAAGCCCCTATCTTTATAATAAGAGCGCACGGTGCTGCGCTTGACTGCGCATGACCGCGCGCTCCTATTCACTGCCATATGTGATTTGTACGCAGGCGTACGCCTGCACACAAATCACACACTCTCCTCCGCACCAGGGACGCGAAATGTTGCATTCCTGGTGCGGACGAGACTGGGTGATTTGTGCGCAGGCGTCCGCCTGCGTACAAATCACATATGGCAGTGAATGGGAGCGCACGGTCATGCGCAGTCATGGCTGCGCACACATGGCGGTTCCCCTCCGCAGAACGCTGCAGAGGGGAATGCCAGTGTGAACCGAGCCTAAAGACATTTTAAGTGCACAGCTCAGTGTTATTTTCTCCTACTTTTTAATAATTTTCAACAAACCATTGCAAGAGTATAAATGAGAGTGTCTAAAGTAAACAATGTATTAGCATAGCTAAACAGAAAAGTCTCCCACCTTTATCGTTCCTCCATCTCAAATTTAAAGCAAATTAATGGAGACAAATTGGGGGAAGGGGCACGACTGTTCATTTGTAACCTACATAACAATATTTCCGGAGGTTTGAAATTCTCACATTGTCACATATGGTGTTGAAAACTCTGTTGCGACGAAGGTAGCAGGAAACTCTGACACTTATTCATAGAGGGATCCCAGCGGTGATAAATTGTTGATGTGTTCTTCTCCATGTGACGTGGCCTCAAATGACATTTCTTATTTGTTCATTTAAACGAACCTGACTCTCATCTGTTTCCTATAGATAGCACAGTAACCCAGTAAATGAATCTTGCAAATGATGTGTCCCTGAAGCTCTTTTGACTGTACAAACATTTTAGGTTTAACACCAATATTAACTTCAGATTAATGTGTGCTAACGCACAGTGCAGTCACGGTGTTATAAAAAGCAGGGCATCTGGGAAGAACTCCTTGGTGCTGTTGCTTTTTCTTAATAATTAAGGCTTTAAAACTGGCATATTCAACATCATGTGGGAGAGTAAAAACTGAGTCATTGTATGATAATGGGAGCGAGGTTTCTCCACAGTTTTACATGTTGTGTGAAATACCAGGAGAAAACCTACTTTCTTAGAGCTTCCCGCTGCACGGTCTCACTCCTACACCCTGCAGACAGCCTCTTTGTCACAAAGATACACACTGAAAGGCTATGGCAAAGCATTCTACTAACAGAGCAGGCAGCAAAAAAATCATTCAATGAAAAATGTATCAAGACATGCAAGAAGATAACCCATATTAGCAGGATGATGAAATCTGAATAAGTGTAGGACTGAGGAAAAGGGTTATTTTATACAGTGAGACATAAATTAACACTGAGGATGTAACCCAGAAATTGACTGCATTAGATCTCGGTTCCACTTTCGTGTACAACGGACAAGCACAATCCAATAAAACATCAAATTGCACTCTCACCATTGTTAAACATTGAGCTCTTGTTTGTTTACAAACGCCTTGATTAAAAAATCTCAGCATGCTGTGATTGTCAATGAGTCTTGGATCACTCGCACCCATACAAGTCAATGGGTGCGAGTGAAACAGTCCGATGTCACCCAACTTTAGTGTGATATACACTGAGACAGGCAATGGAGGAGATGAAGAAATTAATCTCTCCCTCCTCTATGCACCTGTGATCAGGATCAGAGCACAGTATAATGACACTGGGATCACACTCACAGCAGAGTCTGAGCTGAGTGTCATTAGCATATTGCATCCAATGCTCTCACATCAGATGCCATACGCTAGTTTAACCCCGGCCTTAGGGTAAGTATTTGCAGCAGAAATGTGTACACACGTTTCTGCATCTCTTGGTGGGAAAAGCACTTTACATGCATGTTTGTTGCAAATTTTTCCCCACTTATTGATCTGGGTGAAATATGTAGCAAAGGCGCTTAAAGAATTAATATGCTGCACACTTAAATGTTCTGCAAATTTGCAAGAAAAACTAAATAAGCAACTTGTGCAAGAAACTTCAGGAATCTCATTCACTTTGGCCGGTTTCACACCACGGCAAGATCAGGTCCACACCGGACAGTCCCGGACCAGATTTTGAAACAGAACCGGAAATATACCCTCCGGTCCGGTTTGCAGCCAGATTCCTCAGATCGCAGCAGCTGAAATTTCAACATCACGGCTAGCGAGGAGCGATCTGGTGCGATAGACCCCTATGGTAGGGGGCGCTGGATCGTGCTGGATCCAGCAGGATCCAATTTTGTGGCGATTTCTCCCCCGGACACAAAAACGTTGCAAGCAATGTTTTTGTGTTCGGGAAAAAAATCTGAATTCTCCCGGATCCTCCCAGACAGATGGAAACCGGATGGCACATAGAAGCCACCTGGCTCCATCCGGCCCCATAGGACAGCATTAGAGCAAAATCGGGTCTGGGGCTGTCAGGTTCACACTGGACAGCCCCAGACCTGATCTTGCCGTGGTGTGAAACCGGCCTTTGTTGGCACTAGGAAATCCTTCAGGCTTTGCAACAAATCTGAGCAGAAAAAAAAGGCAACAAAAACATCACAATACTGCAACATGTGTGCACAGACCCTTATTTTTGCATGTTATTAAATCGTCATTATTGAACAATTGCTCCTGATCTATTAACAGAACTAGATATCGTAACAAACATTTCCCAGCTCTATTGACATATGTGTCTTTGTACATACTATTTTGTTCTTAAAATCATGGTCATGTCGTTTCTCCGTTCCTTAATCTGAGAATGTCTGTGTCTTGGCATGGACATGCATTATGCACATATCTTCACATGTACCAAAATTAAAAAGATCAAAAATAAATGTTTATAATTCAAATACATGTAGAAATTGGAGTCACAGATTTTATAAATGTCTTTATTAATCACATATTGAGAAAACGTGTAACTATTCATTTTTTCCTTATTTTAGTGGAAATAAAATATAGACCCAAGCAGCACATTTCCTCCCTAATTAGTGAGAGGAGTTGTAACATGAAGAAAGGTTCCTGCTGTACAATGAAAAATAGACCAATAACACGATATCTATAATAGCCTACTTTTAGTCAAAGGCTGGCATCACCTAAAAGTGCTTTTACTCACTGGCTTAGCCAGCAACTTTGTCCAATAGGTCCCAGAAATAGCCCTGGCTTTTACTTTTTAACTACGACAAGGATCTTCACTTATGCAGGGGGTCCCTGTATTGAGATCCATGGAGTGTCTGTTGGCCAACCAAGTGGGTTGGCAGAGGATGTTCATAAAGCCCATTAGGTACAAAAAGGTCAGGAACTAGGAGGAACCAGGGTAAGGTTAAACGTATAACTGGCACTAAAAACAGGGAACTAAGGGTCAAAATATAGTAGAACTCCATCCAAAGCTCAGGGCAGAGTTAATGAGTCCCAATATTAGGACTTAATGCACACGTTCCCTGCATGGATGACACCACATGTAATAGAAAGCTAAACAGAAATAGAAGGCGTATGGTGTACAGGTATAAATATATTATTTTAACAGAATATATCTTTTTCTTCCTGTCACTCTCCCTTATGCCCTATTCACTCGTCAGTTTTATTAGTCAGCGTTTTATGAGTAATTGTTATCTAAAACTATTAATGTCAAACAACAGAGAAAGAAAAGCAGCACTCACCAGGAGTTGAATCGAGTCTTCTTTATTTGATGGTGCAGATTACATACAGCACAGGGAGGGAGAGTGGGAGCATTGGACAGTCCGATGCTCCCACTCCCCCTCCCTGCACTGTATATAATCAGCACCATCAAATAAAGCATACTCGATTCCTCTCCTGGTGAGTGCTGCTTTTCTTTCTCTGTTGTTGGATGTTCATATGTTTGCTATTGCTGAAGAGTGCAACCCTGGACTGGCATGTCCCCAATGACCGTAGATGCAGTATACTGTGGCTATTTGTGACCAGTTAGTAAAAACTGCCAATGGTGCCGAGACTTTTCTTTATTGATGGATTTAAAACAATGAATGGCTTCATAACAGGGATTATGTGTATAATTCTTTTAATTACAGAATTTTTTTTCACGGTAGGTTCCAATCCTGATTTTAGCTTACAATTACTGAGTATAAACCTGCCTGTGATGATAATGAGATGACTACTGTGAAGTCACCTCTATGGTGAGGGTCAGTAGCCAAATTGAACACTTTAAGATCTCTAAGATCTAATTTTTTTAATATACATAATAGTAGGAAAAACTAAAAAAAAACGGGTGAATATAAAATTATAACTTAAACATTAGCTCATTTTCTAGCTTTACATTTCATTTAAAAGAACTGTGAAATGACCTTGATGAATGTATCAAAGTCCGTAAAAATGTTCAAAGGTACAGAGACCTTTTTGGGTTTATTTGCAGTTTAGATTCAAACATTTATATTTTTCTATTGATATAGACATACAAGAGCTTGTTTTTACAGAAGAAACTCTCGGTTTTGAATGACTCCATTATCCCAACCTAATTCCCAACCGCATTACAAGTTGTTTTTATTTTTATTTATTTTACTTTATTTTATTATTGTTTTTCTTCTTCAACCTGACTGTACATAGTTAATCCCCTTTTCCTTTATTAAATCTTCACAATCCTATATGAACATTTTAGTTAACCCTACACTTAGAGTGCTCCTAAGTGTATTACTTCCCCACCCCCTCCTTCCCTTATACTCCTGGACAACCACATACTATTTCATGGACATCAAGAAATGTTTACTTCTCTCCCACATAAAGATCCCACTCTTTTATCTGTATACATAGATTATAATCTCATACCCAGAAGTTACAATCATTGTTTTCCTTTGTATTACAAATGTATTGTTTATTTAACGCTATTCCCTCACCTTCTTCCCTTCTGTACCCCCTACCAAGAGAAAAAAAATTTCAATAAAAACGTTTTGAAATGAATGACTCCATTCCTTTTGCTATCCAATGTACTGGAAAACAGGAAAAAAAATTCCAAATGGGATAATTTGTGAGAGAAAATGCAATTCCACCAATATTTTGGGGGTTTCACTTTTATGGCAGTCAATGTGCATGAAAAATTACCATAAAAAAATTATAGTCCTGGTCAGTATGATAATGGCCATACCAAACTTGCATCAATTTTTTTTTAACTATTTTCATTCACAATCACTTAGACTATATGCTGCGATACAACAGTTTTAAAGTATGATCTGCTATGAAACTCAGCCTATGCCTATGAGTTCATACGAGTTCTAATATGGCAATGACATGATCCTGGATGACATTGTAACCTATTGGTACTCCACAATTACATTACGGGTGGCCGATGTTCACAAGCAGATTCCATTCCTATAACGTTGTAAGAGATCTTAATGTCAGAAACATATAAATGGTTAACAGCAATGGCTAGATCAGATGTTAGAGACAAATGCTGACTAACTAATATAGTGCTCCCACCACACATGCAGACCACTTGCCAGGATAATAATTCATGTCCTAAAGTGGGAAGGTGTTAATGACCTAGTCTCAGGATACTTAATTAATGTCAGATCGGTGGGGGGCCTCAAACCCAATATCCGGTTTCAGGTTTATCAGGTCTGGTGGCTGGACGTAAACGGCTTCTATTTTCTTCTCTTCAATAGGCGCTGATTTGTTGTTAACAGCAGTGACCACTGCACATTTGAACAGAGCTGTGGTGTTCAGTTCCATTCACGGTTTACATATGGCCACTGCCGGAACTGATAGATAGGTCATCAATAACTTTAATCCAGACAAAGCCATTAAGATCTATGCTTGCTGTCATTCAATGTTCTGTTCCTTACAAGACACAGATCTGATAACTGTAGGATTATTGTACTCAGACATGCACTTGGGAGTCAACTATAATGGTTACTATTAAATGCAGATATTTTAAATTCTAAACTGTTAAAATAAAAAGCTTGTTTAATTAGCCCCAATGGGGTCAGAATAGATGATGTATGTAAAGCGCTGTGGACTTAATATTGCTATATACAAATGAACAAATATTATTATTATTATTATTATTATTATTATTATTATTATTCTTGCTAAACATAATGGAATCAACTTTGCCATGTGGCCCTAAAAATTTCTAGTAATAATAATATTAATAACAATAATAAATGGGAAACTGGAACAAACTTCATAAGAAGCCAGTCTATTTTTGCCTTTTCTTACATGATAGAAATACATAAGATAACAAAAAGCATGATTAAAAGTAGATCATATATGAGATCTTTACTAGTTGAAAAAAGTTTTTGTTGGTGTTTTTTATTAGTTTTATCTCAGTGACATGTAGGAGTAATAGCACAATAACATATTTACTAGCTGAAGTGGTGTTGATCGACGTTTACAGACCTGCAACAATATAATTGTTTAATACTTTTGTGCAGCAAGCAATAAAATATATTTTCATGGATTTTCCTTATAAAGGAAGTTTGTCACCCCTAAAGCTTGATTTAAAATATATAGAGTCATATAAGAGAATAAGCCTCTATAGGAATCATCCCTGTTATTTAGTTTTCACTTGCTTAGTTTTTCAGGAAATTATTTTTATTTCTTCTGCAGATGAGGAGCTTTAGTGAATCCTTTGTGTAGTGGTAAGAGGGTGGACTATGCTCTTGTGTTTCTGCCCCTTAAAGAGGGAATGTTAGCCTCCTGGTGCTATGCTAAGTGAATGCCGCACTGAATGCAGCGTGTCTGCTGCCTTCAGGGAAGGGGTCCCCCATGTCTTTAGCCCCCATGTAAGGTGTTAAAAAGACTTTATAAAGTGTACAGATAAGGAGTCCGGAGGGACTTACTCAGTAATAAGTCATCGCTGTTGCTGGTGTCCTCCCCACTTCCAGCCTTCTCTGTGCCTCTTCTAGCCCTCTCTTGTTCAGCCTCCTGTATGTGTCATCGCTGAGGGCTGGAGGTGGCACAGAGAGGGCTGGAGGTGAGGAGGACACCAGCAACAGTGATGACACATACAGGAGGCTGAACACAGGGGCGGACCTACCGTGGTGCAGCTGGTGCAGCTGCACCAGGGCCCCGGCCGGTTAGGGGGCCCCCAAGGCTCCAGCCGCGGGTCCGGTGCCGCGGTTCCACCCCCACCCCCGCGCCTTGCACGGGCCCCTGCCTCCACTGCTGTGGGTGCAACAATCACAGTCGCAGCGGTCGGGACTGGGCCTGGGAGTGCAGGGGGCGCACCAATATCAGCTGTTGGAGCTGCCTGGGGAGCGCACTGTGGATTTGAATGTATCTATTCTCCCGCCCGGCTGCTCGCAGATCACATCAGCAGCTGCAGACAGGCCCCTGCACACTGTGTGGACGGGGTCTGCAGAGGGACACTTTACCTGCTCCTTCAGCCTCCCGGAGAGCAGATTGTGGATGGACTAGACCTCAGAAGATGCTGGTAAGCAGGAGGTCATTAATCATGGTGTGGGGCAGCAGGACGCTCCTCAGTCCGGTCAGGGTCTGCTCTGCTGGGGATCAGAGTGATTGCAGGAGTCTGTGGCCGATCAGGTCGGGCTGTCAGTGCTGGATTATCGGCTCCAGCATCACCCGACCTACAGGAAAGAACAGACTCTTGGTATAAATCATTCTGACCCCAGCAGACACCACAGACCTCAGTGTACACTCCTGCACTGATTGATCACATCTAAACCTACAGGACATCACATATTATTTTATATGGCTCCATATATATGTGATGTCCTGTAGGCAGCACCAGGTGTGATCAATACAGTGCATTATATATCCAGTGTACAGATGGGGACATATACCAGTATGGGCCCATATATACCAGGTTGGAGGACATATTTACCATACTAGGAGATATACTGTATATACCAGAATGGGGAACCTATACACCAGGATAGGAGACCCAGGGGCATAACTACTGAAGTCGGGGGGGCCTGCAGTGCTTGGGGGCCCCGTTGTGCAAAGAAGCAGCCGGCCGGCTCCTGAGTGTCAGTGAAACAGGAGCTTTGGATGCACATTCATGTAACTTACCCTCTCTGTCCTCTCTCTCTGCTCCGTCCCTCTCTGTCCTCTCTCTCTGCTCCGTCCCTCTCTGTCCTCTCTCTCTGCTCCGTCCCTCTCTGTCCTCTCTCTCTGCTCCGTCCCTCTCTGTCCTCTCTCTCTGCTCCGTCCCTCTCTGTCCTCTCTCTCTGCTCCGTCCCTCTCTGTCCTCTCTGTCCTCTCTCTCTGCTCCGTCCCTCTCTGTCCTCTCTCTCTGCTCCGTCCCTCTCTGTCCTCTCTCTCTGCTCCGTCCCTCTCTGTCCCTCTCTCTGCTCCGTCCCTCTCTGTCCTCTCTCTGCTCCGTCCCTCTCTGTCCTCTCTCTGCTCCGTCCCTCTCTGTCCTCTCTCTCTGCTCCGTCCCTCTCTGTCCTCTCTCTGCTCCGTCCCTCTCTGTCCTCTCTCTGCTCCGTCCCTCTCTGTCCTCTCTCTGCTCCGTCCTCTCTGTCCCTCTCTCTGCTCCGTCCCTCTCTTCCTCTCCTCTGCTCCGTCCCTCTCTGTCCTCTCTCTCTGCTCCGTCCCTCTCTGTCCTCTCTCTCTGCTCCGTCCCTCTCTGTCCTCTCTCTCTGCTCCGTCCCTCTCTGTCCTCTCTCTCTGCTCCGTCCCTCTCTGTCCTCTCTCTCTGCTCCGTCCCTCTCTGTCCTCTCTCTCTGCTCCGTCCCTCTCTGTCCCTCTCTCTGCTCCGTCCCTCTCTGTCCTCTCTCTCTGCTCCGTCCCTCTCTGTCCTCTCTCTCTGCTCCGTCCCTCTCTGTCCTCTCTCTCTGCTCCGTCCCTCTCTGTCCTCTCTCTCTGCTCCGTCCCTCTCTGTCCTCTCTCTCTGCTCCGTCCCTCTCTGTCCTCTCTCTCTGCTCCGTCCCTCTCTGTCCTCTCTCTCTGCTCCGTCCCTCTCTGTCCTCTCTCTCTGCTCCGTCCCTCTCTGTCCTCTCTCTCTGCTCCGTCCCTCTCTGTCCTCTCTCTCTCCTCCGTCCCTCTCTGTCCTCTCTCTCTCCTCCGTCCCTCTCTGTCCTCTCTCTCTCCTCCGTCCCTCTCTGTCCTCTCTCTCCTCCGTCCCTCTCTGTCCTCTCTCTCTCCGTCCCTCTCTGTCCTCTCTCTGCTCCGTCCCTCTCTGTCCTCTCTCTGCTCCGTCCCTCTCTGTCCTCTCTCTGCTCCGTCCCTCTCTGTCCTCTCTCTGCTCCGTCCCTCTCTGTCCTCTCTCTGCTCCGTCCCTCTCTGTCCTCTCTCTGCTCCGTCCCTCTCTGTCCTCTCTCTGCTCTGTCCCTCTCCTTTTCCCTCTCTTCCTCCGTCCCTCTCTGTCCCTCTCTCCTCCGTCCCCCTTCTGTGCGTGTAGGTGTGTGTGTGTATACTTAGCCGCCCCCTGCATCCCGCTGCCGCACCAATCCTCGCCCTCCAATGTGATCGCATCGGGCACACATCTAGTATGTATATATCCTCCCTGAGGCTGTCTTGGGCAATATATGTTATATACGAGGCTATGCTGGGCTGTATATATTACCTGGAGGCTGTGCTAGTCTATATATATTACCTGGAGCCTGTGCTTGGCTGTATATATTACCTGGCGGCTGTGCTGAACTGTATATATTAGGCTGTAATGGACTGTATATATTAGGCTGTGGGGGGGCCCCGAAAAATTTCTTGCACCAGGGCCCACTACAGTCTGGGTCCGCCCCTGGCTGAACAAGAGAGGGCTGGAGGTGGCACAGAGAGGGCTGGAGGCGGGAAGGACACCAGCAACAGCGATGACTCATTACTGAGTAAATCCCTCCGGCTACATTATCTGTACACTTTATAAAGTCTTTTTAACAACTTACAGGGAGGCTAGAAACATGTGGGACCCCTTCCCTGAATGCAGCAGACATGCTGCATTCAGTGCTGCATTCAGTTAGAGTCCTTTCACATCAGCGTTTTACGCTGATCGCGGCAGTTGCGGTGAAAAAAACGCAACTGCCGCGATTACCGCATAATGGCCGCGATCGCGGCACACTTGCAGCAAGCCCCATACAATGTCTATGGGGCTTGCGGTAAGTGTGCGGCAGGTGTGGCAAGTGCGGTTTCGGCACCTGCGGCAGGTGTGGCCGCGAAAAAACCACGGTTTGCCGCGTTTTTTTCGGGGCCACACCTGCCGCAAGTGCCGAAACCGCACTTGCCGTACCTGCCGCAAGCCCCATAGACATTGTATAGGGCTTGCCGCAAGTGTGCCGCGATCGCGACTGTTATGCGGTAATCGCGGCAGTTGCTTTTTTTTCACCGCAACTGCCGCGATCAGCGTAAAAGATTTATTAATATTATTAATATTAGTACCACCATCATCCACCTACCACACTTCAACCAGGCCTCCCGTGCTGGAGGGGAGTATTACCATCACAGTGCCATAACAAGTATCCCCTGGGAATTATATAATTGTAGTGCCGGCCACCTAGTAGCTGGACACCTTCAGCTGGCGTCGCAAACACTGTATTTTTCCTATTTTTATTCTCCTTTTCTCCATTTTTTATCTCTTTTTAATGTGAGCTTGGGCCACAGCACTGGGCCACTGTCATACCAACTGCACACCCTGATCCAGTGTCTGAGTCCCCAAGCCCTGTGGGCTTGTCAGTTCCGTGCAGCAAGGACTCTTCCATGCGGAAAGCTGACATGATTATTTTCTCTGCCGGTAGTGTACAGTAAGCTTGTTCAGCTTCTGATTGTAAGGCAATCAGTAGTTAAGTTGTGGCATCAGCCCACTGGGGGAAGAGCAAGTCTCTAGGATTTGAGGGCAGACTCCATCTTAGTGTCAGAGTGTTTAGTGTACAGAGCAGTATCCAGTTATTGTACAAGTCATGTAGAATACTTAGGCTGCAGCTAGCAGTTGTATGTGGCAACGTCAACTATAACATCTAGTGGACAGTGAGAGTAGAGCTTCCAGGAAGGATTTAAGGAGTGAGGATGTATAGAGAATGAGCTCCATCCGACTACAAGGTACTTCAGGCCCTGGACTCTTAACTAGACTTTCCTGTCAGTGTACTGACTTCAATACGAGTCATCAGGAGGAAGCTTAACATAGACCTGAGCAAATCGTTGATTCTGTAATGGACATTAGACGAGCTGAATTTTCTGTGCACTCCAGTCAAAGGTCATACCATTAGTGAACAGGTTCCTGTGGGTGGGACGCCAACCTCCAGCCGATGGGGACGTAAAGAGGTTGTCCCCTACTTAATCAACTTCTTTCCTCCTGTTAAAATAATAAACCCTGTACTCATCTTCCGAGCTGTTTCCATTCCAGTGCTGTCAGTAACTGTGGCTTGGGGTTCACGTGACATCACAAGAACTCCACATCTAACCACCACTAGCTTCCATCTTCCCACCTTCGGACATAGGAGCAATCAACAGGAAGTGAGTGGCAGCCACAGTGCTAACATCCTATTGATAACTTGATTGATCAGAAGATGGAGAAAAGGAAGCCAGTAGTGATGTGACGTGGGGCCCACGTTAACGTCAAAATGTCACGTAAGCCCTGTGCCATGGTTACTAACAGTGCTGGAATGGCAGCAGCATGAGAGGTGAGTACAAGGTACTTATTTTAACAAGGGGAAACAAGTCAATTAAGAAGGGGTTATCCTAGTAGTGGATAACCCATTTAATGACTCTGTTGGACTGTGATCCTAACTAGCAACATCAGTGGTACCAGGAGTTATGGAGCAGTCGAAAGAAAGCATGTGCCCTAAAGTTAAGCTTGCTGTTAAGAATATCTTTTAAGTGTTGTGCTGCAGAATCAATATGCTCAAGGTGCTGTGTGAAACGTTTAGTAAAAGATTGCTCAAAAAGAACCCTGAGTTTGTGTAGGTGGCTCCCCTGCAGACAGATGCTGGTCTGCTAATAGCCTATATAAAGGTATGACTTGCATCCAAAAATATCACACATCCAGCCAGGGCCACTGCAACCATGACCCCTCCTGCTCTGTGGAGATGGCCAGGGTCAGGAATACAGGAGGGTGTTTCTCACCCACAGCTACCACCAATGGCCACCCTCACAAAGTCAAGGGCTCAGTGCATGGTTTCATCTCCTCAATTACCATATAGCGCACTTCTTATGTTAATTGAAAGCGCTTGGAGTGAATGCTGCTTGAATCCCTGGCCCATTCCCATGGTGAGCTTTTGGTCATTTTGTGATGCTGTCTATTTTTGCAACATCAAAAACGCAGCATCTTACAGTACCAGCGAGGTGGAGGGGAATCTCATGCCTACTATGCTTCCTTTTTAATCAGCGTAATATGACCTGCGGTGCATGCTTTAATTCTGCAACATGTCAATTTCTCTTGTTGGTATGCTGAGTTTTCTGTGCAGATTTTCCCCATAGAATTTCATTAGATGCAACTGGGAAAATCATCAAAAACATACGTGATCCACACCTAAGTATGTCAATAAAGTTTTCTCAAAGCTGAATGCCAGAGAGTGTCAAAACTAAGCAGTTTCATTTAAAACATGATATACCAAAGTAAAAAAAGCAGTGTTAAAAACACGATAAAATTGCGTGTTAAAAAATGCACACAAAAACACAATTTAAATTATAGGTGCAAAAATTCTACAACATCAAAATCTCGTTAAAATCTCATCGTGGGACGTTAGCCTAACACTGTGTCAGAGCATTCTCTTATATATTTCCTGTTTGTAATGGCTGCATGTTACATATCATGTATCAGTGTACTGAGCGGCTGATGCATAGAGGAGAGAGGAATGTGAACATGCTTGCACTGACACTATGCAAATGCTTGCCAGGCTCCCACATTGTCAGTGTGCATGCGCATTCAATTCCGGCAGGGCTCCTGGGCAAACAAACACAAATGAACATAGAGGGAGGTGTGCTACATGGTAATTGAGTGGGCAGAATAGTTCACTGAGCCCTTGACATGGCCAAAGGTGAACTTAAAGCGAACCTGTCACCCCCTCCAGACATCTAAAGATAACATAGCCACCTTCTGCAGCACTAAGGCTGCAGTCTGACAAGGTGTCTATAGCATTTATGCTCCCTTGATTCACTGAAATAAACACTTTTATAAAATCTGTTTCAAACCTGATCCAAGACCGGGAGGCGGGTTTTCAAGTGTCTGTCTCCCTCCTCTGTGGTGTCAGTCATCCCTCTCTGCTCTCTGTGTGCCGCCTCCAGGGCCATCTCCCTCCATTACAGAGCTTTGTCAGCTCTGCTACAACACAGAGCTGCTGTTATAAGAGACCCCACAGTAGTAAATCTAGCAGGAGGACCCTGACCAGAGAAAGCACTGCCTGCTACATAGCAGCCTTGAGCTGAGCTGTCAGCAGTGCAGCAGAGTTGAGTTTGTGCTTTAGATCAGGGCTGAGGAGCAATGCTGCTGGGTACAAGAAACTGAAAGTGAAAACTGCTCAGCTCAAGGGCTGCTACGTAGCAGGCAGTGCGATGTCTGCTTTGTCTGCTCAAGATCCTCCTGCAAGATTTACTACTGTGGGGTCTCCTATAACAGCAGCTCTATGTTGTAGCAGAGCTGACAAAGCTCTAATGCAGGGAGATGGCCCTGGAGGAGGTGCACAGAGAGCAGAGAGGGATGACTGACACCACAGAGGAGGGAGACAGACACTTGAAAACCCGCCTCCCGGTCTTGGATCAGGTTTGAAACAGATTTTATAAAAGTCTTTATTTCAGTGAATCAAGGGAGCATAAATGCTATAGACACCTTGTCAGAATGCAGCCTTAGTGCTGCAGAAGGTGGCTATGGTATTTTTAGATGTCTGGAGGGGGTGACAGGTTCGCTTTAACTTCTCTCATTTCTATAAGAAATACAAGTCCTTTTTTTTTTTTTTTTTTTAAAGTAACCAAATAAAACTTACACCACTGGGATGATATTTTTTCTTGGGTTAATGGTCACTATATGCTTCTATACTGAATATGGCAGAGACAATATCAAAATAGGGTCTTAACTGTGTAGCAAATATGAGAGATCAGATTAAAAAAGCTAGCCACCTGGTGGCGTTGTCTGAGACACAACTACTAGAAGAGCGTACAATGGCTGCACCAGCCATAAAACGTAGAAATTGCTGTCAGTTGGAAATAGGGGTAAATCCATGTTGACGTTGAAAATTGGACTGAGGACAGATCTTGGAAAGTGATTTATTTGATGTGTGAATGTCCTGAAGAAGGATTTACCACTCTGAAACGTATCAAATAAATCACTTTCCAGGATCTGTCCTCAGTCCAATTTCCGACAGCAGCCTGGATTTACACTATTTTGCACTGACAGCATTTTATATAATAGTATAAGCAGTTTAAATGGAGTTTTGGGGGTGACTGCTTTGAGCTGAAATAAATCTACACAGCTTCTAATGTTCAAAAATGGCAGCTGGCACAAAAAGGGAAAAGTATTGCTGTCTGAGGGTGCTTTATTTTTGTTTAAATCCAGACTGAAAAGAAATAATACTCAATTGGAAACTGTGATTTACAATGGCCATAGATGCAATGGTAATCATTAAGAATCCTACCATTAACAAGAATTATTCTTTCATTCGGAATAAGTCCCAGACCGGCTTTGCAATTTTTCTTTTTAGCTATTAAACTTGTGAGCGCATTGCTTAATTTAATTAGCTATGAGCTAAGGAAATGTATGCTGCACAAAATAAATTGAATGTATTTAAAAGGGACATCACTTTCTCTATGAATGTATTGCACTTTTCCAACAAATGTCCTGAAAGTGACAAATATTGGTACACTGGACAGGTTACTGTCTGACTGCCATGGCCTTCACAGTTAAGTAATATGTTATGCATGAAGCCCCCAGATTGCACATTGTGTTTCCAGGCCTAGCTCATATTACAAGACGTTCACATTGTATTTCTGTTCGAATGCATAAAATCCCAAGCGAGCCTTGGACGAAGGAGAATTCACAAAGATACACTGCATCACTAAACAGGTTTGTAATTAAAGTATATAATGCACAATGCAAAAACAACAACAGAAAAGATGCAGTTGAAGTCACAGGCTAACATACACCATACACCTGACTTAATCCAATTCAATAAAACTTAGTTTTTCTCAGTTCCTCACATTTAATTCTAGCAAACATTTCCTCTCTTAGGTTAGTTATGATCCTTAGTTTAGTTCAAAAATATAAAATGCCTCAATGATACTAAAGTCGATTTATTTGACCTTTTATTTTCTTCATACTATTTCCAGTGGCAAGATGTTTTGATACTTGTGGTTTAGTATTTTGGTTCCACTACGTTGAAGGCTCATTAAGATGAGCATATTAAATACACATGTGACAAGTAAGAATTGGACAGTACATTAAGTTCTAGTGTGAAAAAAAATCACAGCGTGCACTATTCACTTCAGTATATCGAATGAAAATCTCCCATTCAGTTTCTAGGGGTGTGCGAAAGAAATTGGATCCCATAAAGATCATCTATATATCATCAGATGTTTACAGACAAATTGCACTTCTTAACATAGGAAACTGTATTTAATCATTAATATTTTAAAACATTGATGCATACATTTTCCAACAAATGTCCTGAAAGTGACAAATAGTGGTACGCTGGACAGGTTACTGTCTGACTGCCATGGCCTTCACGGTAAAGCAATATGTTATACATGAAGCCCCCAGATTACAAATTGTGTTTCCAGGCCTAGCTCATATTATGACATTCACATTGTATTTCTGTTCGAATGCATAAAATCCCAAGTGAGCCTTGGACGAAGGAGAATTCACAAAGATACACTGCATCACTAAACAGGTTTGTAATTAAAGTATACAATGCACAATGCAAAAACAACAACGGAAAAGTTGAAGTCTCACAGGCTAACATACACCATACACCTGACTTAATCCAATTCAATAAAACTTAGTTTTTCTCAGTTCCTCACACTTAATTCTATATTATGTCACAAAGACATAATATACAGACACCCGATTGGTCCATGGATGACAATAAAAATTAAATTTTCTAGATGAAAATCGGATGATTTTTCCTATGCTCTTCTGATACCAGCCATGAACTATCTAAATTGAGTCAAATGTTTTGGGTAGCCTTCAACAAGCTTCTCATGATAATTTGTGGGAATTTAGTCCCGTTCCTACAAGCATAAATGGTGTATTTGAGTCAGGTTTGTAGTTTTTCTTTTTCATGTGTACTTTTTCTGTTCTGTATATGAATTTTCAATGCAGTTGAGGTCAGGGCTTTGTGATATGTTAGCCACTCTGTTACCTTTGCTTAAGTTATTTTGCCACAATTTTTGATGTGTGCTTGTGGTCATTGTCCATTTGGATATCTGTCTCGTGGCTTTGATGATCTTTGCCCACATATAATGATGGTCATTATGATCAAATAGTTGTATATTTGTTTCATGAGCCAGGGAGCATATCTCCATAAACAAATATCTTTACCATGTGCAGTTACAAACTATAACCTGAATTTTTTATGACAGTTTTAAATGAGTGGCTTCTTTCTTACCGAGCGTCCTTCCAGGTCTTGTGTTTATACGGCATATTTTACTGTTGATTTAGATACTTTTTTCTCCACAGAGTATTTTGCTGTTGTTCTTGGATTGATTTGTAATTTTCACATCTAAGTATGTTCCATAAAAGACACTGTCATAGAAAGTGGATGTCTGTGACTGGCTATTGGAGTCAATGCAGTGAACATTCATAAGGTTTAATGAGGGGACCCGGAAGGAAGTGTGACCGCAGATCGAGAGATTTGTAAGTATATTGCTTTAATCCTGATTTTGCTTTCTTTTACAGCCCCCCTAGCCCTTACTGTCACCATTTTAGAGTACTAAAGTTTGGGTCCCCATAGACTTATATGGGGTTTAGGTTCAAGATCGGTCAAGTCCAATGTCAAATCCAGACTTTTTTAAAAGTCTGAACAGATTCGCCGGACCCGAACATCTGCAGGTTTGCCCATCTCTGTTTCCGAGCTCTAGACAACACCATCTGCCAGATATCAAATGGTTACCCTCTACCAATCTACTCTCCCTCTTTAGCAAATATGCATGCTCTCTGTGGGGAAGGAACAAACAATAATTAAATTAATTTAAAGAAAGTGTATATTAGTTTGAAATTAAACCAGGGATGATGGGGTATAGACCATAACGCCTAATTCTTCAAATGGCTTAGTGCAACACAGAGAGTAATGAATATTACTAGCTACAAAATAATGACCTTTTTTTCAGTATGAGTAGGTAGCTGTTTATATTTATATAGATAAGACAGAGAAAGCAATGCTGAATGTTAATTTTTTACATTTTTAAAGGGAACCTGTCAGGCCGATTTAGCCTCCAAACCTTTGACTACCTGTCCCTTCAGCTTTCAAGCACATCCCTAACCATCCCAGTCTGAGCTAACAGTGTCCTATATTGGCTTGGAAAAATGAGTTTGAAACCTACATTCTCCTGTCACTGCAGCATCCAGTCTACGCTGAGTGGAGACTGACTGGGCAGTCTCCAGGGCTCCATCTTCCCTCCTGGCTTTTGTTAGTACGCCCTACTGGGTGTGAGAAGAGAACCCCCGGCGCGGTCCCGACCCCATTGTAATGTCCCACCTATGTGTATGACGCGGCCATGGGGACGGGGACGTCACTTCTACATCTGCACAGCCATCTCATTTCAATTTCCTGCCTCTGTAAATGACTCTGCAGCGGCCGCGTCTGTGCACTGCGCAAAAGCCGAAATTACGTCACCGGCAATGCCGGCGCGTGTTGTTCACAGAGGCGGGACATTGCACCTCCAATGCCTGCACTGTGCAGAAGCGGAAATGATGCATCCAGTGCCGCGTCATTCACAGAGGCGGGAAATTGAACTAGGAATGCTGTGCAGATGCAGAAGTGATTTCCCCGTGTCTGCATCAAACACAGAGGCGGGACATTACAATGGGGTCGGGAGCGCGCCCGGGGGTTCTCTTTCTCTTCTCACACCCAGTGGGGCATGCTAACTAAAGCCAAGAGGGCAGACGGAGCCCTGGAGACCACCCAGTCTGTCTCCACACATTGGAGACTGGATGCTGAAGTGACAGGAGAATTTAGGTATCAAACTCATTTTTCCATGCCAATATAGGACACTGTTAGGTCAGATAGGGATGGTTAGGGCTGTGCTTGGAAGCTGCAGGAACAGGTAGTCATAGGTTTGGAGGCTAAATCGGCCTGACAGATTCCCTTTAACCACTGCTTGATCACCCATAGATCAGGAAGTGGTTAAAAGACGTCTGGGCAGTACTGCTCCAAATTTGCTGTGACATTTTAAAATGTCACTGCAGGGAGTGTAGTAGCACACAATTGTGCAGCTGCAGAAGCAGACTCAGGCTGTCAGAGACAGTCAGAGTCCCCATAGAGTAGGCCGGTTTATTACCATCTGTGCTGCCTTTATCATTGTATACATAGCATAAAACACGTGTTGCATATGCAGTAATAGGAAGCTTCATAATATGATAGCTGTATATAGTGGGGGGGGGAAGAGATACTAGGTCATAGGAGATCCAGCCAGTAGGCCAAATTTCCATTGTAACCTGAAGGAATATATCAGCCTCAGTTACAAGGGAAATAAGATGAAAAAAGTCAACATTTAAATGCTACCCAAAAGTCTTTAATGACCTTCTGCCAGGCACAATGTGTAAAATAAATGAAAAAAAAATAAATAAAAAAATAACAGGTAAAAAATCAATGTTTTTAAAAGCCACTGTCAATCCAAATTATTGTTACTAACCATGCCCCCATAAAAAACAGTGTCCAATATATAAAAGTAATTGTTACAGAATGGGGAACGCATTTTGAAATGTATTTTAATTATTCTCTGAGGTAATAAAAAAAGATAATAAATTGGAAAAATGAGCACTTATTTCCCTTATTCTTCCACCGGTGTCGTCTGCTATCAGAGCAAAAGAGAGGGAATATGACAATGATATAAAAAATGAAGCCCCATGTAGCATAAAAAAAGACACAAAAATTACTTGAATGTCTGAATAAGAACATTTTTACAGCTCTTTACTTTTTAAATCGAAAATGTGAAAAATCATCCTGAATAAAATAGAAAAAACGAAAGAGTACAGTATGTGGCATGATGTTGTCCATAGCAACCCATAACATTTTTAAAAAGGGCTTGTTGTTTTGCCTGTTGAGCTGACATTTTTATTTTTATGACATTTTATTTAATTTTTGGGGGAGATGATGGGACCAAAAGAAGAAAATCCTTGTGTGGTTCAATCTTTTTCTGTTTTGGTGTCCATTGTATGGGATAAATGTTTATATACTTTACTAGATCAAGTAAATATGCATGCAGCAAAACCAAATATATACATTTTACTTTTTGCATTTTGCTCTTTCTGAGAAAAAATGGGTAACTTAAATGTTTATATCTTGCTATTTAAATATTTTTAAAAATATACTGTATTTTTCAGACTATAAGATGCACTTGACCATAAGACGCACCCAGATTTTAGGGGAGGAAAATAGAAAAAAAGAATTAAGCAAGAAATGTGGTTATAATGCACTGTTATGAGGGGGATCTGCAGATGACACTTATGGGGGTAATGTCCCCATCCTGGGCCACTTCCAGGTAATATATGATCCCCCATCCTGTATATAGCCCCCCCATCATGGATATAGCCTCCCCATCCTGTATATGGCCCCTAGTGATGGGCGAATCTACTCGTTAGGACTCGTTACTCTGCGAGTAGTAAGAAACTCGTAGGAGTCGGTACTCTGTGAGTTTCCAAGCGATTACTCGCACAGTAACGAGTCCAATGCAAATCAATGGAAATCCTAGTTTTGTCAGAGTTTGCATTCAGTATGTTTCTCAGTCGCTAAACTCGCTATCACATCGCTGTCTATGTAGCTGGATTGTCCCCAAATCGTTTAAACACTCGCACCGGTTCACGGATACCATCTGTCAGCAGCGAGTCTAGGGCTGAGCGAGTCTACGACTCCGACTCCTGTATACTGTATTCTGGACTCGCTGAATACAGAATATGGTAATGTTCCGTAAGACAGCCTAGCATGTTAGGTGAGAAAACTGTGGAGATGGACCAGCATGTTAGCCAATCATATTCAGTAATGCCGCAGCCATGTTGGTTGTGGCATTACTATGATTGGCTGCTGTCCATCGTGATGCCTATGTCATGTATGACAGGCAAGGCTGTATATAAGGCTTGCCCCCACCATTTTGGGCACATTCCTGTGACGATCTGAGCTATTGCAGTGGCGAGTAGGGAGACGTTGAGCAGATCAGAGATAGGGATTGTCAGTGAGTGTAGGAAAATCACCTCAAGATTCCTCACATATAACCCAAACAGCTCTTGTGAGAGCTAACAGGACGGAGGAGTGCTGTGTACAGCACTGAAGGCAGGGAGACAGGCAGGAGCAGCCTTGCAGTGCATACAGCACCAACCTCAGAGCTTAGCTTAGTCACTCAACCTTCCTCAGAGCTAAAATCAGAGGCTTAGCTGAGCTAATATTTAATTTTTTGTAGGGACAGTGCGCTGCTTCTCTGCGAAGTGATAGAACACACTTTACCTCACTGGGTAATAAAGGGGTTAGTGCCAGCTTTGTGTTATCAGCTGGCTCTAAGCCCGAAATTTATGGCGGTCACGCCAATAGTAGACATGACCGCCATGAATTTCTATTAAATTGTTTAAAAACACAAAACAAAACACAGAGAAAATTTTTATTGGTAATTACAAAAAAAACACATTAGGGACTCCATCTTTAATAAAAAAAATCCTCTTCCGTCCGACGTAGTCCCAAACGCGGTGTCAGCTCCGCTACATCCCTCTACATAGTAATTTTTTTTTTTTTAATATTCTTTAAAAGCCAGCGTCTTTTTGCGCTGGTTTTTTAAAGAAGAAAATGGGGAATTGCATTTTTTTCCTCTGCTGCCAGACCCCTTATAGGGTCCAGCAGCACAGGAATCGCTGAAATACTCGCTTCCCCATTCATTAACATTGGACTCGCAAAACTCGCAACGAATAGCGAGTTTCCGAGTCGGACTCGTTAGAGTCTAGCGATTCCGAGTATTGAAGGATTCGCCCATCACTAATGGCCCCCTATCATGTATACAGGCCCCCATTGTGTATATGGCCCCCATCATGGATATGGCCCCCCATCATGGATATAGCCCACCATTGTGTATATAGCCCCACATCATGGATATAGTCTTCCATCCTGTATATGTCCCCCCAGTCATGGTATATGCCCCCCTGCTGGTGCGCACACAATAAAATAATAAACAATGTTAACTCACCCTCCGTAGCTCCCTGCCTGTAGCATTCCCATTACCTTGTGTCCTGGGCATCGGATCATGTGACTGGGGTGCACATCGATGACGTCACTGTGCTGCACCGATCACATGATCGGATGACGGGCACAGACGGCAAGGAACACAGGCAAAGCTGCAGGCAGGGAGCTACAGAGTTATATCGTTTATTATTTTAGTGTGCGCCAGAAGAGTGGCATATACCGTGACTGGTGGGGCCATATCAAGGATGGGGGAGTAAGTATACTTAGACACATCTAATATATGCCGCTCCCCGCTCACCCAGTTGATGGACAGGGGGATGCAGTGAATATTACATGAGCTTAATGAGCGAGGCCTCTGCAGCCTGCACCAGCTTCCTCCAGCCTTTCCAGAGCCGCTGCTCACCCAGCACAGCCTCACAGTCAGCATCGGTCCATATATTCAGACCATAAAATGCACCCCCACATTCCCACACAATTTGGAGGAAAGTGTATCTTATGGTCCAAAAAATATGGTACTTTTTGTTTTTTACTTTGTTCCCTTAGGGGCCTTGAACTTACAATCTCTTGTTCAGCTATGCAATACAAAGCAATACCTATCAGTAACTAATCAAAATCATGGCAATAACACACATGGGTGCTGATGATTGTCACATGTGATGGAAGCCATACTGAGGTCTTTTAAATGCCGCTGTCATGTTTAATAGAAGTACTTCCAAGGTGAAATTAATATGAGTATAGCTAACCCCAATTGCATCAACTACACAGCTTTGCAAAATTTGGGCTTCTGAAAAGTTTTCCAATCCAATGACTAAATATTATGCTTTCATATACCCTGCTTTAAAAAAAAAATCTATTTTTAACCATCAAGTTACAAGTGAGATCAATAAGAAAAATCTATATTGTAGCCAAAAATGTACACAATATTATATGATTCATTTTGCAACTTTATTGAAAATGATTTATTGTGCCTTTTCATTTTTTCTTCAGTGCTTGATACCATTTCTCTTATAGAAGGCCTACTGATCTTTTCTATGAAGCATCCAGCAGTTGTCCATCACCGTGTTCACATTCTATCTACCTTGATATTCTGAGTAAATCTGTCTCCTTGCTCTTCGCTAACAGCTCCAAGGTTTTCAAGAAAGTAGTCCAAATAGGAATGTAAAAAAATGTACTTTCAAGATCATCAGACAACCCAAGGCTTTGAAATATTTCAGCAGGTTCCTCAAGATGGTCTTACATTTTGAATCTTTGTTGTTACCTAGAAATTTCTTCACAGCAACTTTAAAAAAAAATGCAAGCCCTTTTTCTCAACAGCTTTCATTTTTGTCTCTAACATGTCGTCCTCCATGAGTTTCTGAATATCCAGACCACAAAATTGCCGTCATTCAGTTTTGCTTTGAATAGACCCTGAAACTTGGTACACAAGTACTTTCACAAACTGCTTCATCAGTCGAAGCTTAATGTAGAGTGGTACTTTAGTGGGATCACCTAAACTTTCCACAACTATGTTCTTGAATCCCAGGTTGCAAAGATGTTCTAATTGGCCAAGTTTTTGCCTACAGAGTCCAATCCCGGCTGTCCCATTCACAGAGAAAGCATAGATATTTTATGTATCCTTCTTGCTGCCCAAGGAACAAAGAGAGAAGTTTCAATTCATTACATATTGACCATCCTTGATCCTTGCAGTTAAGTTTTTTGAGAATAAAATCTAAATTCTCATGGCTTTTCTTCAAGTGTACAAAATGCCCTACAGGCACTGAAGCATACTTGCTGCCATTATGCGGTAGCCCAGCTTTTGGACTAGTCACATTGTACTCAAGGTTAGATTTTTCTATCAGCCTAGGAACATCACCATAATGCACAAGAGCATTGTCTTGAAAAAAGTATACAAGGAATTCCTTTCCTCTGCTTCTTTAACATGAAAAACTACCAGGAGCTAGCAGGTTCTTTTCCTTTAGTCTAGAGCCTAAAGGTTCTGCAGAATGTTTAGGAAGGTCCAAGTTATTGACAAAATCATTGAATTTAAGCAATGAAATAAGCTGTGGCTTGTTGGGACTAGGAATTAGTAGCGCTACATAAATGAATAAATATTATTATTATTAGTCAGAATTCTGCTCTTCATGTTCTGAATCAGGTATATCTTCAGTTTTCTTTGGAGGTGAAGGGACAGGTGTTACTATAAGGTGCTAGCTATAAAACACAGTTCCCACCCTCACTGCATAAGATAACAGATATCAAGGTGTCATTGTATCCTGCTTCCTATGACCTAGTGCTCATATAGACTGCTAATGAGGGTTGATCCTACTGACAGATTCCATATAACAGTTCTCAGAATAATGTGTTTGGTTTAATTATATGCAAATTTATTTTTTAAAGTACAAATCTTTTTTTAGGGTTCCATCATAATAAGGTTTAGAATTACCGCTACATATTATTGACATTGCTAGAAACTATTTTTTTAATATTTGTCTAAGAATTATTAGCTTCCACAAAGAACATTGGTTGACTCATAGGCAAATAACATCATGTAGATCTATGAAAAAGTACTTGTCTACTTTCCAGATGTTCCTATTCTTGTATATTGTAGAGGAAGAATGAAGCATTACACAGTAGACTTTGAAATCAATGGGCTATCAGTGCAATGCACAGATGCACTGGCTACTTTGTAGCTGCTTTTCCCTCTAGCAAATTGATGGGGGTCCTGATTGAAAATGAGTTTTCGAAGTTAGAAAGTCACGTTGGTTTTTCTCTATGTAAACAGATCATTTGTCTGCTGAAATTGAGTATATATTCACAAAAATGTAATGGAAAAGTCTGTGGAATGTAAAACACATATATACATAAATACATACGGGGTATATTTATGTTAGAGATGTAATTAAAGATGTAAAGCTTATTGTGCTGTTATATTAAAGTGTTTTGTTTGACAGCCTACTTATTTCCAATTATTTACAATGGTACGAAAAAGTGCCCCTTTCCTGACTTCTTATTCTTTTGCATATTTATCACATTTAGGCTGGTTTCAAACTTGCATTGCGTCCCGATCAGGACGAAAACGCATGCATCTGCATCATTGTGTTTTCTTATACAAATGTCCTTTTGATCAGGAATGTAAGAGAGAGAGAGAATCTCCCAGGCATGCCAAAACTATTCTGAGCATGCTCAAACTACTCTGAGCATGCTCAGTGTGAAATACTGATCTGCTTGGCCGCATTCACCAACGTCCGGATGCGGCCTAATTAACATCAGTGTGTCAATGCGTAATGTTGACACATTACATCGCATCTGGATGCATCAGGATTTTTCGAGCGCCACAAAATTGGAACATCATATGGCTGGGTGTGACCACAAAACAACACACTCATCTGCATCCCTTGAAAATCTGATGCCACGTGATGTCACTGCGGCCTTATTTTTAAGTACAGAAACTCATGCCTGCTCGGGATGCATTAGGATTTCGACGGATACCGACAAAAGACAGAAACCCCCAAAACCCCCTTAAATATTTAGGATCACCAAACAAATTTAAATATTAGACAAAGATAACACATGTAAACACAAAATGCACTTTATAAATGAAGGCTTTATTCTTAAGAGAAAGTCAATTTCAAACGTACATTATCCTATGTGAAATAGTTATTTCCCCTAAACCTAATAACTGGTTGGGCCGCCCTTAGCAACAACAACTGCAATCAGGCGTTTTCGATAGCTGGTAATGAGTCGTTTACAATGCATGGGAAGTATTTTCACCCACTCATCTTTGCAGAATTGCCATAATTCATTCACATTGAAGCGTTTTCGAACATCAATTGCTTTTTTAAGGTCATGCAACAGCATCTCAATGGGGTTAACGTCAGGACTTTGACTAGGCCATTGCAAAGTCTTAATTTTTTGTTCTTAAGCCATTCAGAGGTGGACTTGCTGGTGTGCTTTGGATCATTGTCCTGCTGCATAGTTCAAGTGCACTTCAGCTTGTGGTCAAGAACAGATGGTTGGACATTCTCCTTTAAGGTACCGTCACACAGGGACATATCGCCGGCGATGTTGCCGGCAATCGCGGGAGCGCGCATCCCTGACAACATCGCCAGGGAGATGTCAGACGCAGCAACTTACCAGCGATGTCGCCGGCTAGTTGCGCGGCTATCGCTCGCTGGGTTGCCCAGCAAACCCAGCGAGCGGTAACCCGCAATGTTGTAGATAGGCGGAATCGCCGCAACATTGCAGGTTTCCACGTTACACAGGGCGATCAGGCATGATCGCCTCAGCAACATCGCCAGATTTCCCAACATTGTTGGGAAACCTGGCGATGTGACTCAGGCGATTTTTCGCCTGATTATCGCCCTGTCACACGAGGCAACTCTCCGGCGATGTCGCCGCAACTTGGCCCGCCCCTCAGTTGCCGGCAACATCGCGGCGATATCTCCCTGTGTGACGGGCCCTTTAGGGTTTTTTGGTAGACAGCAGAATCCATGGTTCCATTTACCACAGCAAGTCTACCATTTCCTGAAGCAGCATAAAAACCCCAGACTATCACAATGACACTACCATATTTTACTTAGAAAGATTTATGGGGGATTGGGTGAGAAAGGTGCAGCTCACCGATTAATCATGAGGATCTGTTGAGAGTCCAGACAATAGCAGCTGGCTTCTGCTCGAAGATAAAAATGGAGAAAGAAAGGATTGCCAAGAATTTTTGACATTTCAATGATTTTACTGAAGATTCATTAAAAATAACATGCATGTGTTGGGCAAAAAAAGTGTCATCCGACCTAACATGTTTTGGACTAGCACATTCTCTCTCAAAACACTGACCTTAACTGAGGAAAGTGAGGCCTACAGATTTTTGGATGTTGTTTTAGGGTCTTTTGTGACCTTTTGGATGAGTCATTGCTGCGCTCTTGGGGTAATTTTGGGCGGTCGGCCACACCTAAAAAGGTTCACCACTGTTCCATGTTTTCACAATTTGTGGATACTTGTTCTCAATGTGGTTCTCTGGAGTACCAAAGCTTTAGAAATGGATTTATAACCTTTTCCAGACTGACTGATCTCAATTACTTTGTTTCTCATTTGTTCATGAATTTGGATCATGGCATGATGTCAAGCTTTTGAGGATCTTTTGGTTTACTTCACTTTGTCAAGCAGGTCATATTAAAGTGATTTATACTGTAGATTCAGAGCAAGTGTGGCAGTAATCAGGCCTGGGTGTGGCTAGGGAAATTGAACTGAGTTTACTAAACATGTGATAAACCACAGTTAATGTATGTTTTAAAGTGGAAGGGGCAATCACTTTTTCACACAGAACCCTGTAGGTTTGGATTTCTTTTTCCCTTATTAATAAAGACCTTCATTTAAAAACTGCATTCTGTGTTTACTTGTGTTATCTTTGTCTAATATTTACATTTTCTTGGTGACCTGAAACATTAAAGTGTGACAAACATGCAAAAGATTAAGAATCAGGAGGGGGGCAAACACTTTTTTACACCACTGTACATTGAATAGCAGCAAAACATTCAGCAGCAGTGGGGTTCACAATCCTTAATCTCATAGTTTAAATGCACATATGCACACAAAGCAATCAATGTCATGTTTTTGCAAGCTATGGAGTTACTGGAGAAAGTAATAAGTTACTGGAATTTCTGACACAGAAACACACAAACCCTGATTCACCAAGACAAGCGTTGTTCACTCTAGTCTTGATGATGGGGCCTGTAGGAGTGAGATGCTACTGATTCATTAAGAGATGTTCACCTCTAAATGATTCAGGAGCATCTTAACTTGCACCTCACTACAAATCTTACTCTTAAATGACTAGATTAAGGTTTATTGTATAAGGTATGCCATAACTTGTCATGAATTACACAAACAGGCGTCGCCATTCCACTCACGTTCTGCCTTAGCTCCAATCATTTTCAAAATGTAAAAGGTTGCACAATTTTGCACAATTCCCTGCTGAGCAAAAACTGGGTGACTTCTCAAAACATTTATAGTAATCTCTTTGCTGAATCGGGGCCACAGATCAGACATATAGATGTTGCCTTTTGTCTGATTTCAACCCTGTGGTCCTCTTCCATGAGGGATTGCAAAAAATAAATGAGGTATATTGCTCTACAAAGGTTCACAGTCTCCTTGTTCTAAAAGGGATCCAACTCAGATTAGAAGTGTTGGATGAATGTAGCAGAGTAATGCTAAAAGAAGAAACTTTCTATTTATTCTAAATCCTAGTAAATAAGTCTCTCCTTTTAATTTGGGCAAACCTGCCTAGTAAAATATAGCTCACAGCTTAACCATGTAAAGCTTCATGATGGATATATCTGTCATGGAGCAGGTCACAGTATGTGGAGTGGGCTCAGAAACTGACCTTACTTCTCACTTAGCATATGCTGGCTATATTAAATAGCCAGAATCTATGTTAAATATCCACGGCCAGAGCTTAGCTACACCTGTAGCTGTTAATTATTTAATAACTATTTTCAATCTCTGACCGACATTTAAATGGAATGCACACTAATGGTACCTTTACACGCCGCTACTGGATGGTGGCAACAACCGGGTACTTCACGTGCACGAGCACGCACAAACGGTTGCAAACGGTAATCGCACCACCTTTACACGCCGCAACAAGGTGCGCTACAGTAGGTTACATCTATCTCTAGATACACCGCCGGGTGTCTCAAGTTACCTTCTGCCGAGCACCTTACCTCATTTACACACCGCTACAACAAGCTAATATGGACGGACCTGGTGCAGCAGGGACAACACATAGGTGTGCCACAATTGTGGATTACGAGATGTCCGTACGCTGATAGGACAAAGCAATAACATCATGATTGGCCAGGCAGCGCAGGAGGCTGATTAATACATGACACTCGAGCAATTGTGTAGTGTGACTGGTCAGCTCCTTAAATATGCCTCCCTATGCAGCAACAACCAATCGTAATGCAGGAGCTTCCACCAATGATCGCTGATGGGGTGCGGTAACCCGGAGGCTGTGTCACGCCCCAGCTACATACCAGGTACATAGCATGGTGTAGAAACAACCCTTCTGTTTCTTCTTTACACGCCGATACAGGTCGCTACAATCGCCTGGGTAGCCACCTGTTTTAGGGCAGTGCTCGGAAACAGGTGCCGCTACTGGCGGGTGGCTACAACCGTCTTCACACGCCGCTACCACGGGTTGAATTGGCGGTGCAAGATACATTTTTCTCATGTACCCGGTTGTTGCCACCATCCAGTAGCGGCGTGTAAAGGTACCATTTGGCTAGCTGTTAGTATAGCTCACATTTTCTGCAGTCTCATATGCTAAAACCCTTCGTATTTGCCATCTTGGTATTCCTATGAAGCTCATCCCGTTGCTGAGCTCCAAAGGAGACTGAACTTTTAACTACATAGTGCAATACTGCAGAATAAAGTATAAGAGATCAGGTGATCACAGGTCTAAGTCCACTGAATGCATTAAAAAATAAAAATATTAAAAAAATAAATTGAAATCACCACCCTTTTCCTTCATTAAAAATAAAGACATTTAACCCCTTCATGACCTTGGAATTTTTCATTTTTCATTTTCGTTTTTTCTCCCCTGTTCCAAGAGCCATAACTTTTTTATTTTTCCGTCAATATAGACATATGACGGCTTGTTTTTTGCAGGTCGAGTTGTACATATGCAATAATTTATTTTACCATATAGTGTACAAGGAAATTGCAAAAAAATTGTAAATGCAGTGAAATTGCAAAAAAGTGCAATAACACGTTTGTTTTTTGGGTATTCTAGTCGCCATGTTCACTATATGGTAAAACCAACATGACGGGGTGATGCGTCGTGTCGGTATGAGTTTGTAGACACCCAACATGTATACCTTTATTGGTATCTAGGTGGTTAAAAAAAAGAAAAAAAAACTGACTTTTTGCGCCATGTTCTGTGACCTGTAGCGCTCTCATTTTTCGGGATCTGGGGCTGTGTGATGGCTTATTTTTTGCGTCATGAGCTAACGTTTCTAATGATACCACTTTTGAGGGATCCGCTGTTTTAATCGCCCATTATTGCATTTTATATCAATGTTGCAGCGACCAAAAAAAACTGAATTTTGGCGTTTGGACCATCTTTTCCGTTACGGAGTTTAGGGCTCTCATTAACGAATTTAATATGATGATAGATCGGGCGATTCTGAAAGCGACGATATCAAACATGTGTTTTATTTTTTAATACTTTTATTGTGATTGGGGAAAAAGGGGGGTGATTTGAACTTATATATATATATATATATATGTTTTTTTTTTTTACAGGTTTTTAAAAACTTTATTTTTTTATTAATTGTTATATTTACACTGCCCCACAGAGAGGCACCCTACTGCACAGGCTGATCGCTTCTGGGAGATACTGATGAGCTGCAGCTCATCAGTATCTCCCAGAATTGCAGACGGGCTGTGGTTGGCAGCAAGTGCTCTCTGACAGCATTCGAGGTCTTGCCAGGACCCTGGGCTGTCACGTGAGCGCTGGAGATCCCGCGATATTATCGCGGAATCTCCGGAGCAGGCGGGGAACAGAGCGTTCCCCGCCGCGGCTGCCTTGGATCCCGCTGTCAGTGATTGACAGCGGGATCCAAGGGGTTAACAGCGCCGATCCGATCCCGAATCCAATAGGTGTTGTTACCCTGACATCTCAACTGATGAGATCAGCTGAGATGTCGGGTGTTTGATGTCAGCGCCACATCAAACCCCCTTACCGGCCCATGACGTTGTACAACGTCATAGGTCGGAAAGGGGTTAAAAAAAATAATAAATTAACATATTTGCTACCGTTGTGTCTGTTATATTTTAGTCTATCAAAATACAACATTAATTAACCTGTACAGTAAACAGGCACCACACTTCCTAAAAAAATATTAGAAGTGATTTGTATCCACCCCAAAATTATATAAATAAAATTGACAGCATGACACACACAAAATAGGCCTTTTGCATTGCTCCATTGACGGAAATATAAAAATATTGTGGGTTTTTGGAAAATGACAACAAAAGTCAATTTTGTTCCTCTGCAAACTTGTAACTATTTATTCACCCCTTTAAAAAATCAAAGAAAGATTGTAATTACTATAATCAATGAAATTACTTTAATCGTACTGACCAAAATAATCATGTTTCCAAGTCATTTTAACACCTTCGTGACGTGGCCAATTTTCCTTTTTACATTTTAGGTTTTCTCCCCTTCTTTCCAAAGCCAATACTTTTTCCTTTTATTGTCTGTTGACATTAGGGGGCAAGATGTACTTTTTAACGAAACCATTCATTTTACCACATAGTGTTCTTTTAAACAGAGAAAAAATTCCAAATTGGGAGAAAATGTGAAAAAACACAATTATTACATTTTTTTTAAAATAGTTTTTACAGTGTACATTTTATGATAAAATGATTTTGCAGTTCAGGTCTCCTCATCAGTAAAATTACAGCGATACCAAACATGTCCAGTTTTTTATTGTTTTACCGGTAAAAATAATCAGAACTTTGCAAAAAAATTTTGAAAGGTTGTTTTACAATTTTCCAAGACACGTAATGTTTTTATTTCCCGCTTGATGGAGCCGTATGATGGCTTAATTTTCGTTGGGTGAGATAATGTTTTTATTAATGCCATTTTGGGATAGATATGAAATTTTAATCGCTTATTGCAACTTCTTTTGTGGTATTGCAGTGATTATAACAACTTAATTTTGGTGTTCTTGACATTTTTTTTGTTTACAGTGTTTACTAATTGTGTTAATTATTTTAAGATTTTGATAGATCACTCTTTTCTGAATGTGGTGCTAACACATTTTTATTTTGTTAATAGTCAATAATTAGTACACTATGAGTGATATGTTGAGATAGAAAGCACAATAGGGTTTACTTCGTAAAACACACTGTTATATCAAAAGACCAGGTGTTGCTCCTCTGGCATGGTTGTTTGAGACATAAGCACCATAGAATGCTTTTGATCAATTTAGATTGTGAAATAGCTGATTCAAGTATCCAAAGATACATAAACTTCAGAGATGAACAGGAAATAGCCACGCTGCTTTCTATCAAAGGATGATGTATTCCTGTAGTCCCCAAATTGTGATTTATTCAACACTATCGCATCGGGAGTGCTGTGCGATGAACATCTCTGACGCATGACCAATCAACTGAGCAGTGGCAGCCAGCTTTAAATCTCCCGCCAATATCATGCCGCTCAGGTGATTGGTTGCGTGCCGGGCAGCGCGCGTCCAATCAGCTGAGCAGCACGGTATTGGTGGGAGATTGAAAGACCGCTCAGTTGATTGTTGGCATGCCAAGCGGCGCGCGACCAATCAGCTGAGCAGCGGCAGCAAGCTTTAAATCTCCGGCCAATACCGCACTGCCCAGCTGATTGGTTCCACACTGGGCAACTCTCCTGGCAGAATAGCAGTGAGCGTCAGGCCGCTGAGAGATCAGCATCAGGCGCCATTGATCTCCCGGCGGCATCACCGCTGACCTCCTGACGGCGGGAGAGGAACGACTGCCACCGCCGGGAGATCAGCAGCAAGCACTGCAGATCTCCCAGCGGAATAGCAGTGATGTGTATGTCACTTGCGGAGGTGTAGTTTGTGGTCTTGCGGCTATGAACTGCACCTGCGCAACTGACAGTGCCATTGCTGCGATGCATTATGGGATAGGGTTACATCGCCCACTGGCAATTATGTATGTAGCTGTTTGGGAGAGAATCTCCTTCATCTTATTAAATCTGTTATGAGTCCGTAACAGATGTAATGTGATGAAATTCCTCATGAAGGAGATTCTCTCCGAAATGCATTAAATAAATAATAATTTAGGGATTAAAGGAATTTGTCATCCTTTAAAAGCAGCGTGGGTCTTTCCTCTTCATCTCTAGTAGTCCCCTTATAGCAGGGGTGTGGAACTCCAGGCCTCGGGAGCCACCAACAGGTCATGTTTTCAGGATTTCCTTAGTATTGCTCAGTGGTTGGAATCATCACCAGAGTAGGTAGATACTAAGGAAATCCTTAAAATCTGCACTGTCCTAGGGGATTTGAAGCTGCAATCATCTGATCACTTGTGTAACATGCAGCAATACAACAGCATTGGTGCATATTGTGAAAATCCCAGTCTTCTTTGAAGCCCGGCTACAGGTAAAGTTTTAAAGGAGCACTGTCATGACAAAGACGGGGGTCTTTGGCAGACCCCCTGACATACCAACCCATCGGCAATCCTGACTGCATTATAGGCGTGCTGAAGGGTGTCAAGTAAACAGCCCAGGAGATAACATAGATATCCAAACTCTGCCACTAATTCTCAAGGAAATAGCTTGGAAGATAATGCTGATATGCCAACGCTGTCACCAATATCTCAAGAACAGCACTCCGCTACTTACAATCGTCAGGACAATACGCAATTGACCAATGATTGATAAATGAGGCTATAGCTGCTTTCCCTGCTATGCTGATTGGGGGACTCACAGTGAGCATATGCACAACCGATTTGAATGCATGGAATATATATGTGGGATACATGGTGGTTCAGTGGTTAGTACTACAGTCTTGCAGCGCTGGGGGGGTCCTGGGTTCAAATCCCACCAAGGCCAACATGTGCAAGGTGTTTGTATGTTCTCCCTGTGTTTGCGTGGGTTTCCTCCAGGCACTCTGGTTTCCTCCCACACTCCAAAGACATACTGATAGGAAGTTTAGCTTGTGAGCCCCAATGGGGACAGTGTTGCAAATGTATGTAAAGTGCTATGGACTATTATTATATATACTTTGGTACGGTCCACAATAATCCAAGAAAAACTGCTACCTGCAACCACTAATTGTTCAGGCAGATTGGACTCTCATCAAGGATAGCGTATGGCCTTATAGAGCAAGAGGAAAAAAGCTATTAAACTTGATAAACTTAATCCAATAAGTAGACAGTGTTTATAAGAATAAAGAAATAATACAATAGGAACATAACAATATAAACAATTACATAAGAGTGATAACAAAAGAAAAGTACTAAAACTGAGTGATGGGAAGAACCCCTATTAGAAAATATTGAACAATCCTACACAGAGGTGCATCTTCCTGCACTAAATAAGGTGTCAACTCAAATTTCTGTATTCATGAAAGAACAGTCACTTTCACTTCCCTTGGTGACCTCAGATGGGGCTGGCCATGGAATGTGGCTAGGTCTTTGAGAATGTTATGAAATCCCCAACTTTCAGAATAAGTCCGACCCTGGAGGTCCTAGAAAGATTATATTATGGTACTGTGTCTTATTGTGATTTTACCTTTCTATAGAGATAAAACATGTCTTGCATAGCATAATCTGTCCAACTTATATTAATTTGGGGCTGATGCTCAGACTGCATAATTATGTTAAAAATATGCATGTTGTTTCCCTTGGGATCACAATGAAAATGTGTCTTCCATAAGTATGCCTGCCACAGAATCTCAACTATTCATAACTGTATGCTGGCTCTGAAAAAGCTTATTGCAGCCCTTTGAAATTCAGCAGAGCTGACTCTAAACATGGTAGAAGTGATGCTTCCTAAGCTCTGTATACACAAACCCCAGACTTTGTCTTTTTCCCAGCAGATAACCAGTTCAATTACCTGTTCACACCAGGGGGTCCTATCTGAACAGGGTCCAGGTGTTATGTTTGATTGCAAGCTCTTGGTTTGTTTCCAAATTATAATGAAGCCATGTTTTAACAGACTGATCCTCTCATACTCTTAAATTATGAAAATGAACACTTAAAATGGCGCAACTTCATGGCATTGCGAAACTGTTTCACAAGTCATTTTTAGAAACAGGTCCTGGCTGTAATTCATAGCCATTAACTGCTGAGTATGAGGTGGGCTCACGCCAAGAACCCACTCCATACACCCGCTTCTGACTTGCGCTGTACATGTACAGTGGATTTTATGACGGGGTTAACCACACAATAAACACCGTAAATCCAACTCCTCCAAAAAACAATGGTATTATTTAAAAATTGTAACCTTTTCATTATACTTGGAATATTTTCCGTTATTTAATATGCTGCTGACTTGTCTGTATACTCTTTTTGCTTCCTATCCTGGATTAGAGCTATGGTGTGTACTGACCATGTCCCTGGATGGTCATACACAGCTATTACACAGTACCTAGCAAGGGCACATTTATAAGATAATCTCAGCAAAGGGACATTTTTTTTAACTTATCTAAACATTGAAATGTATTTTATTTAAAGATTTGTTTTAATTAAAATGTACTTTGTTCATGAAACAACTCCTACGGTTATGGTTACCATCCTTTTCATGTTCCATTCACTACTTACATCCAGCTAGCTGATTGCAGTAGGTGTTGGTGCCCCATTGATTTGATAAGTATTGGTTATCAATATCATGAAATTAATTATAAATATCATAAAACATTAAAGAGTAACTAATGCTTTACAACAGTTTTTTGTTTTTTAATGGCAAACAGACCCAAATCTTCACCAATGGCTAGAAACCCACTTCCCCGTAAGAGGTGAGCAGCAGAGGCGACAGGAGTGGACAGTTCACACCTGAGCGAACACACAGAGTTGAGTACTGATTCAATAGTGGCCTATGTTTTCTACTGTACACATACTCAGATTGCGTTCCTGGTGCGGACGAGAGTGTAAGATTAGTATGCATGCATCCGCATGTGTACAAATCATACATGGCAGTGAATGGGTGCGTACGCCAATTTGCACCCAAGTGCATACACCCGCGTCCCCATGTTAAACATAGGGTCTTGTGGTGTATATGCTCAGTTTGTGGTTCCCCTGCGCAGGACGCTGCGAGGGGAACGCTGGTGTGAAGCCAGCCAAAGCTATTTACTTCTGTAGCCTGAACTGTACACCTTTCGGTGGGGGGTTTGAGCACTTGGTTGGGGTCTCAGAACCTAGAGCTCCACAGATCTGTTTATACTTATAAAGGAGCTCCAATATAAAATTATATAAAGGTTTAGTCACTGTTTAATGATGGCTTTTAATAGCTTAAAATCACTTATCACTCAGAGACATATATTGAGCAATTTCTATCATGTTTTCAAGTACATTTCTATCATGTTTTCAAGTACATCTGCTTGTTTCATTTTCAAAACAATGTAAGCAGAATATGTAACTGGGGATTGCCAAAAAATAGTAAGCAGGACAGCTGTAGTACTATTTAAGAGCTGAGCTTCCCAATATAAAGTAGGCACATACACAAAGAAGCTTGGTGAATATACTGTATATTGTTCCAAAATATCACATTAGCCTTTCAAAAATCCACAATATTATCACAAATATCTCCATTTCTGGCTAGCTGCTAACCTCTACAAGGGGCTCAATTGCATATAAGATTTGTAGCCATCTTTTTATTCCACAATTATAAAAATGTTAAATACTAGGCATTTAAGGTTGATTCACCACTCAGTCATACTGTAACTTAGTAATTAAATCCACTCATTTTCCTAAATGTGCAAGGCTTAATATTGTTCTTCCCACACTGAACTGTATTATGCACCAGCCATTCATGTTAATTCATAAGTGCTAATCATACTTTCATTAAGGTGCCATAATGTACAGTTCCTATTTGTTACATCTAGGAATTATTTTATCAGGACAGTCCTGCATGAGATTATTAGGAGCAAAGTCTCCTTAGGGAAAATGAGAGTAAGACTAACGTGAATCATTAGATTGCCGACCTGATTAGCTAATAATTCCAGCAACCTCGTTAGCATATTCCGTTAGTAATCATCCTAGTTGCCAGGGAAAGATCTGAAACGTTCTCTTTGACCATTCACAAATAAATAATTGACACACCCTGCCAAGAAGGGATCTAGGGCTTGCATTGCAATTTTCCATTTAATAAAATGTTAAGTTTATCAAAACCAAAAGCAAAGTCAAGTGGACATTATGTCACCAAACTGCCCCTGAGAAAAAGTGGCCATGGGGTCCAATAACCAATTCCAATTTCAATTTAATAGCGCTTGTCATAAGGAAATTTCAGTGCAATCTGCGGGCACCATATTATAGGGCAGAAGGAGCTGAGTAGAGTGATATATAGTTTTGTAAGAAAAGATTGAATATAACTTGAGTTTTAATCTTTTAAACCTTTGTTCTTCATGGGATATTCAGTCCAATAGGCAGTCCTATCAGTGACTGCCAGCCACTTCAGTATACATGCTTATACATGGAAGGCTGTAAGTCACGGTTAAGACTGCCGATTGGACCAAAAGTCTCAGAAAGTGATGAAATCACATGTTATACTGAATCTTTTCTCATAACTATATATCAATCTACTCAACTCTTGCTCTATACAATAATGACTGTAGGTTGAATTGCATTTTCATGATGACAGTTTACCTTTAAGAAAATGCAATCTTTTTGGTTTCTGTGGGTGGAAAGGCTGTTTGTTCATATTATTCCACTCACAACATAAGTCAAGGCACCACCTAAAAAATGCAGAAATTCAGTGAGAAAATAATTATTTAATATATTGTCCATTTTGTAAGTTCTCCCACCTACAAAGAATGGAGCGGTATGTAATTTTTATCGTAGGTTCACTTTAACTGTGAGAGACACTATCTTAAAAAAATCCAGAAAATCCCATTGTATAATTATTAAATAATTAATTTCATTCTATTGCACAAAAAAATTATTTGACCACCTCATAGCTACCAAGAAATATGGCTCTCACAGATCTGTTAGTTTTTCTTTAAGAAGCCTCCTACTCTGCACTCATTACCTGAATATTAACTGCATCTGTTTGAACTGTTTGAACTCATTACCTGTATTAGGGTATCTTTACACGCCGCAATTTGGCCCTCAACCTAAGGCGACGTGTCGCCCCGGAAGTTGCCATACCAACAGCGGGAAACATCTGGTAGACTCCCGTCGCCTCTTCACACGCCGCAATCCTCAAAGGAATGTGGGCGTACCTGTTCAGCGCGGCGAAAACATAGGCGTGCCAAATTGTTTTACACCGCGCCCCAAACACGCTCATTGGATAATGCAATAGCGTCCTGATTGGCCAGCCTGCACTGGAAGGCTGGCTAATACGTGACGCCATTGTCTTGCAGTTTTGAATGAATACACGCTCGTGTCGTTGACAGTGGCTGCTGTGACACACTTTCGAGCCGATCAAGCGTCACACAGGAGCAGTTTTCAGCAGGACAGTGGATTACACTACACAATGGTTTGCTATGTGTGCGTCTGTAGCTGATGGTGGGAACATACACACAACACTATGCCCATATGTGCCTACATTGGTCCATGCCATGGCACAGCTGAACTATGTGTGTGTACACATGTTTTGTGTGTGTAGTGTACTGTACCTACATCCCCCACAAACACCATTGCTTGCTCAATGTGTGTGGACACGTGCCCCTGTGGGCACAACACATCACAATGGATATGTACACACAGTTGTGCCATACACTGTGGCCCAAAGGGCTGAACCTGTGTACTGTATATTACCACACAATGTTTCACGGAACCATAATACCATTTTACCAATCACATTCCTCTGTGCACAGCATAAAGCTATGTGCAACTTCCCTGTATCCCAAAGTAACGACACACACAGGTTGTTGTTTGGATCCAATTTTTTTTGGTTGATATGTTTGTCCACAAAAAATAACAACACAACAACACACAAAACTAACATAAACGAGAAGTGTTGACATCACACAAACATATGCAACATGATGAGAATTAATGTCAAACAAAAAACATGTCACAGTAAAAAAACAAAACATACTCACTAACTAACTAACTAACTAAAGAATGTGCACACACAAAAAGACAACCCAAATACTCCAGCCACCCTGGTGACTCCACCCTCCTCATCATGTTGCAGCCTCACAGCACCAGCCACCCTAGACCTGCTGGTGCTGTCAAGGCCATTAAAGTAGGAGCAGTATGCGTCTCTACTGTTCCTGGCATCCTGCTGAGTCCGACCCTGGCTCAGCGGCTGGAGTGGCGCCACACCATGGTCGGTAGCACGCCAATCCCCGGGACGAACCTCCCCTGTTGTGGGGTCCACTGAATCCACATAACTTGCCGTGTATGATGACCAATCCCTACGACGCAGGAAGTTATGCAGCACACAGCAGGCCAGTACTACCACATCAATAGATTCCAGTTTCATATGCAGACGCGTATGAAAAACCCGAAATGTATTGGCCATGTATTGGCCATGATTCCGAATGCATTTTCAACCACACGGCGGGACCGGGATAGTCAGTAATTGAAAATGCGCTGCTCAGAAGTAAGGGTCCTCTGGGATCTGGCCGTAGTAGGTGTACCTGAAGTGGGAAGGCTTCATTCTCCCACAAACCCCAAGTTGAGATGATGGGTTGTCTCATCATTTGAGGGCAAGTTCAGCCCACCTATTCTTAGGTGTTGGGCCAAGGAGCAGTGTGTGAACACACCCCCATCTGAGATACGCCCGTTCATTCCAACGTCCATGTAGATGAACTCATAGTTCGCATCCACCAGGGCCATGAGGACCACACTACAATATCCTTTGTAATTGTAATATAAAGACCCAGAGTTTGGGGTTGTTGATCCTCACATGCTTACCATCCAATGCACTTCCGCAGTTTGGAAATTGCCAGCGGTCCTCAAATCCTCTGGCAAAATCCATCCATTCAGCGGGTGTTGTGGGAAACTGCATATAGGATGGCAGCAGATGTCCAGATGGCCTCACATGTCTCAGGAATAAGGCGGCTCAGCAGGGGCAGTGATACACCTGAAGTGTATTGCAGGTTGGTCCTTGACCGACCTGTAGCCAGGAAACACAAAGATACTGCCAAACGCTCCTCAGGTGGCACAGCTCGACGCATCACAGTATCCTGACGGGCTATCAATGGCCGTATGCATTCCAACAGGAATGTGAAAGAGTCCTCGGACTCAGGTAGTTCCTGAAATCATGCGGACTACGATCCTCCAGCTCACGCACCAGCTGCATGTGGCTCCGGGTGTCCCGGTGGTGAAGCCAATCCAGAGTCCACACATGCCGTGGTCTGCGAGCCTGCAACCTCTCATATCTATCCTCCAGCCACAATTTCTTTTCCACCAAGGCAAGAACCACGATAGCATCTCCATCAGGCTTGAACATCATCTCACATACCAACCCCTGCAAAATTGAGAAGAAAAAAACATCACTACAAGAACAAGCTTCATCACACATCATCTACACACACCACCTCCTTCCCTATCCATCTCCTGGCCACTTTACCACAGCATACCCAAGTGTGAACACCAGCCCACACACATACATAAAGACCACCAATCAAGGCCCAAACACAACATTGCAGTGTCTGACAACCAAACTGGTCACTGTACACCCCTGGCAGTCCTGTACAATACATCTCCCTTGTCAAATGCAACACATCATGAGGCTAAGCCCATATACGTGGCCATAATGTTGACGTGTGACAACAAGGCATGGACAAACACATAGGTCACATTCATTTAATTATGCTTTTTAAAACATCTTTACAATTACATTACACAGGTACCCCAGCCTTTGTGTGTTATGCTTAAAATATCATGCCACGCAGCAGACTATTGAATTCTCATCATGTCCAAGAGACATCCCTGATGTGTTGTGAATGCAGGATCTTCTGAGGCAGACATTCGCAGAAGCCACACGCCATACTCCACATCTGATTTTGGCCTTAAACGTAGCATTGTGTGTGGTAAACGACAGTACTATGTGTTGTCAATTCAGATGAGCCCCGCAACTAAAGACACTCGCATGCTTCAAATGATCCTGTATGGCAAAGGCAAAATGGCTTTTCAATGAACAGGGTTTAGGTAGTCAAAAGATCCATGCATCCATTTGCCAGGACACAATAGTAAATACGGCAACAAACATCACGAGTAACTACATACCCCACCAGTTGGGCGTGAGCTACACTACACAATAGCGACTCCAAATGGTAAGTTGCTGTAAACGCAACACAGCCACATCACAGTTCATGTTTGCACATCAGTACTTACTTAATGACTCTGGGCAGCAAGCGTGTCCGACTTCGGCCTTGAGCGCTTTTTATATGGTAACCAATCAATGAGAACGCAGCGGCGGCTTGTAATCGACGTAGCCGCCTGGGCGTACACAGGTGCAACCAATGATTATGCGCCATTGCGCTTTTGTGATTGGTCAGGTTGTGTTTAAATAAGCGAGTGCTGGGGCGCAACCCCTGCCACGACTGGAATGTGCATTGAGCTAGTAGTGTCTCATCACAAGATCTCTGTTGGACAGACGGTAAGTGGGGGCACATGCTATTGGGCACTCCTAGACGTTTTTTTCTGTGTGCTGTAAACCCATATGTTGGGTGATGTTTGTGCGCCTTATGTCCAGCTTCATGTAGCGTCCTGTAGAAGTGTTTTTAGCGACGTGTACGCATCATAAATACACTCCGTGTCCTACAGCACACATAATGTTCTGTGCGATCCTTGCCAGGACAATATGTGTACTCCAGCACTATGTTTAGCCCTAAATATGTGTGTATCTGAGGAGTGTGTGTTTAAATGTCCTTAGTAAGGCCATGTGTGGCATTTGTAATGAGAGACCTTGTCATATTTCCCTGCAGTGGGCCCAAATACATATATCACCTGGCCTGTCCGACATGCCCCATGTATGGACACAGATTAAAGCCAATAATGATTTGGCATAGCCAAGCTGACTACCAGAACATGTTATTAGTCTTGCATGACATGGGCTGGACACACAGAGTAGAGTATAACCTGTGATGGCCATGTGTTTGTTTGCATGACATTTTTTTTTTTTCTCAGATGGTTGAGTATCACGATTTTGTGACACACCTCCTCACCATGTACCAGGAACACGAATGCCTGTGGCGGGTGTCGCTGCCTGCATATCATGACCAGGCAGCGAGGGCTGCGGCCTACAGGCCATTGGTGGAGCTGTCAAACCGGCACCAACCACATAAGAACTGGACTGTGGCCCTGGTTGCGGAGAAGATCAAGTGCCTGCGCACCGTTTTCAACAAGACCCACAAAAAGTGGATGAAGGCCCAATCCGGGGCTGGACTGAGGAGGTCCGTAGTCCAACTCTCTGGTACTATGACCTCCCTCACCTTCACCCTGGGCCAGGAGGGGCCTCGTGGAACACGGTGCAGCAGGCGCTGCCCGCAACCAGCTGTGGCCGCAGCCCAAGACCCTGCCCCATCGCAGAAGGTGGGTAATTGTGTTTGTGTGATCTATCTACCCAGCTTGGTGTTTGCACTGATGTGTGGTTTGCAGCACATGTGGTACTCACCATTGTCTTTCCCTTCAAAAATCATGGTCACTGTTCTTTTCTCTCTGTTTTTGGGTCTTGGTGTTCCCAGATTGTGTTGTGTTATTTGTTTGCACTTTACCTATGAATGTCGACCCTCAGGTGAGTATACTACACTGGTCTACTTCTTTGTTTCTTATTATTCTAAACTCTGCTCCTGTGGCTTTTGGTGTTAGCCTTGGTGAGTTTGGCTCAATGTTGTCTTAGGTGTTTGGTTGTGGTATTAGCTTAAATTACATAGCAACATGTGGTTGATTTTTTATTTTTTTTGTTTATTTTTCAGGCCCCTCGGGAGCCTGGCTCCAGTGCCGAGGAGCCAGCAGCTGGCGAGGCTCTCCCATCCACATCTGCGGGAGAACCAGTGGTGGGGGGCTGGGCCCAGGGCCCAGCTCTGGAATCCAACGTCGACGACCACCTGCCCCACCAAACATGGAGCTGGGTACCTGGGCGAAACGGGTCCTCCTGGAGAGGACCCCCGGCTCTGGGATCGGGTACGTCGCCAGCGAGATGCTGGTACGCATGGAGCCAGAGCAAAGGAACATCGCCAAGAAGGCCATCTTTCGTGTCCTGGAGGCGGGCATGTATGGGTCCCTGTGATGGGGGGCCCCTTGGTCGCTTCCCCGCAAGACCACCCCAGGGCCCACTGCGCCCGCCAGATGCATGGTGAAGGGGCCACAAAATCGTGATACTCCACCTCCTCCAAGAAGACAGCCCAGGCGAGCTGTGGCCTCACAGGGCCGCTGGGTCTATGAAGAGGAGGAGGGGGAGGCCCCATTGTCTGAGCCAGCAGAGGAGGAGGAAGAAAAGGCCTACTAGCCAGTGCACAAGGTTCTGCCAGATCCCAAACTTTTATGGGCAGGTGTGCCCCATGTTTTTTTGCTAAAAGCTTATATTAACACAAAAACAAAGCAAAAAAAAAAATCCTTATTTTAGCCACAACTCTGTCGATATCTGTCTCACGTTCACCAGTATGTGTGTGTGTGTGTGTGTGTGTTTGGTACTGTGGGTGTCATATAGTAAATATTGATGTCATATTGGGGTGCATGGCAGTTGTAATGGTCCAGTATGGTGACATGTTGGCAATGTCACAACACATACCTCTAGATAAACTGTGGCCCAGTGTGGTTGGTGAAATGTAGCCTCACAAACATTACCCTGTGTGTGTTGCAACAAGGGATCACACAGGATGTAGCTGGGCAGAATTTTATTACACACCAACATTTTAAACAAACATTGGCAACACAAGTCAAAAGCCTTGGTCAGGTTAGGATTAGCCAACACACATTACCCACTTTCCCAATGTGGGACACATAAGAAAAGAGGCCAACGTGGCCTAAAAAACAAAGGTGCCAACATGGCAACAGGGAACAAAACAAGGGTCCAACATGGACAACAATTAGTAGGGGAGTCTGGTCCCCTTATTGGGTGGGGGGTGAGGGATTTGGGGCCCTGCCGGACTTGGCTGTCTGGAGAGTGTGGATCATGGCACCCAAGCGGGCAAGGTGTTGCTGCCCTTCTTGGTGTGCCCTCTCCATGTGCTGCTGTGCCTCCTGGTGAGCCAGCAGCAGCTCCTCAATGGTTGGTACACCTGTATGGGAAAGAAGGACATTAGTGAGTTACCTGTGTATGGGTGGGTGGGTATTTGAGTGAATTGTTAGTGATTATACGTACGCAGCACATCACCATCCCGGGTCACATCTCTAGCAGATGGGGATGGGCTGACAACCCAGCCTGCAGCACGGGCTCCTTCTCCTTCATCACAAAAAGCAAACAAAAATCAGGACTCATATACGTGTGTGTGGCGCACACAACAATAACTACATTAGCAAGCTGGTAGGCCTTAGAAGACACTTATCACCATACACTGCAGCAGCAGACTCAAGGTGAGGGTGTGTTGCCACCAACACACCAGGGCTCGTCCGGAAGCTTGAGATGCTGGGGTGGGGTGGTGGTCACAGGGCTCCAGGGCTGGAGGGAGTGTGGCTGGGCCCAGTCTGGGGCCTGGCCCTTGGGGCGGAGGTGGAGTCACTGCTGGGGCGTGGCGGCCCTCTGGGGCCGCGACGTGAGTCCTGCGGGAAGGAGTGCTGGGCCCTCCGGGGCAGGTGGTGGGGGTGTCCCGGGTGCCATTGGAGACTGTGGAGCATGCCCAAACACGGACTCCTCGTCATCTGTTATTTCAAACATGATAACAGAGCAATTTTAGAAAAGGCACACAACATAGGGAAAACACCTTGTGTGTGTATGAATGTCATGACGGCGTGAATGATACGATAAAAGGTTATACCCTACGTTGAGGGCACACTCTGGTTTGGGACATGAGTCCAACACCAGCGCCCACATATTTTGAATGTTATATGACCCTTGGCTTAGCATGGTAGGTATTTGAGTTTTGAACACAAGAGCAGCCAGTAAGCAACAGGTGTTTGCACCATGGGGGCCAACACATAGCATTGAGATTGTATTCAGTGTTCTGTATTGTGCTCATTGTGTTGCAAAATTGTATGTATCACACATCACACATGTGTGCTGCAAGGTGTCATGTGGGTGTGGAACATTGCATTAATATGTTGTTGTCACCTTTGCAGTCAGGACACAACTATTTTTGCCACCACACAGGTCAAGGACCACTATAGCCGTCACCATTTGGATGACAAATGAGTGTTTCATACACCTTCATGTTGCAGTGTAATCAACAAGCAGATGCACATTGGTGACAGCTGAACATGGTGGCTTAGGCCACATTATGTGGCATGCCACAATAACACATGATGTTTGTGTAGTGTTTGGCGTATTTAGCTTTCCATGTGTGTTTGGCATTGCCACATACTCACCACGCAGCCTGGCAATCCTGGCATGCACATCCACAATGCGCCCTGGTGACTTATGCTTGAGGTCCGCGATTTTTTTCTGGATCTGCTTGCAGGTCCTCTCAACCCCCAGTTTGTGGAGCAGGACCCGCTGGATCCTTCGGAGTATGCTGCGTTTGCGCAGCCGTGGGTGCCGTTGACGCTGGTCACACCAATAATCATGCCGGTCACATAGGTCTATGAGGAGCATTAGCTCTGCCAGACCCCATGTGGCAGCGCGCTGTGCGGCGGCCATGACTCTTCTCCTATGTGCAGGGGAGGGACAGGCACCTGGCAGGCAGGGAGTAACCAAAACAAATGAACACTAGCGCCGCCAAACAACATTGAGGACGCTAACAAGGTAGCCGTCCGTGGAGCGGGAGTAGCGTAATATAGCCATCAGCGTAACCAATTTCACAAACGCTTGCAGTGCGTTTCCCATGGCAGCCATGTGTGATGTGTAGACCAACATCTGCACTGTCACGTGTGGCAGTATGGTGGACACAGTGAAACTTCAAATCCACGCGCCCAGCATAGATTGCGCTATTGAATGCGCGTGTAATTGTACTGATGTAGTGGATGGTTGTGTAAGTGAAGATGTGTGTGGTGCTGAAGTGACAGCTCTTCAAATATGGTGCCCTGTGAAGGGACAGCCAATGGAAACACAGTAGCCACTACCAATCATCGCTGACGGGGATCGGTCTCCAGCACGCTGTAGCACACCTCTGGGAAATCACTAGATGATGCAGATTCCATTCTTATCGCCCGTTCACACGCCAAAAGCTGGGAATGTCGTCTTCATGATTGCCTCTGATTTTGAAGCAGTGCTGTGAAAATGGAACCAGGCGCAACCTTTTTTATCGCCACCAAATTCCACAATTACACGCCACAATAAGGAGGCAATTTGGTGACGATCCTTCTAGCGAGAAATATCGCCACCAAAATTGACTCCTGTGGTTGCGGCGTGTAAAGGTACCCTAAAAGATACCTGTCCACACAATCAATTACACTACAACCACTACAATATGGCCAAGACCAAAAAGCTGCCTAATGATATCAGGGACAAAATTGTAGACCTGCAAAAGGCTTGGATGGACTACAGGACAATAGACAAACTGGGTGAAAAGGCAAGAACGTTTGTCGCAATTATTAGAAAATAGAAGAAACACAAGATGACTATCAATCTTCTTCGGTCTGGTGCTCCATGCTAGATCTCGCCTTGTGGGGTAAGGGTTACTCTGTGGAAGGTCAGGAATCAGACCAGAACTATATGGGAGGACTTGGCCAATGACCTGAAGAGAGCTGGGTGCACTGTCTCAAAGTTTACTGTTAGTAGCACACTATGCCATCATGGATTAAAATCCTGCAAGGCACACAAGGTTCCCCAGCACATGTCCAAGCTCATTTAAAGTTCACCAATGACCATCTGGATGATCCAGAAGAGGCATGTGAGAAGGTCATGTGCTAAGATGAGACCAAGGCAGAACTTTTGATATCTACTCCACTTGGCATGTTTGGAGGAAGATGGATGAGTACAACCCTAAGAACACTGTCCCAACTGTGAAGCATGGTAAAACATCATATTTTCGGATACTTTCCAGCAAAAGAAGACAGGACAACTGGACTGTATTAAAGGGAAAATGGATGGGGACATGTGTAGCAACATTTTGGCTAACAACCACCTTTACTCAGTACTCAGTAAGAGCATTGAAGATGAGTCGTGGCTGGGTCTTCCAGCATGACAATGACCTGAAAAACACAGTGAATGCAACTACGTAATGGCTTTGTAAGAAGCATTTCAAGGCCTGGAGTGGCCTAGCCAGACTCCAGACATCAACCCAATAGAACATCTTTGTAGGGAGCTGCAACTCAACATTGGCAAGTGACAAATACTTATTTCATGCAATAAAATGCAAATTAGTTTGTGAAAATCATACATTGTGATTTTCTGGATTTATTTTAGATTCTGTATCTCACAGTTGAAGTGTACCTAAGATATAAATTACAGAGCTCTCCAATCTTTGTAGGTGTGAAAATTAGCAAAATTGTCAGTGCATCAAATATTTATTTTCCCCACTGTATGTGACTACGGATCATTTCCAATTCAATATTCTAGAACAGGGGTCTCAAACTCCAGGCCTCGAGGGCTGCACACAGTCCAGGCATTCAGGATGTCCTTAGCATTTGACAGTTGATTACCAACTATAAAAATAGAAGGGTGTAGAGATTAGGGGTCATGCATGCAATACATGTGCTTGCTCTGGTAATCTTGTGGAGTAGGAGTCGGCCGATATCGTTTTCATGGACAACAACCAATGCAAAACTAAAGAAACTGCATTGTTACCAACCAGGAGAGTGGGAAATTGGTCCAAAGTTCATAAAAAAGGGTGGAAATAAAGACCAGGTCTTTCTGGTTTTGGAAGCAAATTTCAGTTCTATATTACATGGATATTCAAACACGTAATGTCTTCCCTAGTAATTATGCATAATACTTCAAAATAGCATATTTTTACACATAATCCATGAATATATTCATTGAGTGATGAAGAGATATTGCCAAAAATACAATAAAATTTGTCTTTTATTTAAATAACTAAAAAACAGATTAAAATTAAGGAATAAAATGGGAATCACCTCCTGAAAAGACATAGACCATACAGAAATAGTATCCAATATATGTAGAATTAAATAAACCCACATTTCTAAAATGCCACAATTAAAGGGGAACTCCAGGGAGATATAACATTTTTGTACAGTCCCTGCTCTCGTAGATTATAATGTTAAGCTGCCTGTTATACCTGTACAATGTTTAGAATTAATTTAAATCAGTTATTCACTAATGTTGCTTACCAGTCACCACTCCCAGACTGATCTCTCAGAAAGCTTTAGCGAAGTTCGACACTTCCTCATTCCGTAGGCAATCACATTGACGTGATGTCACATAAGGTCCTGTACCAAGCTGGAGTCTGGAGACCTGTTTCTGTGCAGAGAGCAGTGGTAAGACCTGTGTGTCAATAGCACCTGCTGTGACATCACGCCCACATGATTGCAGGAGGAAGTGTTTGTTCTTGGACGCACAGGTGCTCACTACAGAGGGAGAGGGACAGCTGTTCGCTCAGGAGTGACATATTGACCCCAATGAGAGTGATGACTGTTAAGCAACATTAGTGAATAACATATTTATATTAATTCTCAACATTGTACAAATGTAACAGGCAGCTTAGCATTATAGTCTACGAGTGCAGGGACAATACAAAAAAAATTCATTCCGGAGTTCCCCTTTAAGTGCAAGTGCAGGATAATAGAATAGATGTATTTCAATTAGAAAAAACAATTGCAAGAAAACTGGTATGTGCAAGTAAGATAGGGCCAGTAAGCCTCATAAATGTATAACTATATAAGTAGAACATGCCCGTCCTACTTACATCAAGGTTGAGATATTAAAGATCCTGTAGGGGAAAGTCCTTACACTCCAACGCTGTTGCGCCACTCGCTTCTTCTGGGGGCATTTCAGAATTGTGGGTTTATTCTACATTTATTGGATACTATTTCTGTATAGTCTGTGTCCTTTCAACACGTGTTTCCTAGTTTATTCCTAATTTTTATCTGTTTTTAGCTATATTATATGGAGCAGTTTATGGGATTTACTTTAACAGAAATTTACACAATAAGTGTTATACTGGGGAAATCTCATACCAGTGCTATAGATAAAATATAATGTGCCATTTTTTTTCACAATTTCTTTTTTACAGTAGCGATACAATGCTTACATTAGGACAAATAAACAATTTTCCTCGCTCTTTTTTTTTTACAATTGTAGCTCAAGTTTTCATAAAGAGGACCTGTCACCTCTCCTGGCATACCTGGGTTGGTAAATACTGTATTTTTTTCATAAAATTATTATTATCGAACATCTTTTCCTGATTTCTTCATGTACTGTTCCTCTGTTATTCCAAGTAGAAATTAATGAATAAATATCCAACGGTGGTAGAGGGGCAGGTGGTAGGTACTATTCGCTTGCCAATGCAGTGTGTCCCTACAAAGTATGGAAATTGCCTTTTCAAAGAGGACTTGAACTCTAGTGCCCTCAGTTGGAAGTCACAATACTTAAAGTCAATATCAACCTTTTAACGAGCCTTGTCTTATGACCAAGGATATAAGCCAAACCAGATCCTCAGTTTGTAGACACAAAGCTTCGGGGTGTTTACTCCTTGTTAGTGCAAAGTATGAGATCTGATTTGACTAGGTGAGAGGCAAAGACTTGGATCCAAGGGATAAATATTATCCTTTATATTCCCTATCCAGTGTGACATTGTCCTATGGTAATGACTATGCCAGACTATGTAAGGAATACACCTCCCTCACCAACAGAATGGTACTAATGAGGTGTCAACTTAAAGTATTCATACATTTCCAACTGGAATAGCAGAGAAATATTGGAAGACAGAATTCTGAGAAAACACATTCTCAAAGTGTTATTTCAGGGGAAATACAAGTATTTACTAAAGCAACTATTTCAGGAATTGACATGTCTGAGTAAACATTAAAAAATAATAAACTTGAAGTATAAACATATTGCAGCCGGATTGCAGGCGGTCAAAGAGGGAGCAGGAGGAGAGGTGAGAGGACAGCTCAGAGTGGACGTTCTGTTCAAGTAGTTTAGAGGCAAAGGGGAGGAGAGATATAGGGCGGTAGTTGGAGACAGCTGTGGGGTTAAGGGAGGGTTTTTTGAGGATGGGTGTGGTCAAGGCATGTTTAAAGGCTGAGGGGAAGGTGCTGGTGGTGAGTGATAGTTTGAAATTATGAGTCAGGGCTGGGATGATAACGGAGGAGAGGTTGGGAATGAGGTGGGATGGGAGTGGGTCGTGGGCGCTGGTGGTGAGGTGTGATTTTGACAGGAGGGAGGAGAGCTGGTCTTCAGTTATGGGGAGGAAGCAGTTGATGCAAGGAGAGGGCAGTATAGGCGAGAGGGGAGACTGTGGGGACAGTGGATCAAAGCTGCCTCTGATTCTGTCAATCTTTTCTTTGAAGAAGAAGGCAAAGTCTACAGCAGAGATAAGGGGAGATGGAGGGGGAGCGGGCGGGTGGAGTAGGAAATTGAAGGTTTTGAAAACTTGTTTGGGATTGTGGGCCAGGGAGGTTATTAGGGATGAGAAGGTTTGTTTGGCGGTGGCAAGAGCATTCTTGAAGGCAATGAGGGACTGTTTGAACAGTGCAAAGTGCTCAGTGGAATGTGATTTTTTCCATGGCCTCTCGGCTACCCTGGATGCTCGTCTCAGGTCTTAATGAGGGCGGTGTGCCAGGGTTACCTGTTAGTACGTGGAGCGTGGTGTGTGAGGGGTGCGGCTAGGTCGAGGGCCTTGGTTAGCATGGTGTTGTAGAGGGTGGTGGCAGTGTCTGTGTCGCGTATGGATGTTATGTCGGAGAGAGGGAGGAGGGATTCAGAGAGTGAGTGTAGATCAATGTGTTTTAGGTTTCTGCGACAGTGATCGAGTCTGCGGAGAGGAGGTGGCGTAGTAGGGGAGAGATGGTGAGTACATTGTGGTCATAGATGGAGAGGGATGAGTTTGTGAGGTTAGTAAGGGAGCAAAGACGGGTAAATATGAGGTCCAGCGTGTGGCCACCTCCATGGGTGGTGAAGAAGGACCATTGGGAGAGCCCGAAGGAGGTCAGGGAAAGAAGTTGAGAGGCGGTTGGGTGGGCGGTGTCGATGGGGATATTGAAGTCACCCATAATGATGGTGGGGATATCAGCAGAGAGAAAGTAAAATAGCCAGGTGGTGAAGTGGTCGAGGAAGGTGGGGATGGATACAGGGAGGCGGTAGATGACGGCCAGCTGGAGGTTACAGGAGGAGAATATGCGGACAGAGTGGGCTTCGAAAGAGGGAAGAGTAGCAGAGGGAGGTAGTGGAATAGGGGCGAAGGAGCAGGTGTTGGACTAGAGTATGTCGATACCTCCACCATGTTTGTTAGAGGGGCGGGGTGTGTGGAGAAAGACTGAAACCGCTGTAGGATAGGGCAGCAGGGGAGGCTGTGTCGGAGGGGTGAGCCAGGTCTCTGTGATGCCAAGGAATGAGAGTTTATTAGAAATAAAGAGTTTGTGGATGTGTGTGAGTTTATTACAGACTGAGCGGGCGTTCCAGAGTGCGCCTCGCAGGGAGATTGGGGGAGCAGGGGCTGGGAGGATGGGTCTAAGGTTGGTGAGGTTGCGAGGGAGGGTGATGGTGAATGTTACGAGGGGTGGTGGTGGGTTGTGGGGGTGGGGTGTAGGTGACTGTGGGAATGTGGCCGGGGGAAGCTGGAATTAGGGGAAATGTCACCAGTGAGTAGGAAGAGCAGGGAGAGGGTTAGCAGGTGAGAGCAGGAGAGTTTACGTGGTGGGCGTGCCTGATTGGAGATGGAGGATTGAAAGTGAAGGAATAGTTCAGAGTAATGGCATAGTTCACTATGGAAGTTTTAATGCCATATTTTTACGTAGAAACATTTTGCACAGTCTATCATTGCACAGTATGTTCGGTGAATGTAAAGGCAGAAAATGGAGTTAAATAATATAAATATTAAAATATAATATTACATTATCATGAATAAAATGCATCTAGTTTCAGGACAGTTCATTATTATGCATTGAACTAAAATATGAACTGCTTTGTAATGTGTCCACATTGCATGATAATGCCATTATAGTCAAGACTTTATGAATTCCTGTGTTCATACATTATGCACAAAGAAACCAACCTTAAGAAGGATCTTGCACAAAAGCACAATGACCAAAACACCTAAACGTTCTCATATTTATAGAAACAAAACCAATAAGCTCAACATTATAGATTTCGACTCAGTATGCCATACATCTAGAACTAGATGTCTTACAAGATCAACTTGTTAGGAAATATTCCTGAATACATATGATCCTGAATTCTTTACCTAGACATGCACCAAGTACACCTGAAATCAGTTATCTGGTGACATCCTGCAACATTATATGGCTCCACATCAGCATCCAAAGTAATCTTTCCCTGACTACTGTGAGAAAGCTGATTAGTAAAGTTTAATGTAGATAGTAAAATCAATATATAATTGTATCAACAATTTTGTTACAGAAATGCCTCATTCAAACATCTGCTTTTTTTGCCCAGTCCACAAAAAACATGGACACATAAACAGTCTATAATGAGTATCCATAAAAAACTGATGCCTTAGGCTAGGTTCACACCGCGTTTTTTGAGCTGTCAGGCTGTGTCCGGTGTTTTGCAGGATGCAACGGACACAGCCTGACAACTCAAGACAAACAGAACTGGAGGGCAAATATGCCCTCCGATCCAGTTTTCTGCAACGGCAATGTGCGGCTGCTGCCGCTGTCCAGTGCTGAAATTTCAGCCGGGAGCTCTGCAGGTGAACTTCAGCAGCCGGTGTCCGGGAACTGGAACAATTTTATGTCGTATCCGGCGCGATCTGGCGCCCATAGACTCCCATGTTAGGGGATGCCGAATCATACCAGAGGTTTCGATTTGGTCCAATTCTTGCCCCGGGCACAAAAATGCTGCAAGCTCCAATTTTGTGTCCGGGGCAAAAAACTAAATGTGCCTGATCCTCCAGACAGCACAAAACCGGATGGCAAATCACTGCCATCCGGCCCCATAGGAATACTATGGGACCAAAATCGGATCCGAGGCTGTACAGTTCACACCGGACAACCCTGGATCCACAAAAACGTGGTGTGAAACCGGCCTTAATGAAACCTAAGGATAAGTTCACATTTGTACATCTGCTGACAGAATATGGACAAAAAGTGTTGAAAAGTACATTTGGTTGGAATCCGATTTGTCCATACATCCGAATATAGGTCTTTGCAGTTCAGGTGTATACTTCAATTGGAATATATTGTAATATTGTAGAAATGAGGATCCATTCTAAAGTTTTATTCATACTATATGTGGCATATTGGCAATATTTAATATGCTTTAATCTTCTTTCTAAGGCTATGTTCAATTTTTGGTTAGTTTTTCACATCAGTTTTTGTAGCCAAAACCAAGAGTGGATGAAAACTACAGAAGTGGTGACGTGTTTTATTACACTTTTCCTCTGATTGTCTCACTCCTGGGTTTGGCTTGTAAAAACGAATATAAAATACTGATCAAATACACAACGTGTGAATGTGGCCAAATAGAAAGATGTCACCATTTCTTTATTTTTCATCCACTCCTGGTTTTGGGTTACAAAAACTAATGAAAAACTAGTGAAAAGCTGACCAAAAACTGAACTTGTGAACGTAGCCTAAAACTGTTTGCTAAACTACAAGTACATAGAGTAGACAAACTAGACTGTTTGTGACAAAAGCAGACATTATCTTGTTTTCAAATCCATGCCAAAATGAAACTTTTAAAGCATATGTAAGGCTCAAAAATTCTAAAAGTACCATACATCATGGAAAAAAATGTAAACATGCAGTTTAGTGTATGACTCAGTATGTGCATCATATTAGTGTGATTAGCAGTGTTACACATCCATGGTTATCCAACCTCTGCTGATGAGGAAACTACTGTTAACGTGTTGTGGAAAGATGAAGTATGGGTTTAAAAAATCCCCAGCGGTCACTGCCAATGTGATAATTGCATTATTAATAACTTATTTTGTTAACTACTTCAGATCATCCATATACTTTGACATTGAGGCATTTCTTTTTACATTCTACAGTGATGTTCTACAATGTTATTGCTTAAGTGTCATGACTCCATTTTGGGACTTGATTTGGTGACCTCTTGCTGCATGGTCAGTTTCCTTTCCTCCTGAGCCACTGCCCAGTTAGTCTGTGTCCAAGTACTGATGGTTCTCTTAGTTTTACTTTTCTTCCCTTGAATTTGTGTTAGTAAGGTGTTTCTCATTTTTCTAATTTGTCTCTGTCCTATCAAATCCTGGGTGGAGTTACTTATACTCCCCTTGTGTGGCGCCCCTCTGGCGGGAAGCTACGCGAGGTACTGCAAACCAAAAAGAAGGTGTAGTATCTGAGTAGTCACAGGTGGAGGGGGAAACTACAGAGTCTGTACACAAAACCCACCCACAGACACCCTAGCACAGGGGACTGTATTTCAGTAGGTGAGCAGGAGACGTGAGTGACAGTTGTAGTCAGTCAGAAGGTGACAGGAGAGAGAACGGACGGACACAGGGGACCCTGCTGTCCTGAGGAGAGAGCACCTCTAATGGGGCAGAGGTGACCCAAACGAGAAGGGGACACTACAGGTCTGGTCGGAGCCATCTGGAGGGTCCAGGTCACACCGGCAAACTGGAACCGAGGCGGTTTTGAACAGGTTTAGCCCAAACCGCACACCAGCGCATTGTGGGCCTTCATAAGGGAGCCACGACACCCAACAAGAAGCCTAACCACTGTCCCACACCTAGGTCCAAGGCGCCAAGAGGTAATAGTGACTTAAGGCAACAGACCTGGGGACTAGTAACCAGACTTCAGCGCTAGTAGAGCAGAGAGCCATTGTGAACAGAGACCGAGAAAGATAATCGAGAGACACCTCTGACGGACTCTGTGGTGAATCCTAAAATCTATGGCTACTACCCTGGCAGGCCAGACTGTCTTTGTACCTTTATCATCTGGAACCAGTAAAAGAACTGTTTGAGCTGATTGATCTCTGGCTTCATTTAATCCGTCGCCCGAAAGGCCTCTGCAGCACCACAGAGATTTGGACTAAAACACCCCTCATCCACCCCACTGTGCTGAGGAAAAACTCCACCTGTGGGGAGCTATACTACCTCTGCTGCACCACATCATCACCTCAGCGCAAGGGCTGCAGCGCTGGTAACCGATTACCAGACACCACAGGTGGCGTCACATATAATCCCCAATCATCATCCCCATCAGCCATTGAGTGCCCAGGGCACAGAACCAGGACCCGACCAGCCGTGATTCCCACCGAAGCCACCGTCCTGGTTTCCGAGTAAGCCCTTCCCTGCCGGCCTGACTCACTTGCACTTGACTTCTTTGCTGGCTATATTTCCTGGTGGAAATTTACAAAAAAGGAGTTATACCCCGGCAACTAAGGGATTATGCCAGTTAGGCAGAGACCAGTTGTTTGACTTCTAAGTGTTTGCTCATTTACCTTCCCAAAACCTTTGCTCTGTCCTTTGTTAGGTTGGTGGGGAGTTTCCCTTGCTTTCATTTATTTTTTTCCCCTTTGATGCGTGTGCTTTAGGTCTCCACAGCTTGGGCCCCTGTCTACTTCTGCATACTTTCCCTCTCTTAGTTAGTTGTGCATAGTGGCCTCCCATCTGGTTTCTTAGGAGGTACAAGAAACTGCTCAACAGCCTTTCAGGGAGCCAGGCCCAAGTTGGTGTTTTAAATTGTGTGGCTAGCAGTCTTCCAGCCTTTATAGGAACCCATAGGGTGTGTGCAGCTGTTGTGTTATAGGCTTTACTTATCCTTTTACCTGTGTTTAAATTAGGTACTTGCACAATAAGCAGCTTTGGGAGCAGGGGACTGGCTTTTAGACATAGCTAAGCTCTCTGAAGAGAAAACATACATGATCCATTACCTATCTTTACCTTCTCAGTTGCAGAATACAGCATGCTGAACAAGTACTCTGCATACAGATTAGGAAGAAATTAATCACCACTTCCAGGCTTCCTCCTCCAATTTCTGAGATCATATTAGTGATGGGTCATTTGCGATCAATCCAAAGCGGCCGTCACACGCCACGATATCTTGAAAGATATCGCTTGAACGAGCCAGATTAAACATCGCTTGAACGATGTCTGTGCGTGTGACGGCAAGATACGATGAACGATAAATGATCAAATCGCAAGATCGAGATCTGAGCTCCGGACCTCACATCTGACGATGTTGACTCATTAGATAAACAGAATTGACGTGTCTAAACAACCGATATCATCTACACGTTAAGGAACTGCGCGATGCCTAAATCTAGCACGTAGGCGTGGCAGGAATTTCTCATTGTGTCGCCTCCTCAGATGTGATTAGTTAACCTTAATGGTTTCGGATTGGCTGCTTCTACATTAGCTCGCATTGGTGGAAGATGATGCGTTCCCATTGGCTGTCCTCACAGGGCGCCATTTTTGAAGAGCTGTCTTCAGCACCACACATAGGCGTCGGCTGCACTATCACGCATTGTCATGTACAACTTAATGTGCACCCACAAGTTCGTCAACCTGATAAAAGAGCCTGCGTGGTACATGAGGCTGCTATAGTGTTCACCTTTTCATACACCCAAACAATCTTGACAGACACCGCGCACACAACGCGGCGCTACGTCACGCCCATGGGATATTGTCCCGTAGGTGACACAGAAGTGGTTATTGCCGTGTTACGCCGCGTAGGGCGCCTTTAAGTTTTGTAACGTCACGCAAGGGACCACCAATGATGTAGTGAGGGGCGCGGCTTGTAAACCATGTAGCACGCCTATGTGCTCCAATTTAACCTTTGAAAACGCCCAAATTTACCCCAACATTGTTTACAAGGTTTCTGTGTGACTGTTTGCTGAACGATGTGCACAGATGATAAGTGCATCGCTCATACGACCGCTGGATCGCTGCATCGGAGAATCGTCTGAGCGATATCTGTGGGTGTAGCGTTGTGATGAGCGATCTCACACATCGGTCGGGCGATGTGCAAATCCGACATCGTTTCTAACATCGTTATCTATATCGTAGCGTGTGACGGCCGCTCAAGACAAAGAGCTCCCTATTGTGAACGACAGGAGCCGATACCCCAGTGAGAGCCACTAAATTCTCTTAATGGCTCTCATTGGTCACAAAATTATGGTGTTCAGATGAAATCCTGCCACCCAAGCCAAACCCCAGCCACTCATCAATTTAATTGGCTGGCTGCAAGTAGGCATGGTATTGGCCATTTTAACGTGATCTTAAATAGGTGTTCTCCTGGAGTGAACACACATTTAATAGGGATCCATTTAGGATCCAAAAGAGCCAGCTTTTCTTGGCGAGCAGAACCAAGAGAGACAGATAACCAAAACAAGCCAGACTGCTCATCAATCGTTCTCATGATCTCTAGGTAGGTGGAGGAAGAGAATAGAAGCTGCAAGGACCTACAAAGCCTAGAAATCAGCAATAAAACACATGTATTAATGCATTCAAATGCCACCCAAAAGGTATTATAAGAACTTATGGTGAACACAGTGTGTAAAATACATGAAAAAGTTAATAAACAATTAAAATGTATGAAAAACAAATCTAAACAGAAATAAAAAAATATCAGTCAAAATTGCTACTTCCAGCGCTTTTAAAATCTTTTTAGTGGTCCTTTGCATTTGCAAAAAAAAAAAATGTTAAAAAAAGGTTTTTTGTTTTTTTTATAGTTTCCCTGGCTATCAGCGACAAAACGAAAAGAACAATATGAAAAGGACATTAAAAATTAAGCCCAATATATAGCAACACAAAAAAGACTCTGAATCTGAAAGGGAAAAAAAACTATTAAAATCTGAAAATGCACTGAACTAGAACATGGGAAACTCTGTTTGGTCATGAACTGGTTAATAAATATTATGATATAGTAAAAAGAAATTGCCAATTTAAAAAAAAAATACACGTAACGCAAAATTCTGATTTAAACAATGGGGCATTTTCTGATATTAGCTGCCCTTTATGATAAGAACTGCAAGGCTTATACTTATGTACTATGATTTGCGAGGATTGCTAAAAAGGGTGTAACAATTACTGATATTTCTATCTCAGGAAAGTGCATGTTGCCTTTCAAGCTTTGTAACGCCATTGGTCTTACAAAAAAACATTTCATATTGTCAAATTAATGGTACTAAACCATTATACAAGCAGGAGGCTTTTCTGATGAGATGTTACAAGGTTTTCTTTCAAAGCTAAGTGTCTTTAAAGGAACACTTCAGGCAAAATTGATATATTGTGAGCAGCCTAGGCATGAATGTGCCATTCTTCGATATTCTGAGTCATGCAGCACCTACTCAGGCCATGCACCTGACATAACACAGCTGGCATTGTATGTGATTTACCCATAAAATAAACATATTCAGTAAACACTGTTTCCATGTAATTGTTTTAAAGAGGACCTGTCACCCCCCCCTCCATGGATTAGAATTTAAGAACTGCACTGAATGCATCATGTCTGCTGCATTCAGGCAAGGGTCCCCCATGTCTCTGTGCAACTGCTACCCCGAGATATAGGCTTAGAAAAGTTTACAGTTAGAAGCCATGGAGGCGGGCCCTTATGCTGCAGCCACCTCATAGCACGGGGGCATTTCATGCCCACTGCATCTCTGTGCCGCCTTTTTTAAATGTGTCCATCCTGCCAGTCATTTCACTCATGTCCTTGCCTGGACTCTGCGCGTCCTTGTGCTGTTGATGCAGGCGCAGAGCGAGGTATTGCTAATCACCACCCCGGCCACCAGTCCTGCCTCTTGCTCTGATGTCAGAGCATTTGCTCACCCTGCTCTGCAGCATAACACGGAGCAGGGGAGGTAAAGTAGAGGACGCCTGTCCTGCCTCCTGCTGTGACGTCCTCAACTTTCCCCGCCCAGCTCCATAGCATAACATGGAGCAGGGCGGGGAAAGTAGAAGATGTCAGAACAGGAGGCGGGACAGGTGGCCGGGGCGGCGATAAGCAATACCTCGCTCTGCGCCTGCGTCAACAGCACAAGGACACGCAGAGCGCAGGCGAGGTCATGCGTGAAATGAATGGCAGGAGAGTGGCGGCGAACACATTTAAAAAAGGCGGCACAGAGATGCTACGAGGTGGCTGCAGCACAAGGGCCAGCCTCCATGGCTTCTAACTGTAAGTTTTTCTAAGCCTATATCTCGGGCTACCAGCCGCTCAGAGACATGGGGGACCCCTTGCCTGAATGCAGTAGACATGCTGCATACAGTGCTGCACTTAGATTCTAATGCATGGGGGGGTGACAGGTCCTCTTTAAGGATCCATTTTCTATATCATTTTAATTAATAAAGAATAAAGGTATACTAGGGTACCATTGTGAAATCAATCTACCTAGAGAATAATGGTAATAAAGTATTGCAAGGTTTTTGTGTTTTCAGACTGTCTGCATTAAAGCAGAAGTTAAATATTTATTAGCATTAAATGCATATGACCTTCTGACCATAAAGAACAGCATGGCATCAAAAATATCACAGTCCCACAGCCTTGTTATACAGACAGTCACATCCACCTCATCTATTATTTAAATCATCTGTTCTGCATTGGATTTATTATAATTGGTGTTGTAAAACCGGAGCGAAAGCAAGACTACCAGCTCCAGGCTTGATGAAGGAAATGAAATCCATAGCAACAGATGTAATATTTGTTCCTTCCCCTCCACTGCAAAGTACTGATATAAGAAGTATAATTGATTGGTTGCTGTGGAATGGATTATTTGTTTATGCTTTATACCCTCATCATTTTTGTCAGCTCTCTTTTGAAGCCATACAGGGATGCAGCACTTCATTTTTTAAGTTCGTTGTTGCTCACGGTTTAAGCTGGAGAATGTCTCCCTTCCATTAATTTAAAAGGAATCTGTGAGCAGGTTTTGGCTATGTAAGCTGAGGACAGCATGCTGTAGGTGTTAAAAAACTAAAATCAACTGTGCCTCTTTTATCAGGCTGTGTGATATTGTTTACATCAACTAAAGGCTGTATCACCTTTGGTTACTATTACTGGGCTACATTATCATGTGCACGGCAGTCTGACATGCCCCCTCTGACACATCACTGTCAATGTACACTCTACATTGAGAGCTTGGTGAGGGCGAACGTAACTTTATCAGCCCTGCTACATGGCTAAAACAAAAAGCTTTGATTGTGTCAGAACTGCTGCAACCAGTAATCTAAGTTAAACATCATTGAATTAAGGGCCTTTTTGCCTACAACGTGTTCTCAGATGAGGTAATAAGGTAGCAATAACCTGCTGACAGATAAGGGGTTTTCCGGGCAGAGAAAAAAATTTGTAGTTACTCTACAAGATTCTAAACTGCCGAATTGTAACACAGTGTGATATGCACTGTCACAGATTCCTGTATTCCCTGTGCAAATTGTCTGTCACAGCACAAATAGATTCTCTTCTCTTGGTCATTGATGAAGGATTTATACCGAAACGCGTCTGACAAGGCCAAGTGCCCACCGAAATGCTTTTAAATTTTATGTGATTTCTCTAAAATAAACTGAAGTTCGTTGAAAATGGTTCGGGTGCCAGCTTCTCTTTTTGCAAATAATCCTTGGAGTGGGGTGGTTGCTGCTGAGCACCTGACTTGGATCAAGACCAGAGAAGGGGCAAGCTACCCATTCCCTGTTCCCTATTCAGATTCTCTTCTGCTTCTTTCAATAGGACATTGAGAGGAGAATACATGGGGAATACAGGGGAATCAGGATACCGTGTGCATTACATAATGCCACAATTCAGCAGTCACATAAAGTCATGGCAGACCAGTGGCGGACCTTGTGCCCAGAGGGCCCTGGTGCAGCAGCTGATGGTGAGGAGCAGGGGGTTTGGGTGGGGCTAGCGGCAGTCGGTGAGGAGCGGGAGGGTGCTAGCGTGTTTGGAGGAGCAGGAGGGTTTTGGTGCTATAGGTGCTGCGGCTCCTACCTGTGCCTCGCCGCGCAGTCCTGGGAGCCGGGGCGGCAGAGAGAGAAGGGGCGGGATCAGCCAAGGGATGCAGGAATCTTCCCTCGGTTAACCCCCTCTCCTCTGAGACAGGGTCGGGGCCCTGGTGCAGCTGAACCAGCTGCACCACGGTAGGTCCGCCCCTGTGGCAGACTGTGATCCTGATACCGAGTTTCAAATCTCCTGCCCCCATTAACACAAACATACAAACACATCATATTATATTTACATGTAGTCACCTCTACTAGGAGCTCACTGCTAGGAAGGGCATACATCTCCTATCAAACTCAACAACATACTATACAGTGATCTCCACTCAATGATGGCAGAAATGAAAACATTCCATAGGTGCGACTCAAGAAGACCCTTTAGCTCAGTCATTTTTTACATGTGAAAACTCCCTACCTTAAAGGTTGTATTGCTAGACGTGTCTAGCAGCACTCCTCCACATAATATAAAAAATTGACACGTGAGATCGTAAAAACTGCATATTTGTGAATGATTTTGGATCCCAAACAAAAATCGGCTATTTTATATAGTATTTTAAAATGTTGAGGTTTTCTCCATGATCTATGATAAAATAAATGTTGCTAAGCGACACAAATTCATAATGTTATATTCAAAGTACTGATCTATTAAATTTACAAAATTGCTGGGTATACCCAGAAACATTGGTTAATGACATGCTCAAATTCGACTCTTCCTTATGTTTCATGTTGTAAAATGGAGCCTGTGCATACAATACATAGTGATCTTTAGAATTGAATATAAGATTATTTTTTGTATCTTTATCAATCTGACTTGCTAATTATTCGATCTCTAAAAGTGTAACTTAAAATCAATGTTACTTTTGTAGTAAAACATATATTATTGGAATGTGCATTCATGTGTGAATGAACTTAATATCTTAAGTGATCATAAGCAGCACTGAAAAGCAATTATTTTTCAAGGGAATCTGTCAGTAGGATGAACTCTACTAAGAAGTCTAAATGGGGATGTAGCTCATAAAAAGATGAACAAAATGATACCTTGATATCTGTGATCCAATATCTTATGCAAGAGAAATCCACATTTTTCTTATTGTAAATGAGCTGTTACGAGCTATGAGCAGAACACAGATCTTAGAATCTCTTCCAGGGCTTATATTAAATAAAAGGTAGCGTGAGACATGTATTGACTGACAGTCTACTCTCCTGATGACACTGCAGTACAGCAGAACTAACAACACTATGACTGGCAAGATACAACTGCAGATGTTTTTGGAATAAGACAAAGGTTCTCCGCTGTGCTGTGTTAGGGCTCATTCACACATCCATATTGCACATATGTATTGTACTTGTTTTTTTATCACATATACAACATGTATCTATTATAGCCTGTGGGGCTGATCCCATATCCGTGTTCTTTCAAAGACCGTGTATCTGTGCAATGTACAGTATATGGAGACATATCAGGTTTTTTTGGGCAGAATGGATGAAAAGGACCATTACAATTCTATGGGTCCGTGAAAAACACATACAGCACACATATGCACCCGTGTGCTGCACATATTTAACATGGCAACATATTTGTAATTTATTTATTCATATAGCCATCTGTGAAAAATATTGATGACCCACTTATGGGGCAAATGAACACATGGATGACCCACTCATACAAAACACTGATGATACACTTATGGGGAGAATGAACACATGGATGACCCACTCATACAAAACACTGATGATACACTTATGGGGAGAATGAACACATGGATGACCCACTCATACAAAACACTGATGACACACTTATGGGGAAATGAACACATGGATGACCCACTCATACAAAAACACATATGAATACACTTATGGGAAAAATGAAACATGGATGACCCACTCATACAAAACACTGATGATACACTTATGGGGAAATGAACACATGGATGACCCACTCATACAAAACACTGATGATACACTTATGGGGAAATGAACACATGGATGACCCACTCATACAAAACACTGATGAACACTTATGGGGAAAATGAACACATGGATGACCCACTCATACAAAACACGATGATACACTTATGGGGAGAATGAACACATGGATGACCCACTCATACAAAACACTGATGACACACTTATGGGGAAAATGAACACATGGATGACCCACTCATACAAAACACTGATGATACACTTATGGGGAGAATGAACACATGGATGACCCACTCATACAAAACACTGATGATACACTTATGGGGAGAATGAACACATGGATGACCCACTCATACAAAACACTGATGACACACTTATGGGGAAATGAACACATGGATGACCCACTCATACAAAACACTGATGATACACTTATGGGGAAAATGAACACATGGATGACCCACTCATACAAAACACTGATGATACACTTATGGGGAGAATGAACACATGGATGACCCACTCATACAAAACACTGATGACACACTTATGGGGAAATGAACACATGGATGACCCACTCATACAAAACACTGATGACACACTTATGGGGAAATGAACACATGGATGACCCACTCATACAAAACACCGATGATACACTTATGGGGAAATGAACACATGGATGACCCACTCATACAAAACACTGATGACACACTTATGGGGAAAATGAACACATGGATGACCCACTCATACAAAACACGATGATAAACTTATGGGGAGAATGAACACATGGATGACCCACTCATACAAAACACTGATGACACACTTATGAGGAAAATGAACACATGGATGACCCACTCATACAAAACACTGATGACACACTTATGGGGAGAATGAACACATGGATGACCCACTCATACAAAACACTGATGATACACTTATGGGGAAAATGAACACATGGATGACCCACTCATACAAAACACTGATGATACACTTATGGGGAAAATGAACACATGGATGACCCACTCATACAAAACACCGATGATACACTTATGAGGAAAATGAACACATGGATGACCCACTCATACAAAACACTGATGACACACTTATGGGGAAAATGAACACATGGATGACCCACTCATACAAAACACTGATGAACACTTATGGGGAAAATGAACACATGGATGACCCACTCATACAAAACACTGATGACACACTTATGAGGAAAATGAACACATGGATGACCCACTCATACAAAAACATGATGATCACACTTATGGGGAAAATGAACACATGGATGACCCACTCATACAAAACACTGATGATACACTTATGGGAAAATGAACACATGGATGACCCACTCATACAAAACACTGATGACACACTTATGAGGAAAATGAACACATGGATGACCCACTCATACAAAACACTGATGATACACTTATGGGGAAAATGAACACATGGATGACCCACTCATACAAAACACTGATGATACACTTATGAGGAAAATGAACACATGGATGACCCACTCATACAAAACACTGATGACACACTTATGAGGAAAATGAACACATGGATGACCCACTCATACAAAACACTGATGATACACTTATGGGGAAAATGAACACATGGATGACCCACTCATACAAAACACTGATGATACACTTATGAGGAAAATGAACACATGGATGACCCACTCATACAAAACACTGATGATACACTTTTGGGGAAAATGAACACATGGATGACCCACTCATACAAAACACGGATGACACACTAATGGGAAGAATGAACACATGGATGACCCACTTATATGAAACACTGATGATACACTTATGGGGAGAATGAACACATGGATGACCCACTCATACAAAACACTGATGATACACTTATGGGGAAAATGAACACATGGATGACCCACTCATACAAAACACTGATGATACACTTATGGGGAGAATGAACACATGGATGACCCACTTATACGAAACACCGATGATACACTTATGAGGAAAATGAACACATGGATGACCCACTCATACAAAACACTAATGATACACTTATGGGGAAAATGAACACATGGATGACCCACTAATACAAAACACTGATGACACACTAATGGGGAAAATGAACACATGGATGACTCACTCATACAAAACACTGATGATACACTTATGAGGAAAATGAACACATGGATGACCCACTCATACAAAACACTGATGATACACTTATGGGGAGAATGAACACATGGATGACCCACTCATACAAAACACCGATGATACACTTATGGGGAGAATGAACACATGCATGACCCACTTATACAAAACACTGATGATACACTTATAGGGAAAATGAACACATGGATGACCCACTTATACGAAACACCAATGATACACTTATGAGGAAAATGAACACATGGATGACCCACTCATACAAAACACTGATGATACACTTATGGGGAAAATGAACACATGGGTGACCCACTCATACAAAACAGTGATGATACACTTATGGGGAGAATGAACACATGGATGACCCACTCATACAAAACACTGATGATACACTTATGGGGAAAATGAACACATGGATGACCCACTCATACAAAACACTGATGATACACTTATGGGGAAAATGAACACATGGATGACCCACTCATACAAAACACTGATGACACACTTATGGGGAGAATGAACACATGGATGACCCACTCATACAAAACACATCTGATGCAAGACAAAAAGGGGGGAGGGGGTGTTTTTTTTTTTTTTTTTTTTTTTTTTTTTTACACTCAAAACACATCTGATGACACAGATACCATTTTTTCACATATGTGTTTAAACACAAACATGTGAGTGATGCCTTAGTTGTAATCATACGCAGTTCTGCACTAAGATTATTAAAGCTGTCAGTCACTACATGACTCAACTGTTAAACTGGTAACGCTGCATTTCACATAAAATAAATTCTGGAGGCAGATTTTCAGGGATTTCTGTGTCCGACACATAGATCTTAATCTCTCATTTGCATATTAAGAAAAATGCGGATTCCTCTGGACTAATACATCAGATTGCAAATATCAAGGTATCATTTTGCTCAACTTTCTACGATCTGCATGCCATTATAGATGGCTTTAAAGGGTTAATGTTACTGACAGATTCCCTTTAACATCTGTCATCAGTACTAAGCCTACTTGCTGGCAGTGTCCAGGTTGCAATAAAACAGACTGAAAAAAAGAAAACAAAAAAAATATGAAAAGAGAAAGAAAGGATCATCCTGTAGTGTTCAACCCTTTAAGGTGCTGAAATGCTAAACGTCCCTTACAAACAATAATAAAATAGGACATTTTCATTTGATATTTCATCTTTGAAGCTGGAGGTTTTCAAATGCACATTTCAATTTATTCCAAAAAGGCTACATGTTTATTCAGAAAACAACCGGATCTGTCATATAGTGAGCATAAATAAAAATGTGTACAGTAAGTAGGTCAGCCAGCTGTTTTACACCGGTAAAGATCTAATTAGTGCTTGCAGTGCTGGATATGGGCTTGGGGTTGACATAGATTTTGCTGGCCTTGACTTGCACTGTGAGTCTTGTGATTGGTTTTATGGATATTTACATTAATAATAGCATAACTATAAACGTTGATCAGAAGAACCAGAGTAATGGGCCTGATCATAAGAATTTTGTTTAGAACTCCCACACATACATACTGAGAATCATGCAGCGAGTGGTGTATTGTGTAGGTAGTCTGTATGAAAAATCAGCCATATTGCCCAAGAGAATAAAAATCCATGGTGTTTTGCAAAGCAATGAGGCTAGAAGTGGTTATGAATGGTGAGACCCATGACATTGGAATTGCTCAGATTATGCTTAATGTTTCCTTAGATTGGTTAGATTTTTATGCAATAGACAGAATAATCAATTTCTCAATACGATAAACCTACCTTATTAAAAAGAGATGGCATAAAGTGTTCATGTAAAAATATGAGACTCATTAAAGGGAATCTGTCAACTGCACAGAGCAAGAGTAGTGACGTCCATTGGACAGGACTGCACATAATGCGGGGACTATGAAAAGGTATCTTTTGAGATATGCACAAAGGTTGGGGACTTATGTACAGGTTGCTACATTGCATTCCAGGTGGTGTCTTTACTTTATATTTGAAAAACCTGATGACAGGTACCCTTTAACTCAGCCCTTAGTCCTGACTGAGCACTAATTCTAATAGTAATACTGTTGATGAGATCTAAATATTAACGTTTTTAATAGAAACAATGCAGTTTGATTTTATTATTTTTTATTCTGTGGTCTGGCTTTATAGATTTTAAAACTACAAAAACAATGCCTGTCTTATTGTCATCAAATGTTCTTGCACTGAGTAAACAAGGTTTGAAGTGAAATGCTGGGAATAGCAATGCTGACATTGGAGGAGTGGTGCTACTGTGGGAGGTGAGAATAGATTGTTTTTAATTTCTATGGGGCCCTGAACTGATTTTTCAGTAATGGAAAACACCTTTAAAATGGTCATATGCCTGACATATACAACCCCTTGCAAAAATTTTGGAATCACCAGGCTCGGAGGATGTTCATTCAGTTGTTTAATGTTGTAGAAAAAAAGCAGATCACAGACATGGCACAAAACTAAAGTCATTTCAAATGGTAATTTCATGGCTTTCAGAAACACTAAAAGAAATCAAGATAAAAATGTGGTAGTCAGTAAGGGTACCTTTTTTCAGACCAAGCAGAGGGAAAAAAGTATGGAATCAACCTGTAAATTTTCATTCCCAAAACTAACTCCTGCATCAAATAACATCTGCTCATTAGTCTGCATCTAAAAAGGAGTTATCACACCTTGGAGAGCTGTTGAGCCAAGTGGACGGACATGAATCATGGCTCCAATACGAGAGATGTCAATTGAAGCAAAAGAGAGGATTATCAAACTCTTAAAAGAGGGTAAATCAGCACGCAATGTTGCAAAAGATGTTGGTTGTTCACAGTCAGCTATGTCTAAAATCTGGACAAAATACTAACAACATGGGAAGGTTGTTAAAGGCAAACATACTGGTAGACCAAGGAAGACATCAAAGCGTCAACTTACTTTGGAAGTTCACTTAGCTGTAGGTTGGATTTCTGATGAAGGGAAAAAAAAAACCTCTTTAAATCTTCTTCCTTAGCAAGTGTGACATGAGCTTGGTGTGACCGGAGCGTAAGTGCGAACGGAAGTGTGTGACTTGTGATTCAGTGACTTTGGATACAGGTAGTTTGGAAGGGAGAAATTACTGAATTTCTGGTTGTATTTTATTAATACTTTACATTTCTTTTTACTTATCTGTCTGGTACAATCCCCATTAGGAAATGAGCTCCATAATTGATAATGTCATCCAGTGTACACTTTGCCGCATGTATGCAATCCTTGAACAGCTGGTCGAGGGTGCATACTGCTGTGTGAGCTGTGAGCACACTGTGCATTTGGAAGCCCCGATACTGGATCTAAATCAATTGCTGGTGACACTGAGATCCATAGACAATATGGAAAGGAGTCTGCTGCTCACTGAACAGCTGCTCAATGGAATAGATGTGGGGGAGGATGGTAGCATGGAGCTGCAGGACTGTGAGGCAGCTAGCTGGGTGACAATTAGATGGCGGGGTAGAGGGAAGAGATCCAGGAAGGCTAGCCCTGATCTGGCACACCCCAATAAATTTGCTAAGTTGGCAGATGAGGGGGGTGTCAGTACAAGGATAGCACAGCTGCAGCAAGGCATGACCTCTGAAAGCCAGAGGAGTGTCTGCTCCACTAAGGGGGAAAACAGGACAGCAGGGCAGGCCAGACAGGTGCTGGTAGTGGGGGACTCAATTATTAGGGAATAGATAGGTCAATTTGTCACAAAGACAGGGATCGTCGAACAGTGTGCTGCCTACCTGGCGCTTGAGTCCGCCGCATCACTGATAGGGTTGACAGATTACTAGGAGGGGCTGGTGAGGACCCAGCAGTCATGGTGCACATTGACACAAATGACAAAGTTAGAGGTAGGTGGAAGGTCCTGAAAGATGATTTCAGGGAATTAGGCTGCAAGCTTAAGGCAAGGACCTCCAAGGTAGCATTCTCTGAAATACTGCCTGTACGACGTGCCACACAAGAGAGGCAAAGGGAGATTAGGGAGATAAGTAAGTGGCTCAGGAATTGGTGTAGGAAGGAGGGGTTTGGGTTCCTGTAGAACTGGGCCGACTTCTCTGTTGGCTACAGGTTCTATGCTAGGGACGAACTGCACCTCAATGGTGAGGGTGCAGCTGTGCTGGGGGAGAAAATGGCTAGAAGGTTGGAGGAGTGTTTAAACTAGGGATTGGGGGAGGGTATTCATTGTACAGGAGGGGAAGATAGTGTAAATTGTAACCTGGGCACAAGTAATGAAATTGGGGGTAGCATGGGGGGTGGAGTTAGAACAGTCAATATAGTAAAAAGGAATAGAGGTAAATAGAGATGCATTAAGTGCATGTATGCTAATGCCAGAAGCCTCTTCAACAAAATGGAGGAAGTAGAATAAATTTTTTGGGAAAAAAAATATGACATGGTTGGGATATCGGAGACATGACTGGACAAGAGCCATGACTGGGCTGTTAATTTACAGGGCTATAGTCTGTTCAGAAATGACTGTACAATTAAGCCAGGAGGAGGTGTGGGTTTATATGTAAAATCATCCTTAAAACCCATCCTTCGTGATAAAATATGTGAATCTAATGAAAATGTAGAGTCCCTGCGGGTTGAGATAAGGAGAGGGAGAAAAAATAATAAATTACTGATAGGGGTTTGTTATAAGTCTCCAACAATAATGGAGGTGGAGGAGAATATCCTCATAAAGCAAAAAGATGAAGCAGAGACTCAGGGAGAAGTCATTATTATGGGGGACTTCAACTACTCTAAAATACATTGGGGAACAGAAACCTGCAGTTCCAGCAAAGGTAATAGGTTTCTGACAATTATGAGAGACAATTACCTTTAACAACTGGTTCAGGACCCAACAAGAAGGGGGGCACTGCTGGACCTAATATTAACCTACAGACCGGACCGCATCTGAAATATACAGGCTGGAGGTCACTTGGGTAATAGTGATCACAAAATAATAAGTTTTCAAGTATCCTTTAATAAGATGTGTAGTAGAGGGGCTACAAGGACACTAAACTTCAGGAAGGCAAATTTCCAACGGATGAGAGATTATCTTAGTGCAATAAACTGGGACGATGTCCTGAGACATAAAAGTACACAAAGCAAATGGGATACGTTTATTAGCATCCTGAATAGGACCTGTGCACAATATTTACCCTATGGGAATAAACATGCTAGAAATAGGAGGAAACCACTATGGCTTAATAAGGCTGTAAGGGGCGAAATAAGTGACAAAAAGAAAGCATTTAGATAATTAAAGCAAGTAGGTAGTGATGAGGCATTAAATAAATACAGAAAATTAAATAAGGGCCCTTTCACATCAGCGTTTTTTGAAATTTGCGGCAGATGCGTTTTTTTCACCGCATCTGCCGCAAATTTCAAAAAACGCTGATGTGTAAGGGCCCTTACACCTGTAAAAAGCAAATACAGGCAGCAAAGTTTGAGACAGAGAGACTCATTGCCAGAGAAAGTAAAGAAAACCCCAAAATATTCTTTAACTACATAAATAGTAAGAGACTAAAAAATGATTGTGGACATGGTGTATATGGACTTTTCAAAAGCTTTTGATACGGTGCCACACAAGAGGTTGATGCATAAAATCCTGAGACATAAAAGTACACAAAGCAAATGGGATACGTTTATTAGCATCCTGAATAGGACCTGTGCACAATATTTACCCTATGGGAATAAACATGCTAGAAATAGGAGGAAACCACTATGGCTAAATAAGGCTGTAAGGGGCGAAATAAGTGACAAAAAGAAAGCATTTAGATAATTAAAGCAAGTAGGTAGTGATGAGGCATTAAATAAATACAGAAAATTAAATAAGGGCCCTTTCACATCAGCGTTTTTTGAAATTTGCGGCAGATGCGGTGAAAAAACCGCATCTGCCGCAATTACCGCATACCGGCTCCACTTGCGGAGCGGTTGCGGTAAACGCCATGCAAAGTATAGGCGTACTTGCGGCAGGTGCGGCAAGCGCGGTTTTGCACTTGTGGCAGGTGCGGCAGCGAAAAAAAACGCGGCTGACCGCGGTTTTTTTCGCTGCCGCACCTGCCGCAAGTGCAAAACCGCACTTGACGCACCTGCCGCAAGTACGCCTATACTTTGCATGGCGTTTACCGCAACCGCTCCGCAAGTGGAGCCGGTATGCGGTAATTGCGGCAGATGCGTTTTTTTCACCGCATCTGCCGCAAATTTCAAAAAACGCTGATGTGTAAGGGCCCTTACACCTGTAAAAAGCAAATACAGGCAGCAAAGATTGAGACAGAGAGACTCATTGCCAGAGAAAGTAAAGAAAACCCCAAAATATTCTTTAACTACATAAATAGTAAGAGACTAAAAAATGATTGTGGACATGGTGTATATGGACTTTTCAAAAGCTTTTGATACGGTGCCACACAAGAGGTTGATGCATAAAATGAGAGCAGTGGGGATAGGGAAAATATTTGTGTGTTAAGAACTGGCTCAGTGATAGCAAACAAAGGGTGGTTATTAAAGGAACACACTCAGAATGGGTCACAGTTAACAGTGGGGTACCACAGGGGTCAGTATTGGGCCTGCTTCTTTTTAACATATTTATTAATGACCTTGTAGGGGGCATACAGAGTAGAGTCTCAATATTTGCAGATGACACTAAACTCTGCTTGGGTTGATAAATGGCAAATGATCTTTAATGGGGATAAATGTAAGGTCATATGCACTTGGGCAGAGGAAATAAAATGTATAATTATGTTCTTAATTGTAAAACACTGGGCAAAACTACCACTGAAAAAGACCTTGGTGTATGGGTAGATGATAAACTCACATTTAGTGCCCAGTGTCAGGCAGCTGCTGCAAAGGCAAATAAAATAATGGGATGCGTTAAAAGAGGCATAAATGCTCATGAGAAGAACATAATTTTACCTCTATTCAGGTCACTAGTGCGACCACATTTAGAATACTGTGTATAATTCTGGTCACTGGTGTATAAGAAAGACATAGCTGAACTAGCGCGGGTGCAGAGAAAGGCGACCTAGGTTATTAGAGGACTGAGGGGTATGCAATACCAAGACAGGTTATTCAACTTGGCGTTATTTAGTTTGGAAAAACGAAGACTTAGGGGTGATCTTATAATAATGTATAAATATATGAGGGGACAGTACAGAGACCTTTTTAATGATCCTTTTACTCTTAGGCCTGAGACGGGGACAAGGGGGCATCCTCTACCTCTGGAGGAAAGAAGGTTTAATCATAATCACAGACGTGGATTCTTTACTGTAAGAGCAGTGAGACTATGGAACTCTCTGCCACATGATGTTGTAATGAGTGACTCACTACTAAAATTTAAGAGTGGCCTGGATAATATTACCAGTTATATATACTAGATTCTTTGATAGGGCGTTGATCCAGGAAACTAGTCTGATTGCCATATGTGGAGTCAGGAAGGAATTTTTTCCACAATGTGGAGCTTAGTGTTGCCACATGTTTTTCTTTTTGCCTTCCTCTGGATCAACATGTTAGGCTATGGGTTGAACTAGATGGACTTAAAGTCTTCCTTCAACTTTAAGTACTATGTTACTATGTAACTTAAAGCAATATGTCTCCAAAACAGGAAATGCACAACAAAACAAATAAGGAACGAATAAGAGAAAACTGGAATCAATGTCTGTGACCGAACTGTAAGAAACCACCTAAAGGAAATGGGATTTACATACAGAAAAGCTAAACAAAAGCCATCATTAACACCTAAACAGAAAAAACAAGGTTACAATGGCCTAAGGAAAAGCAATCATGGGCTGTGGGTGACTGAATGAAAGTCATATTCAATCATGAATTGCGAATCTGCCAGGTCCGTTCCAATGAGATTTATAAAGATGACTGCCTGAAGAGAAGAACATGCAAATTTCCACAGTCATTTATGATATGGGGCTGCATGTCAGGTAAAGGCACTGGGGAGATGGCTGTCATTACATCTTCAATAAATGGCCCAAGTTTACATTGATATTTTGGCCAGTTTTCTTATCCCATCAATTGAAAGGATGTTTGGGGATGATTAAATCATTTTTCAAGATGATAATGCATCCTGCCATAAAGCAAAAACTGTGAAAACATTCCTTGAAAGTAGACACATAAGGTTAATGTCATGGCCTGCAAATAGTCTAGATCTCAATACAATTGAAAATCTTTGGTGGAAGTTGAAGACAATGGTCCATTACAAGGCTCCAACCTGCAAAGCTTATCTGGCAACAGCAATCAGAGAAACTTGGAGTCAGATTGATGAAGAGTACTGTTTGTCACTCATTAAGTCCATGCTTCAGAGACTGCAAGCTGTTATAAAAGCCAGAGGTGATGCAACTAAATACTAGTGATGTATTGGAGTATTCTTTTGTGTGTTTGTTTTTCATTACTCCATAATTGTTTCCTCAGAATTGAGTGATTCCATAATTTTTTACCTCTGCTTGGTCTGAAAAAAGTTATCCTTACTGACTACCACATTTTTTTTAATCTGGATTTCTTTTAGTGCTTCTTAAAGCCATAAAGTTGCCATTTGAAATGACTTTAGTTTTGTGTCATGTCTGTGATCTGCTTTTTTTCTACAACTATTAAACAACTGAATGAACATCCTCCGAGCCCGGTGATTCCATTATTTCTGCCAGGGGTTGTAGACATCAGGAGGTGTCAATCAGGGAGACTACAATGGTGCTGGGTTGGAAGCAATGAGAAAGATACATACCGTATATACTCGCGTATAAGCCGAGTTTTTCAGCCCAAAAATTGGGCTGAAAAGTTACCCCCTTGGCTTATACGCGAGTCACTATACGGGCGCCCCCCCCATCAGTATACAGGCCCCCCATCAGTATACAGGCCCCCCCATGGTCCGGAAATCTGTAAAGGAAGATGATTATACTTATCGCTGTCCCGCTGCCGTCCCCGCTCTGCTTCGCGATCCTCCATCTGCATCGCGCTCCTCCATCTTCCTGTCGGCGCCGACAATGACGTCATTCGGCGCAGAACACAGGAAGTCGGAAGCCGGTGAATGAAGATGGAGGATCGCGATGCAGTAGGAGGATCGCGATGCAGAGCGGGGACGGCAGCCGGACAGCGATAAGTATAATCATCTTCCTTTACAGGTTTCCGGACCATGGGGGGGGGCCTGTATACTGATGGGGGGCCTGTATACTGATGGGGGCCTGTATATACCCTGGGGCTGCTGCTGTATGTACCTTGGGGCTGCTGCTGTATGTACCCTGGGGCTGCAGCTGTATGTACCATGGGGCTGCTGCTGTATATACCCTGGGGCTGCTGCTGTATATACCATGGGGCTGCTGCTGTATATACCATGGGGCTGCTGCTGTATATACCCTGGGGTTGCTGCTGTATATACCCTGGGGCTGCTGCTGTATATACCCTGGGGCTGCTGCTGTATATACCATGGGGCTGCTACTGTATATACCATGGGGCTGCTGCTGTATATACCCTGGGGCTGCTGCTGTATATACCATGGGGCTGCTGCTGTATATACCCTGGGGCTGCTGCTGTATATACCATGGGGCTGCTGCTGTATATACCATGGGGCTGCTGCTGTATATACCATGGGGGGGCCTGTATACTGATGGGGGGCCTGTATACTGATGGGGGGCCTGTATACATCTGAGGCTGCTGCTGTATATACCTCTGGGCCTGCTGCTGTATATACCTCTGGGGCTGCTGCTGTATATACCATGGGGCTGCTGCTGTATATACCATGGGGCTGCTGCTGTATATACCATGGGGCTGCTGCTGTATATACCCTGGGGCTGCTGCTGTATATACCATGGGCTGCTGCTGTATATACCATGGGGCTGCTGCTGTATATACCCTGGGGCTGCTGCTGTATATACCATGGGGCTGCTGCTGTATATACACTGGGGCTTCTGCTGTATATACCATGGGGCTGCTGCTGTATATACCATGGGGGGGGCCTGTATACTGATGGGGGGCCTGTATACCTCTGAGGCTGCTGCTGTATATACCATGGGGCTGCTGCTGTATATACACTGGGGCTTCTGCTGTATATACCATGGGGCTGCTGCTGTATATACCATGGGGGGGGCCTGTATACTGATGGGGGGCCTGTATACTGATGGGGGCCTGTATACCTCTGAGGCTGCTGCTGTATATACCTCTGGGCCTGCTGCTGTATATACCTCTGGGGCTGCTGCTGTATATACCATGGGGCTGCTGCTGTATATACCCTGGGGCTGCTGCTGTATATACCCTGGGGCTGCTGCTGTATATACCATGGGGCTGCTGCTGTATATACCATGGGGCTGCTGCTGTATATACCCTGGGGATGCTGCTGTATATACCATGGGGCTGCTGCTGTATATACCATGGGGCTGCTGCTGTATATACCCTGGGGCTGCTGCTGTATATACCCTGGGAAGGCTGCTGTAACACTGCTGGGGCCTGTATATACCACTGGGGAGGCTGCTGTATACCACACTGCTGGGGCCTGTATACTACCACTGGGGAGGCCTGTATACCATCGGGGGGGCCTGTATACCACACTGCTGGGGGCTGTATACCTGTGCTGCGGTCCACCCTCGGCTTATACACGAGTCAATAGTTTTTCCCAGATTTTGGGGGCAAAAGTAGGGGGGTCGGCTTATACACGGGTCGGCTTATACACGAGTATATACGGTATATAATTTTTATTATTGTTCTAGGACCAGTATAGCCGTACAACTTGTTTATTAATAAAAATCATCCTGGTGGATTCCTTTTATACATTTTATTTTATTACCGTATATACTCGTGTATAAGCCGAGTTTTTCAGCCCAAAAAATGGGCTGAAAAGTCCCCCCCTCGGCTTATACACGGGTCAATACGGTAATCCTATGGTGGGATGGGGCGCGGGGGGTGGGGGGGGCGCTGCGCAGTATTTCTTACCTTGTCCCCCGTTCTGCAGTGCTTTCCGGTGTCCTCCGTGCTGTGTTCCCGGTCTGCTGGGCCTTGTGGTTCTCCCGGTTCCTCTTCCTTCGGTTCCATCATGGGGGCTGCCATCTTGGTTTCTTCTCTCCGCCCCCGGCCAGTGATGTCAGAGCAGGCCGCGCTGTGATTGGCTAGCACCCGTGATCACATGTCACGGGTGCTAGCCAATCACAGCGCGGCCTGCTCTGACATCACTGGCCGGGGGCGGAGAGAAGAAACCAAGATGGCAGCCCCCATGATGGAACCGAAGGAAGAGGAACCAGGAGGAACCACAAGGCCCAGCAGACCGGGAACGGAGCACGGAGGACACCGGAAAGCACTGCAGAACGGGGGACAAGGTAGGAAGCTGTGTGTGTGTGTGTGTGTGTGTGTGTGGGATGTATGTGTGTGTGTATGTGTATATATGTGTGTGTGTGTATATGTGTGTATGTATGGGTATGTGTATGTAAGTAGGCTGGCTGCCAATATAAGCCATACCTCTGGGGCTGCTGTATATACCTGTGGGGCTGCTGGATACTACCACTGGGGCTGTATATACCTCTGGGGCTACTGGATACTACCACTGGGGCTGTATATACCTCTGGGGCTGCTGTATACTACCACTGGGGCTGTATATACCTCTGGGGCTGCTGTATACTACCACTGGGGCTGTATATACCTCTGGGGATGCTGTATACTACCACTGGGGCTGTATATACCTCTGGGGCTACTGTTACTCACTGGGGCTGTATATACCTCTGGGATGCTGTATACCACTGGGGTGTATATACCTCTGGGGTGCTGTATACTACCACTGGGGCTGTATATACCTCTGGGGATGCTGTATACTACCACTGGGGCTGTATATACCTCTGGGGCTGCTGTATACTACCACTGGGGCTGTATATACCTCTGGGGATGCTGTATACTACCACTGGGGCTGTATATACCTCTGGGGCTGCTGTATACTACCACTGGGGCTGTATATACCTCTGGGGCTACTGGATACTACCACTGGGGCTGTATATACCTCTATGGGTACTGTATACTACCACTGGGGCTGTATATACCTCTGGGGCTACTGGATACTACCACTGGGGCTGTATATACCTCTATGGCTGCTGGATACTACCACTGGGGCTGTATATACCTCTGGGGCTGCTGGATACTACCACTGGGGCTGTATATACCACTGGGGAGGCTGCTGTATACCACACTGCTGGGGGCTGTATACCTGTGCTGGGGTCCACCCTCGGCTTATACACGAGTCAATAGGTTTTCCCAGATTTTGGGGGCAAAAGTAGGGGGGTCGGCTTATACACGGGTCGGCTTATACACGAGTATATACGGTATATTCCATTATCTGAATTTTTCTCTTGCTATGGCTAGCAAACTTTTTCATTATTTAGTTAAAAAATGAAATTCCACCTTAAAGGGAATCTGTCAGTAAGAAGAACCCATCCACACATTTATATAATCTATATGTTGCTGCATTTACGCGTAATTAGCGTTTTCTTAGCAGAGTCTCTTTCTCCTGAGGTTGTTTCTATGGCTAGCAGCATCCTCCACCTTGATTGATAGCCCTGTGTGTGTGATGTCAGATACCAGGCAATGAATTCAGACAGTGAGCTATCAATCAAGGTAAAGATACCACTGCTGGACAGTGAAACAACCTCAAAAGGCAGTGGCCAGTTAAGAGCTCTGTAGGGACCAAAGCACTTAACCACTAATTTGCATATTGATTAAAATGCAAGTTATTCAGGAATGTAGCAGTAGATAGAAGACATGCAAGTGCTTCTCAATAAATTGCAATATCATCAAAAAAACATTTATTTCAGTAATTCAATACGAAAAGTGAAACACATATAATATATATAGTCCCTTACAGAAGTTATGTCACTTATCCATGTTATGTAAATAAAAGCTTATAACCTGATATTAAATTCATCCATTGGTTGAATAAATTATTCTTTTGAAAGCTGAACCCTCCCAAATGTGGTTTAGGTTAAGAAATTAAATTGGAATCAATGCTGAAATTTTGATAATTGATTTTGGCAAGACAAAAGTTTTGTCGCCTTGTCATGTAATGCACCCATTCCTAGTATACATCCTCACCTTTGCTCAGTAAATGATTGGTTAATTAATGGGTCTGTATAAAAAGAAACTCAGCACCCCAGACCTTCACTTAAACTGCAACTTGAGCTCTGACAACATGCCAAAAATCCATCCTGCGACCAAAGTCTTGATTATCAAGAGGCTGAAGACCAGATCCACTGCAGAGGTGGCAGGCACCTTTAATGTGTCTCAGCCTTAAGTACGAAGAATCAAAAAAAGATTTGAAGAGACTGAAGATGTGTTTGACAAACCCAGGTCCGGCAGACCCCAAAAGACAACTGCTCAGGAGGAACATTGTTGGTTAGTAAATTCAAAGTAAGCCCCCCTTCCACTGCAGCAGAGCTCCAACAGGCCTGGTCACCTCAAGTCCCTGTGTCAACTAGAACAGTTTGTAGGAGTCTGTCTCAAAATGGCCTCCAAGATCAAATCAGTGCCCAGAAGCCAGCACTAAAAAAAGGTAAATAAGAAACTGTGTGCCATTTGCAAAGTCCTGCAGCCTGATAAACAGATGGACACTGAAAAAGTGTCAGAAGGTGGATTTCTCTGATGAATCTTCAGTAGAATTACACCACAGCCACCGAAAATACTGCAGGAGACCTACTGGAGCCCGTATGGATCCAAAATACACCCAGAAAACAGTTAAATTTGGTGGTGGAAAGATAATGGTCTGGGGTTACATTCAGTATGGGGGTGTGCAAAACATTTGCAAGGGGGAATGCAATATCAATAGCCTAAAATATCAAGAAGTATTAGCTAAATCTTACATTCCAAATCATAAAAGGGGTCAAATTCTGCAGCAGGATGGTGCTCCATCTCATACATCCATCTCTACAACAAAGTTCCTCCAGGGAAAAAAAAATCAAGGTGCTCAAGGACTGGCCAGCCCAGTCACCAGACATGAACATCATTGAGCAAGTTTGGGCTAGGATAAAAGAGGAAGCTTGGAAGACAAAACCAAAGAATCTAGATGAACTCTGGGAGGCATGTAAGACTGCATTCTTTGCTATTCCTGATGACTTCATTAATAAATTGTATGAATCATTGTTGAACTGCATGGATGCAGTCCTTCAAGCTCATGGAAGTCCCACAAAATATTAAATATAACTCTAATAGCACCACAACTTCATTCACCAATATTATGCAACATATATTTGTATTTTAAGTTAATTATTTGTTTGAATATCACATTACTTTATGTGGGCGACGAAACTTTTGTCTTGCCAAAATCTGACCATTCTTTGTTTATTAAAAGATCACTATTTCAGCATTGATGCCAATTTATTTTCTTAACCTAAACCAAATTTGGGAGGGTTTCAGCTTTCAAAAGAGTAATTTATAAAACCAATGGACGAATTTAACGTCAGGTTATAAGCTTTTATTTACATAACAAGGATAAGCAACATAACTTCTGCGAGGGACTGTAGCCATTACAAATGCAGTGATCTATTTAAATTATTTATTTCTGTTAATGTTGATAATTATGGCTTATAGACAATGAAAACCCAAAAGACATTATCTCAGATAATTAGAATAATTTACACAAAACATCTGCTAAGCATTTAAAATGGTCCCTTAGTCTGATTGAGTAGCCTACACAATCATGGGGAAGACTGCTGACTTGACAGATATCCAGAAGGCAGTCATTGACACACTCCCCAAGGAAGGTAAGACACAAAAGGTCATTGCTAAAAAGGTTGGCTGTTCACATAGTGCTGTATCCGAGCATATTAATGGAAAGTTGAGTGGAAGGAAAATGTGTGGTAGAAAAAGGTGTACAAGTAACCCGGATACCCACTGCCTTGATAAGAGTGTTAAGAAAAGGCCATTCAAAGATTTGAGGGTGATTCACAAGGAGTGGACTGCAGCTGACATATCAAGGACATGGGTTACAACTGTGGCGTTCCAATAGACAATGCAAGAAACGTCTTACCTGGGCCAGGGAGAAAAAGAACTGGACTGTTTCTCAGTGGTCCAAGGTGTTCTATTCAGATGAAAGTAAATTTTGCATTTCATTTGAAAATCAGGGTCCCAGTGTCTGGAGGAAAAGTGGAGAGGAACACATTTCAAGATGCTTGAGGTCTAGTGTGAAGTTTCCACATTCAGTGATGGTTTGGGGAGCCATGTCATATGCTGGTGTAGGTCCACTGTGTTTTATCAAGACCAAAGTCAGCGCTGCCGCGAGTCCACATATTCTGTGGGTCGTTATGAAAGCATATTTGAGGGGTCTTATCATCAGAGAAATTAGTATATGTAAATCAAATACAAGACGGCTAGAACAAGAGAAGTTGGAGGCATTGGGCAGGTCAGAGAACGATATGACCAGAGGGGGCACAAGGGAATATGGGAAACGACTAAGAGAAGTCCAGGAGGCAATGGATAAATTTCAAATTGACAAGGCAATAAAGAAGAAGGAGTTTCGCCGGGTAGTCTTTTATGAGGAGGGTGAAAAGGTTGGTCATGTGTTGTCGTTGGTGGCATCTGCCCATAGTGGAACTCTTTTTGTGCATTCTGTATATAATAGCGATGGAGTTCTGGTTACGGATAATGCTGGCATTGGTGCAGCTTTCACAGGAGTTCTACGGAAGGTTTTACTCCTCTGGGGCGGAGGCTGGCTCCGACGGTACAAAAGCTTTTTTAGAGGGCCTAAGTTTATCCAAGTTGTCAGATGAGGATAGAGATAGCCTGGAGGGTCCACTGACCTGTGAGGAGCTGAGTGCTGCTCTCTCGTCTATGGCCAACGAGAAAGCACCAGGATTAGATGGATTCCCAATAGAGATATATAAAAATTTGGAGGATGTGCTAATACCAAAGCTTAGGGAAGTCCTGGAGGATTCAAGGGAAAGGGGTGTGCTGCCCGCATCCATGAGGGAGGCGGTTATCATAGTATTACCGAAGGAGGACAAGGACGCAAGGTTCCCAGAATCATACCGCACTATCTCTTTGCTGGCGACCAACGTCAAGCTTTTAGCGAAGGTGCTGGCGAACCGGCTGACCGGCGTTGTTACAAGTTTATTACATCTGGAAAAATCCGGGTTTATGCCTGATCGGTCAACGGTTATGAATTTGCGGAGACTATTTGAATATGCAGTTACCATCAGACAATGCGGGCCAGAGGGTTATAGCGTCGCTGGATGCCCATAAGGCCTTTGACAGCGTGAGGTGGGAGTATCTGTGGACAGTTATGGAGCACTTGGGGTTTGGTCCGCAGTTCCTTTCGTGGGTGCAGCTGCTGTACACCCAACTGACAACGCAGTCGAGCTGAAAGCTGCTATCAAAGCAACCTGGGGTTCCATAACGCTTCAGCAACGCCACAGTCTGATCGCCTCTATACACATTGATGCAGTAATTCATGGAAAAGGAGCCCCGACCAAGTATTGAGTGCATTTACTGTACATACTTTTCATTAGGCCAACATTTATGAGTTACAAATAATTTTTTCTTATATAGTATTCTAATTTTCTGAGATAATGACTTTTGGGTTTTCATTGACTGAAATCCATAATCATCAACATTTCCAGAAATAAACACTTGAAATAAATCACTCTGTTTGTAATGACTCTATATAATAGATGAGGTTTACTTTATGTATTGAAAACATTTTGAAGACCTGCATACCCATACATGTGATTTGGAGGTGGGGGGTTGAGTTAATCTTATATTACAGATCCCCTTTAAGGTTGTTAGTTAAGCTTCACGTTGCCTTTATTACATAAAATATATTCCCATGTTTCCACTCATGTTTTCTTAAACTGTGTGAATTATTAATTGAAAGAACATATTACTGCCATATTTAATAGTTTATACTTGACTTACACCTAAATGGTGTTTCTGGACAAGAAAAGCTTGCTCTGTGAACTTTATTAGTGAAAATAAACATTCCAGCTCAACTCAGCATGACCAGGTATAACATGGTCACTGTAGTTTTTGAGTCCCAATACAAAATCCATAACAAAGATTCAAACTGCCATGTGCTATTGTGGGATAACACTGGTGTTGGTTCCCTCTGGCACCAAGATATTCCAATACCCTTGCAATACCATGTGTTCTATGGTTTGCAAATCTGCTCCATTGGCTTGATTTCAGCACTGGACCATGGGTCCAGAAAGCTACATTTTTACATTTGTTCCAATGTCAGCTCCATTGAAAGTTATCTCCCCCCTCGTTATGACAGTGATGTGATATAAGGAGTTGTCAGTCTTATGAAGAAGGGGGCTGGATTAGCTATTGAACTGAATTGACAGATGGTTAGCTCCCTTCATCATTTGCTAGTTCACAGAAAGGGAAAAGATGGCTTCCCGATGTCAGAACTAATGCGGAGGTGGCCGTTTCTTGACCATGACCTGGACTAGTGCTAAAATTCTGACAACGGAATAGTGTTTAAAATTAAAATATAATAGTATAGCTTCTTAAAATATTTTGGCAGTTTAACTAAATCATGTTTTATGTCTTTGGACAACAACTCCTGCAGGCGAGGAGAAGACTTGAATCTTGAACGTATTGCTCTATTCATTGAATAAATCAATAAGTGTTCGGAACCATAAGTAAATATTACGTACATTTTGCTTATTTTCTAAGTTAAACTTTTTAGCCTGTAGGATGATGAGTGATAAAACCTCCTTCGTATTTTAACACATTTTGATAATAGATTGGTAGCGTGTTTGGACTTATTCAGCCAAAAATCTAAAATTATAAGTATTTGTATAAAATAACCATTAGAAACATTCTCCATTGTCGAATACACAAGGATGGACATATCATTGGTGCAACCTGTGCAGCCACCCAGGTACCCGAGAAGGGGCCCACTTCAATCTCCAAAGCAGAATTGTGCATTATGATGAGCTATTGGACTGTAAAGGACCCCAATATTGTTGCAAAGGGGCCCTCTTCTGTCTGTGTCCGCCAATGATATCTACTGTATATGTAATACATATCTATCTATGCACTGATTTTTGTTGTAATAAACCTTTATTGAAAATTTTATCTGGTGCTCACACATTGTGGCAGATTCATTTTTTTGGCAAGTGACAGATCTATTCATGGCACTTTTAGATGATATATAACACCAAATTACTCGGACACTTAGGAAGCTGTGTTCCATACAAATGTGTCTCCTTATTCTGACGATTTACCAAAAAAAAGCTCCCTGCAGTTAGTTTATTGGTATTTATTTTCATGCATGGCTGTTTACATGGTTGCTTGTCTGGGATATGATACTGCAGATAATGTGAAGAAGACTGCAGACGACATTTAACAAGAGCTATGGTTTATATGGTTCTTACCACAATGATTGTACTCAGGGGGAAGATTATAATGGAGTTCCCTAAGTTATCATTACTACAGCCTCCAGGAAGTGATGGTATTAATACAGCGCATAAAGTGAATTCAGGTAAACAAAATAAATAAGAAATCAAATATAAGACAATGAAAACCTGAAATGTACAAGAAAGATACTATAGATAGCTTATCATCAAGCAAATGTAAAACATTCAATTAATATTTACATCTATCAATCTATGTATCTATCAACCTCATATAAAATTAATATCTATCTAAAACTATAGAAGAAGGACAGCACTAAACATACATACGGGTGTCAGGTGTAAGCCCAAAGAAAAGCTATGTCTACAACTACAAAAATGATATAAAAAGAAAAATTTAGGCAGCACTCCACAGTATGAGCAAGAAAAGTGGACTTTTATTGTCCCATGTGGTGATGTTTCAATAGCTTTAACCACCTTTCTCAGTAAAAGTCCACTTTTTTGCATCATAATTTGGAGTGCTGCCTACATTTTTCTTTTTGTATCTATCTATATTTATGTATCTATGTCTACCTATCCATCTATCTATATCCCTATCTATCCATCTCTCTATCTATCACTCTCTAACTTCTATCTATCTACTAACCAACATCTATCTATCCATCACCTCTATCTATCCATATATCCATCACTCTCTATTTTCTATCTCTCTACCCAATAATCTCTCTATTCATATCTATCCATATCTATCCATCTCTCTCTATCTATCCATCCATCTATCTAGCCATCACTCCCTATTTTCTATCTCTCTATCTAATTGATCTCTATCCATATCTATCTATTTCTCTATCCATATCTATCCATCTCTCTCTTTCTCTATTCATCATCTATCTATCTATCCATCTCTCTATCCATCACTCTCTATTTTCTATCTCTCTATCCAATAATATCACTCTATTCAATCTATCTATCTATCTATCCATATCTATCTATCCATCTATCTCTCTCTAACCATCCATCTATCTAATCATCACTCTCAACTTTCTATCTATCTAACGATGTCTCTCTCTCTCTCTATCCATATCTTTTCTATCTATCTATCTATCTATCTATCTATCTATCTATCTATCTCTATCCACAATACAAAGAATTCAGCTGCAGCACTCCATTAGGATGTCATCTTATGCCTTTATTGTGGCTTCAAGTTCAGGGCACAGGCCTGCCTGTGCCCTGAACTTGAAGCCACAATAAAGGCATAAGATGACATCCTAATGGAGTGCTGCAGCTGAATTCTTTGTATCGTATGTATATAGAGCTGTGAAGGAGGCTAAGCTGAATCTGAACCCACAGGCATTGCTGCTCATAAAGCTTTGTGTGTTTTTTTTTTTTTTTTTTTTTTTTCTATCTATCTATCTAATCTATCTATATCTATCTATCTCTATCCATGATTTATCTTATCCATATTATCATTTCTATCTATCTATCTACTACTATCTATTATCTTATCTATCTATCTTTATCTCTCAATCTTTTGCAGTTAAAGTGTATTAAGAATAAATATTTTTGACTATTGCAATAGTGAAAAGGCATATTAAAAAAGAAAAATGACATACTGTTAATTTATGGTATCTGAAATCACAAATTCTCCTGATTTAAGGCACAACCATAAAACAACTTGAATTGCAAGCCACCATCAGCCCAAAAAGTTCTATTGGTCAATAAACAGCAAAATGACTCTACATGGTAAATATATCCAGAAGCAATGCCCATCAATCATAAACTTACAGATTATGAAAAGCATGATAACTAATAAAAGGAAAATCTATAATATCACACTCTCTCACTAGTTCATTCCAGACCACTAAACAAAATAGGAAAAAAATAAGGTTAGTTGCCGAACTGGAAAAATGTAAAATTTTATTCCAGAGAAAATTAACAAGCTACACAGGAAAAGTTTGGCAAATGCAACTTTATATTTAAATTTCACACACATCTGTATCTTAAAGAATGAAAGACTCACAGACTATAATGTTATTCTAAAATACTAAAAAGTATATGTTTTATACAAGAAGGAAAAGAAAATGAAATAATTTAAACAACCAATACATCAAAATGTGCAGAAAGTATAAACAAGACTGTGCCTTCAGTAGAATAAATGCTTCCCAAACTCTGCAAAATATAATCCTAAGGCTCCAGTCCCTCCAAGACAGCCCACTAAATATAAACATCCTTCACTGCCTCTGTTTCTTCGGGTGAACCAGATCGGGCGGCACATCCGGGAGGCTGACCTCACCCAGGTGATGTGCATACTGATTTGGGGAAGAATTGGAGCCTAAAAAAGAGGTGGTTCAAGTGTTGTTTCATGCACTCCCAAGTCACTGACCAGGCTTACTGATTGGATCGGTTTACTTCAAGGTTAAAGAAAATGGAAGCTAGTAGATAACCCTTTAAGGCAACATGTATTTATTCTGTATTATTATGAGTGCTCCATAGTTAGATCCTTTAATAATGCAATTTGGATGGTACGTTGCCAAACTGATTGATACTTAGGTTTCCTTTTAAACAAGACTTAACTCAGTATTTGCCAAATAAAAAGAAGAAAAGAAAACACAGAATACATTTAAATGCGCATTTCACTGTTAAAGAAAACCTCCTTTTTTTATAGAAAGAATAGTTGAAAAAGTAGAATATGATTTTAACCAAAAATACTGCTTTGGAATGCTCCCCAAGACTGACTTACAAGGTAACGAAATCTCTCAGTAAGATAATCCAGTAATGCATGGCACATCCTTTATCAGTTACAGTACGTTTAATTGCCATCTGTCAATCTTTGCAAAAGAAACCCCAAACTGTATTAAATATTCAAAGAGTCTTCAAACTCTTAAAATCATGTTTATTAACACATTTACCTCAATTCAATTTATTAAGCTGTCCAATGCTAACCTTTCTGGATGTTCTTGTTAATATGTGGTGATAATACACAGCATTCAGCAGTGGTTCCTAGCACCTGTCATTTGCAAGATTGAACCTCCAGCCACAGAAACACAAAGGGATCTGTGGTTGAGTCCTTTGTTTCCAATTACAAACCTTCCCTGGTGGCCAGCAGGAACACTTTAGGAGAAAATAGGATTACAGGTGCGCTATTGCAAAGTGTGCACAATGCTGCTGATGCTCCATTCTTGATCTTCTTCTCAAGACATGGCTACAGGCCACAATTGCTTAGCAGAGAAGGGTAGTGTTTCACAAGGCTAAAGATTTTGCAGATGCTCCCTCATATAACACAGTAAGGTTCCCTTGGTAACCTGGATTTTCTGCAGTAAAGAAGGGTTGTGCTGAAACAGCGCCTCAGCTCCCTGTTTGAGAAAATGCAGACAAAAGGATTGATTCCAGCTTGGGCGAAACTCATCCACACAGCTGCTGTTAGAAATCCTCCCGGTACAACAGGACCTCTGGCAAAAACTCTCCAGTAACAAGCTACCAGATAGGGCCCCCACAAGGTCAGGAAAAGGAATGTCATAATATAGAACATTCTACTGATCCTTTTTTCCATTTTGAATTCATCTAAAACCAGTAGCCTTCTCCTGCCTGTGGTGTTTGCATTTTGCCTTATTCCAAGTAAGGTGGGTGGTGTGGGACCCCTTCCAAAGCCTGCCAGCCAGTTAGCTGCTGCTTGACCGCTGGCTCCGGGACCATGAAAAGTCCAATTCTGGCTTACTGCTGCTACAAACTGGACTGGCTTCATTTTCCTTCGGTCGTGAACAAAAAATATCAGCTTGAGGTAGACAAGCTGTGTGGCTAGAAGAATGAGAGCAAGGAGTAACATAAATCCCAAGGAATCGTTGGCCCTGAAGGAACGATGTTGAAACGTGCATTGGTCTTCCTCTCTAATAAAGGAGTAGGTGCCAACATCGAGGACCGGTGGGAAGGCCATAGCTACAGATAAGGTCCACACCATGCAAATGACTGCCAAACAAGTCCAAAAAGTCAACCTTTTTGTATAAAACCGATGGTGGGCTATAGCTAAGTATCTGGTAACACTTATACAGAATAACATGAATGCGGTGTGAAAACAGGACAAGACCCCAAGGAAAGCAATCACTTTGCAAGTAAGATTCCCATAAGTCCACGTAGAGCCATTCTTCACGGAGGTGAACACAAATGGAAAACAAATAGCCGATCTCAGGATATCTGAGCAGCACAAATCCAACAGGAAGTAGTAAGGAGCTCGGTGTAAGGTCTTATCTTTGACAAGCAAAATTGAGATAAGAAGGTTTCCCACCACACTGACTCCTATTATAAAGCCCAATGATGTTAGCTTTAAAAATGCTGTTAAAGGAGACACATTTTGCAGAATGTTGTCAGCTGCATGGCTATCGTTCGCCATAGATGGAGGATATATATTATTGCTTCAGTCAAGTCTCATGGTCTATATACAACGGCAAGCACAAGATAGATCCATACATTTTACTGCAAATGTAATCCACAAAAACAACTGAGTTGGTGTCTAGGCACACATTCTGCTCTCTCCTTCTTCTGATGTGTCATGCTGTCAAGAGATCTGGAAAAAAAAACAAGCTATCAGTTTTTAAGCTACCAAGTCATGATGTGAGAAGGTGCTAACCTAAGAATGCTAATATATGGAGACCTGAAAAGTTACACTCGAGTACTATCATTTGTTTATAAGCCTCGGCTGAATACAGCTCATACCATAGGGAACCATGAAGTATATTACTAAAGCGATAGATAGATAGATAGATAGATAGATAGATAGATAGATAGATAGATAGATAGATAGATAGTTATATATATGTTCTTACTATCATATAGATCAAATCCACCGTATAGTAAAGATCACACCCACATAAATCGTGCAGAATGCTTTATAGTCTATATTACCAGCCTATGGGCAATATGCAGGAATGTCAATTTCTTCCCCCCATCCTCCACAGACTGTTATAAATGTGAGGGATCTCTCCAGTACACGGTACGGAGGAGCCATACACCTCACAGCTGACAGGCTGGAGGGTCTACTTCCATTCTAGCCAGCCATTTCACTACACTATATGATGCTACAACCCCAGAATAGAGAATAAATGGGCAGAGGCTGATGTGGAGCAGACAGGGAAGAAGAGCAGGCTCCATTATTTATAGGAATCATTGCAACTGTTACTATGCTACTTTCTGATCTGAGAGAGAGAATCTGCAGATTTCTCCTGCATGAAGGGGATGTGTAGCCTTTTTCTGAGTATAGTCATAGATCATGATGTGTGTACAAATCTATCAATCTATATATATACATATATAATACACCCATCCATGGGGAAAGCAGTGCCTTTCTCATGAATGAATGTGCTATATGGCCATAGAGATCATGATGGTGTGTACATATAGATGTATATATACATGTTGCACACACATCCATGGGGATGGCAGTGCTTGCTCATGGATGAATGTGCTATATGGCCATACATCATGATGTGTGTACAGATACATGTATATATAATATACACACATCAATGGGGATGGCTTGTTCATGGATGAATGTGGTATATGGCCATAGAGATCATGATGGTGTGTACATATAAATGTATATATATTATACCCACACATCCATGGGGATGGCAGTGCTTGCTCATGGATGAATGTGCTATATAGCCATAGATCATTATGTGTGTACACATAGATGTATATATTAAAACCCACACATCCATGGGGATGGCAGTGCTTGCTCATGGATGAATGTGCTATATGACCATAGATCATGATGGTGTGTACATATAGATGTATATATATTGTACCCACACATCCATGACGATGGCACTGCCTTGATCATGGATGAATGTGCTATATGGCCATAGATCATGATGGTGTGTACATATAGATGTATATATTATACACACACATCCATGGGGATGGCAGTGTTTGCTCATGGATGAATGTGGTATATGGCCATAGATCATGATGGTGTGTACTTATAGATGTATATATTATACACACACATCCATGGGAATGGCAGTGCTTGCTCATGGATGAATGTGGTATATGGCCATAGATCATGATGGTGTGTACATATAGATGTATATATTATACCTACACATCCATAGGGATGGAAGTGCCTTGCTCATGGATGAATGTGGTATATGGCCATAGAGATCATGATGGTGTGTACATATAGATGTATATATATATATTATACCCACACATCCATAGGGATGGAAGTGCCTTGCTCATGGGTGAATGTGCTATATGGCCATAGATCATGATGGTGTGTACATATAGATGTATATATATTATACCCACACATCCATGGGGATGGCAGTGCTTGCTCATGGATGAATGTGCTATATGGCCATAGATCATGATGGTGTGTACATACAGATGTATATATATTATACACACACATCCATGGGGATGGAAGTGGCTTGCTCATGGATGAATGTGGTATATGGCCATAGATCATGATGGTGTGTACATATAGATATATATATATATATTATACACACACATATCCATGGGGATAGAAGTGGCTTGCTCATGGATGAATGTGGTATATGGCCATAGAGATCATGATGGTGTGTACATATAGATGTATATATATTATACACACACATTCATGGGGATGGCAGTGCTTGCTCATGGATGAATGTGCTATATGGCCATGGAGCATGATGGTGTGTACATATAGATATGTATATATATTATACCCACACATCCATGGGGATGGCAGTGCTTGCTCATGGATGAATGTGCTATATGGCCATAGATCATCATGTGTGTACATATAGATGTATACATATTATACCCACACATCCATGGGGATGGCAGTGCTTGCTCATGGATGAATGTGCTATATGGCCATAGATCATGATGGTGTGTACATATAGATGTATACATATTATACCCACACATCCATGGGGATGGCAGTGCTTGCTCATGGATGAATGTGCTATATGGCCATAGAGATCATGATGTGTGTACATATAGATGTATACATATTATACCCACACATCCATGGGGATGGCAGTGCTTGCTCATGGATGAATGTGCTATATGGCCATAGAGATCATGATGGTGTGTACATATAGATGTATATATTATACACACACATCCATGGGGATGGCAGTGCTTGCTCATGGATGAATGTGCTATATGGCCATAGAGATCATGATGTGTGTACATATAGATGTATACATATTATACCCACACATCCATGGGGATGGCAGTGCTTGCTCATGGATGAATGTGCTATATGGCCATAGAGATCGTCCCTTTGTTAGGCTTTGCCATTATCACAGGAATGCAGCTGTCTTCCCCAGGGTCTGGGCCATGTAATATGCCCAGTATGACAGCTCGGTGGCCCCTGTGTGCCCCTATTATGCCATTTCTTAGTAAAAGCCCTGGCAATGTGTATCTAGAATAGCGATCACCTATTTGGCTGCATAGACTGACACACACACGTTCCCATCCATTAGTGACAGCAGAGGGTCCTACCTGTTGGCGCTATATATCCTGACCAGAGTATATTTTTCCTCCGGAGCTTCTTCTTTCTATAAAATGCTGATTTTTTCCTTAGATACCTTGCCTGGGAATATAGTCAGTGGCTCGGACGGCGCATGCGCTGTGAGGCTCCTTGAGCTGCTCGCTTCATCCTCCCCTGTCGCAGCAGCACAGTCTCTCCCAGCAACAGCAGCAGTAGCAGCAGCAGCCACTGCTGTCTGAATGAGGGCACGTCAGGCTGGCAGCGCCTAATGCCTACCTGCTGCAGCTCATGGACACCTTGCCCATGTCTTGCCCTCCAGCTATGGTGGCTAGGTCCGGTCAGGATGTAGGAGCCATACGCAGCAGACCTGTGCGCCAGTGTCTTCCATTGAGGCGCGTTCCCCTCACACTACCCACCACAGCCCGCCTGCTATATATAAAATAAAGGCAGCCATGATCGTCAAATGTCACATTATTGATTTGTTACATAAAAATCCGGAGTGGAAACACCCAGAGTGATGCATTGTGTGTTTTTTTCCCCCTTCTGTGGAGTTGAGTGGGAGGAGAATGATGAGCACATTGTTACTGGGAAGAACATGGAAGCATTTGCATGCATCACCTCAGGAAGGGTGGGAGCATGGCCGGCACACACGATGACTGGCTCATGGAGCACTTCTCCCTCTATGATATGGCTGATTTTCTGTTTGCTTTATAGCGTCCTTTTCCCATTTTCCTCCCAGAAATGTGCAGCCTTGCCGGCCATTGCCTGCTCTGCTCAGTGTTGTGCTTCACCAGCAGAGGACGCTGCTCCTGAGAGGAGATTATAGAAGCTAATGGCTAAAGAGGATGTCTGCTCAAAATGTTTCCACAGATTACAGTGAAAAGTTAGAGTAATGGCCTGAGACTGGTCACTAGAGTGCATTCACTTACAGAGATATCGCCATTTGACTTTATTCTTGAAGATGAAATATTACACAATGGCGACAGGAAGTGCAGCCCCAGGTATGAAATTATATTGTGTCACTCGGAAAACCCTCTTTACATATATACGGTTATTCCACAGATAAATAGCATTACAATGCCGCCCGGCCGCCTTACTGGCAGTGTAGCTTCAGGATGAAGTACTGTATTTTTCGGATTATGAGACACACTTTTTTCCCCAAAAATTGAAAATGGGGGAGGGGACGCACGATGGGACGGGGTCTTTGGGAAGCACTGTCATGGGTGGTGCTGTGACGGGTGTTAAGGGCAGCGCTGCCAGAAGTGTGGCGGGTGCCACATGCATTGCTGCAGCAAGTGTCAGGGCAGTGTTACTAGTGTTCCTACAATGTGGCAGGCAGTATGAGGCAGGAGCTATGCCAGTGTTTGTGTTAAAGTAAATGTTGGCTGTGCGGGTTTCAAGGAAATGAAGTCCAATGAGCAGAAATATCAATCTGCACATGACCCGCCTCTGGGCGTCATTTCCTTGAAGCCCGCAATGCCAACATATACCATATTGCAACACAACCGCTTGGATGGCTCCTGGCTCACACCGCCCTAAGCATCACAGGGACACCCGCTGCACTGCCCATAACACCCGCCACACCACCTTTGACATCGCCCACGACTATGCCTTCTGTGACTGCTCCACCACCACTGCCTTTCCCGGTAGGCTATCCATATTTTAAAATGGACTCTGATTTTAAGATGGACACCCTTTTATATGATTAAAAATTATTTTTCCTATTTATTTCCTTCCTCTAAATTTGGGGTGTGTTTTACAACCCGGTGCATTTTATAATTCACAAAACATGGTACGTCCATTATATACCAGTAGCCACACTTTCAGTAAGGCAGCTAGACAGCATTTACACTATTTACCTGCAGATTAACCATGATCTATAGGAATAGCATTTATAGACATAAGATTTTTCCTTTAAAGTTTAAAAATGATCACCTATCATCGAAAATAAGATAGCTTCTCAATGACTGAGGTTCTGACCCCTGGGACCACCAACAATCTCGAGAACCAGGTTCTTGTTACTTGAGTGGTGTTTTATATACAGTACACACAAGTAGTCCGATTATTCTTTTCGGAGTTCCGAAGGCCAGGTCAACAGTGCTTGGCTATCTGGTGGGGGTCCCAGCAGTTGGACCTACAGGGATTGAGAAGTTATTTCCTATTCTGTGGATAGGGGATAACCTTCACTCTTGAGAACACTCAATAACCATTTATCACCAAATTCCTAGAAGTTTATTCAAAGACGATATCCTGTATGATTTATGTTCCTCTTGATTGTTAAGCCCAAAAAAAAATTGCTGATAACTCAAAAGGAAAAATCAACAAATTTTGCCAGAAATTACTTCTCTAAAATTGAATTCACTGATATATGACCAATTTTGCTTTGTGTGGAAACCTCCTTTGCTGGTAAGTTTTTGTTATATTTCCCCACGCGTAGGTTCAACATTCAGAAAACACAGGGGGGTATGTTTACCCAAATGTATGGTTGCACTAACACACTTGATACCATAGAGCAGGGGTCTCAAACTCGGCTGGGTTGGTGGGCCACACAGAAAAAAATTGATATCGAGGGGCAGCATTGCTTGTAGGACTAAGTGAAATCTTTAGTAATACCAGTATTTTTTGCTTAATGTGGTAGTGTCCAAATCCTGATCATCTTCTTTTAGTAATGTCCTCACCGTGGCGTGCTAAGGCATTGTGATCTCCCTCGCCCCCTTCCATGGGTGGTATAGCCGGTATGACGCTATTCGTCTATATGTGACGTCGTACACCCATTTGGGTGTATTGCTGACTTCGCGATGCGCATTGCGCATGTGCGAGGTCCTCAATACACCCAAATGGGTGTACTGACGTCAGTATACGCTGATAGCGTCATACTGGCTATACCGCCCATGGAGAAGGGCGAGGGAGATCACAATGCCTTAGCACGCACATCTGGGCGTGCAAATTGATGTGCAGGCGGCGATGAGAAGCCACAGGGAACGCCTTGTGTGACTTCTCAAGAACTGAGAAGCCGCAGATCTGAAGGTAAAAAAACAGTTTTATAAACTTTACAAATAACCATTTTTACATAAAGGGATGCCTACATGGTGCAGGGACAGGTATAAATAGACTGAGGGCTGAATTTTAGGGGTTAGGTTCCCTTTAAATGATCTCTGGACACTGTTGCTGTTGTTTCTCCATTGTCTTTACTGATCAGACAGGTCTTCTGGTTGTCAAAGTTTTATGGTAATACAGTGTATGATTCTGCTTCCCATTGATCATCTAACTTATGGAGTCTCGTTTTCCTTTTCAAAATCAATTCACTTGGTGTTAAGGGTGTTACTTGTGCGCTTTTGTTAAAGTTTGTTTTCTTGCTTTTCTCTTGATTTTGCCACATCCTCTCTCAACACATTCCTGCATTTTCTTGTACTGCTCTTTTCTTCTGGTATTCCAATCTGCATCTGAGGTGTTTTCTTCAGGAACTACAATGCCCATTTCAAAGTCTACTGGCAATTTTCCTGGTCTTGCTCTCATGAGGTATGCAGGGGTACAATTTGCTGAGCTCACTGGGTTGTTGTAGATGTCAACAAGGTCTGGTAACTTCTCTGGCCATCTGTTTTGTTCTTTTAGTAGCAGAGTTTTTAGCAATTCTATTAACACTTGATTCATTTTCTCACAAATTCCATTGGTTTGGGGATGGTAAGGCGTGGTATGAATGTTCTTGCATCCGTACAAGTTACAAAACTCTTGAAACACTTCAGCTCAAAGGCAGGACCTTGATCTGTCAATACCTGTTCTGAATACCAGTGTGGTCTGCAGAAATAGGTTTGAAAGGTTCTTGCTGCTGTCTGAGCTGTTAAGTCTTTCATAGGAGCTACCACAAGGAATCTGGAATAGTGGTCCACCATGGTAAGAGCATAGGTATAGCCTGATCTTCTGGGTGTGAGTTTGACGTGATCTAAGGCTACCAGTTCTAATGGCTGTTTAGTGATGATAGGCTGTAGTGGTGCTTTCTGGCTGTTACGGTCTTTTCTTCTCAATGAGCATGGGCCACAATTTTTACACCATTTCTCTATGGTAGATTTCATGCCAATGCAATAGAATCTTTCACGTAACAATATCTCCAGTTTTCTCCATCCAAAGTGTCCTGCTCCATTATGGTATGTTTCCAACACCACTTGGATGTCTCTCTTTGGAACCAACACCTGCCATACCATTTCATGTGCTCTGGGGTTGATATACCGTCTGCACAATTGATCTTGATAGATAAATACCTGCTTCTTTCTTTCCACAGGTGTTGGGCCTCTGGTGGTGCATTCTTTTCAAGTTGGGAATCCGGTTGGGTTACCAGCCTCTTCACTAGGCTCACTGCCGGATCATTGTCTTGTGTCTCTTTCCATCCATAGTGAGGCAACGGGTTAAGTGCAACATTCTGACGGTTCTGGTAGATGTTGGCTTCTGTTATTTCTCTTTTTCTATGGAAAACTGGGAGTTATACTTCCTCAAGTCATCCACCTCTTCTGCAGGTCCTTGTAAATGTACTTGAGGGTTTCTGGAGAGGACATCAGCATTGGCATTTTTATGGCCCTCCCGGTACTTGATGGTAAAGTCATAATTTGATAGCCGAGCCATTCAGCGTTGCTCCAATGCTCCAAGCTTCGCGGTATCCAGGTGTGTTAACTGGATTATTGTCTGTGAAGATGGTAAATTTTGAGGCTGACAGGTAATGCCTGAACCGCTCTGTTATAGCCCAGACCAAGGCCAGGAACTCCAACTTAAAGGAACTGTAGTTTTCCGGGTTCCTCTCCGTGGGTCGAAGTTTTCTGCTGGCATAGGCAATTACTCTTTCCTTGCCATCTTGCATCTAGGATAGTACCGCTACCAAGCCTACATTACTCGCGTCAGTGTAAAGGACAAATGGTAAGTTATAGTCAGGATAAGCCAGGATTTTCTCACCGGTCAGGGCCCACTTCATCTGCTGGAAAGAGTCTTCTTGCTCCCTTCCCCATTCCAATGGTGGCTCGGAGGCCCTCCTCTTCCTAGTTTGGCCTACCAGAAGATCTTGTAGGGGCGCTGCCATCTTTGCGTAGCCCTTAATGAATCTTCTGTAGTACTCAACCAAACCTAAGAATTGACGTACCTCTCTGACGGTGGTTGGCCTCTGCCAGTCCTGGATAGCTGTAACATTTTCCGGATCCGGTGCTACTCCATCTGTGCTGACCACATGCCCGAGGTATTGGATGTTTGGTTTCAGCAGATGACATTTAGATGGTTTGAGCTTTATTCCGTCCGTACTTTGTTAGAGCTGCAAATACCTCCGCAAGGTGTTCCAGGTGTTCCTCATAGGTTTTGGAATACACAATGACATCGTCCAGGTATAAGAGCACTGTCTCGAAGTTCTGGTTTCTCAGGCAACATTCCATGAGTCTTTGAAACGTTCCCTGTGCATTGCATAAACTGAATGGCATGCTGTTGAATTCGCATAGGCCCATTGGTGTTGAAAATGCTGTCTTCTCCTGGTCTTCTTCTGCAACGGAGACTTGCCAATACCCACTGGTGAGATCTAATGTAGAGAAATAATTTGCAGTCTTTAATGCAGCAAGAGACTCCTCTACGCGGGGTAACGGGTAAGCATCCTTGTGAGTGATCTTATTGATTTCCCTGTAATCCACACACATCCTCATAGTGCCATCTTTCTGACTAGGACTAAGGGGGCTGCCCAGGGACTACAGCTATCCCTTATAACCCCTGCTTCCTTCATGTCCTGCAGCATCTCTTTAGCACACTGGTAATGGTTTGGTGCAACAGGTCTGAATCTCACTTTAATTGGGGGATGATTTCCTGTGGGTATGTGATGGTGTACCCCTTTAATCCTCCCAAAATCTAATGGATGCTTACTGAATATATGTTCAAACTCTTGTGCTACCCAGTAGACTCCGTGCTTCTGGTGGGAAGGGGTGGCCTCAGATCCTACGTGCAACTGCTGACACCACTCCATCAGCTGTCCCTTGGAGTTGCTGTCCTCCGCCTGGCTTGACGGGGGCAGGGGCTCTACTGTCTATATTATTATATTATTATATATTATTATTATATATTATATAGTATATATTATTATAGTATATTATTATCACAGACAGTGTACAGCTTTGCTACAGTAGCATACCTGGGTAGTTTTGCTTCTTTCTCCCCACAATTTAATACATGGATTGGTACTCTTCCCTTGCGTACATCCACCACCCCTCTGGCTGTCAGTAGTGTAGGTCTGTGCTCTGAATATACCAGCTCTACAACTGCGTGGTATTCCTTTCCTCTGAGACCTATAGCTGTTCGACACCATATCATTATTTCACTCTTTGGTGGTAACACAATAGGGAACAGGTCTGTTACCCGTACACTGCCAATTTCTCCACCAGACAGAATTACCTGTTGCTTGTGCATGAGGGCTCAGATTTCTCTCTGGAGGACTCTCTTCTGCCCATTACCTGTAGTTACAGCAATCTGTCAGAGTTAAAACAACAGAGTCATCTTCTACCACACATAACCCTTGGCCTTTTAACTTTACCCTCCCCAGCTTTATTGTCACTTCTCTAAACCCCACCTGATTCAGTGGTAGTCTATTTGCTGCAAGAATAACAAAGCTAGAGTCTGGAGGTTTAAGATCAGTATCAGACCAAAGTTGTTTGTAAAGGATATGTGGGATGGTGGTAACCTGTGACCCGGTGTCCAGTAGGGCTGAAGTGGGGATTCCTTGTAGCGTAATGTTGAGGTATGGACGACCCCCCAGCTACCGACTACGCCAGTCAGATGGGCCCAAACGTCTTACTCCTGGGGATTGGCCCTCGGACCCAGGAATCTCGGGTTTAAAAGACATCCTCTTGTGATGTAGCCTGGTTTGTTGCAGCGAAGACAGATGGGTTGTCCTGAAGAATCTGTGTGGTCGATGGTTCTGCATCGGGATAGTTCGTTGGTCCCCTGAACGGGCGACTTGTTGGTCCCCTGAACGGGTGACTTGTTGGACCCCTCCACGGGCTACATGGGCTTCCTCCTCATTCATGGAACATCCTCAGGGCAATCAGCTAGCTGGATCCTGCCTGGTGGTTGGAACTCCGGCCTGTCTTGCAGGAGTTTTAACACATAGTCCATGTTTTTGGTTAGCTGCAGCACCTGGTTACGTAAATCATCAGCAGAGTTGGGTGCTACAGCTTGCCCTACAACCTTCGCAGGGTCTTTGGAAGTAGGTTCAAAGTCTATGGGAGAGGTATTAACCTGCCAGGATGGAGTTGCAGGCTCTGCAGGCAATGGGTCTTGTAGTACGGTTATAGCACGGTCTTTTAGCATTAAAGTTCATATCCAGATTATCTAAGACCCCCATGTGTACCTGCTGGCAGTGAAAGGCTGACCTCAATCCAGACATAAACTGTTCTGCAAGCATTTTATCTTCATCTTGCACACTTTCCGGTCTACCTGTTTTAAGGACTGGAGTGCCCCTTGTAAGCGCAGGGCAAAGTCTCTGATGGTATCCTGCGGTCTCTGTTTACATTGGTAGAATATCATCCTTAAGGCCACTGTGTAAACACAAGGAGACAAAGCGAGGCGCAGAATAGTGCCCTATAAATGATGACACTTTGTTGGAAAAAAGGTGATGTGTACTGTCCACTCACCTAACTGGGTTGTGTAAACCCACAACCGGCTGGAGCGCGAGAAATGCAGCTGCTGCTGGACCTCTACCTACCACAGGACGTGGAACACTGGTATCAGATGTAAGGAAAAAGGTGTGTGATGGTCCGCGCTGCTGTGTCACAAAGTCACGGAGAAGACAGTGCTTCAGTAAAACATCCTTTATTCTTCCTGTCCTACGCGTTTTGAAGCTACCTCTGAGCTCCTTCCTCAGGGACATCAACAATCCTTAAGGCCACGTCACACATAACGATATTGTTGCCGATATTGTTCAAAAGTGACGCTTGAACGATGTAGAAACGACATCGTTGCATGTGACACTGCAAATGATGAACGATCAGTGGGCTGATCGTTCATCGTTTGATTTGAGGACAGGACCTCAAATCTATCGTTGGTCGCCCGGTAGACACGCAGAATCGCTGCGTGTGACACCGGGAGACGACCGATAAGCCAGCTCCCAGCGCCTCTCTGCAAGCGCTGGGAGCTGATCAAGCGTTGCGAAACACGCATAGGGGGGGCTCTGCAGGGCAAGACATTGTAGGGGAGCAGAGGAGGTCCACCACAAGCACAACATTATGGGTGAGTGACAACGAATGAAATGGTTGTTATGACTATGATACTACCCTTAGGGTTGTTGAAGATTAATTCCACTGTGATACCTGTGTATTGTGGATAAACTCTGTGTACCTGCATTGGGATTACTTGTCCTGCAGTATCTTTTGGGATCTTCTGTACAAAAACTCATTGTAACTAAAGTACATTTTTCTGCTTTTAATTAATAAAAGTGTCATTTTGTAACACATGCTCCTTAAAGGGAACCAACCACCCCAAATGACCCCCCCCGGACTAATAATATCGTTCCCTACTTGCAGCACATACATGTGCTGCAATGTTTTTTGCTAAAAAAACTGCTTTTTAAAACTTAAGATAATGCTTTAGAAACTTTATAACGAAGGGACTGGTGGGCGTTACTTACATGTGGCTAAAGCCGAGATTCTGCTGCCAGTCATCCTCGTGTCCTCATCACAGCAGTAACGGCCAGCCCTTTTTGCAGCGTCCCAGGCTGGTGCACGGGATGTCATGCCCGTGCACACGTCATCAGCTACAGCCGGGTTGCGAGCGCGCGCTCTGACTTCCACAGCTGAAAGTAGGGAACGATATTATTAGTCCGGGGGGGGTCATTTGGGGTGGTTGGTTCCCTTTAAGTGGTATCACTAGTTTAAATCAGTTTATGGAGTGTTACTAATATATATATATCCAAATTGCGCACCACTATGGTAGACTACTAGTGACCATGCAACATCTAAATGATGGTTGGTGTGGATTGTTTTTGAAAATATTTAAATAAAATACAATATTGTCTGGATAAATAAGAAATCATCATATGTTATACATTAAAGGGGTCCAATACATCACATACCTCCCCCTTCTTATTTAGCCAGACAGGACAGTCAGATGTGATAAGTCTCTGGTCATCTTTCTCCTCTTGGCGGCATTGTCTTTTTTTAATGGTGAAGTCAGCAATCGAGGCTTCCATCTATATACCTCCACCAGATTACCTATCCCAGGATGGGCAGACATATTGTGGACAAGCACTAAAATGGGATTCAGGATTTGGGCTCCCATAAGCTTCTTGCTATCAATTCCCCTCCAGTAAATTACCACAGTCTGGTTAGGTTCACTCACTGTTGATGGCTTAGAGGAGAATGATGGGGGCTGGCAACATGGATTATCCTCTGAAGGTGTGGTACCAAAATCCACATCAGGGTGCTGCTTGACTTCTTGGATGTGGGGGATGGTGGTGATACACTGGCTGGATAGTCTTTGTCCTGGGTCAGCACGCAAAACAACAGATGTGGAGAGATAATTTATGAGCCCCACTTCAAACTCCTCCAGGTTAGCCCCTGAAACAACGGGTGTGGGAAGGCTGCTCACAAATCTCACATCATCCTCTTCCTGGTCAGTCTCCATAAAAGCAGATGGGACACGGTCTATAAGCTCCACATCGACCTCTTCCGGGTTAGGTCCCAAAGCAACAGGGATAGGGACGTTGTCCATAAACTCCCACTCGCCCTCTCCCTGCTCAGGCTTCACAATAACAGGGGTGGGAACGCTGTCCATAACCTTCAACTCGCCCTCTCCCTGGTCGATCACCCCGTCCAGCTGCATACAATCCCGAGGGATGTCTGAGCACTGACCCTCAACCAGGGGGCTGGTTAATTGGGAACATGGTACATGGTCTAGGGAAACAATAGCTGGGCTTACCAAGGTGTTGACAGAATCCAATTCTTGTAATCCCGGGGCTTGGACGTCACTGACCTGGACTGGCTGTGCTGGCAGATGAGCTCCAGGCTTGGGGCTCCAGCATTGGAGACAATCTCTGTCCATAGGTCCAAGACTTCCACACATATAACAGCATGGTGGATTGGGCAAGTCACGAATCCTGTTTGTATACCTTTGTACGAGTGGGGAGTCTAAAGGGTAGCAGACTAATCCAAATCAAGAGGCTGTTGATAGCAGTTAGTGAGATGGAATTCCCAAAACATATTCCAGAACCCAAGCCCTCTCTTCTCTTGAGGCTTTGGGCCCCAATGCAGCCAACAACTCCTTGATTTGGACTGCTTTACACCTGGTTGTTTCCCGATATTCACTGGATCCATGATATGGTACACAATTTACATCCTTTGAGTCAATCTCAGCGGAGTCCTCAATATTATTGGCATCCTTCTGGGCATGCCAATGGACCAATTTCTGAATCAAATCCGACCTGGTGCCTGTGTCCCTGAATTTGATTTATCGGAATTGACATGCCACCTGTAGTTGCAGTTTCTTACAGCAGCTGTACTTCCACTCCAGTCCTTGTCCCATGGCTGAGATGGTGGGGTTGGACATGGCAGTGTCCGAAACCTGAATGCCTCAGCTATGGCCTGCTGGGTATGCTTACTTGCCTCCCTGGTTGTTGAGGCCTTGAACGGTGTCCACGAACACCAGTCCCCTGCAGCTCTCCTGGATAAACCAGGCTGAGTAGTATCCCAATACTGCCACCAATTGTGGAGACATGGGGGGTCAATGGGTGCTTTTGTCCGCTGGCCAAGCCGCCTTTAGCAAGACAGCCTGGACCAGGGCTCATCCCCAAACTTAACGCCCAAGCTCCTTACCTGTGGGCAGAACATTACTCAGACAACACAGGGTGAGGGAACTGCAATATTAAGGCTTTATTGGATCCCCTAACAGTTAACAGCATATAACACATAACCAGCAAAACACAAAATGTAACAGGCAACAGAGTCTCACCCTTCCGCTGGCTCACTAGGGATCAGAATATAGCACAGCAAAGTCTGTAGCCAGGTGACTGGATTGTCCCAACCTGGGTTGCTTCCTTACGCAGTCTTTATTATCCCAGACTAATCTGATTATTCGATGCTGAAGTCCTTGTAGTCTTATAATCCATGTTCTGATCCCCTCGGTCCGCACCGAAATGCCTAGGCCTGGGGTTATGGCTTGCCAATCGGACCCGAAGATCCTAGATTAGCTGCCTGTATCAAATCCCGTGCACCTCTAGCCGGGACCGAAATCCCTAGACTGAGGTCACTAGACAGAATCTCCCTGGATAAGAAACAGCTCTGCTTATATCCCCGTGATCACCCATTGCAGGATATTGGGGACTTCACGATTGGTGGAATAAGACTGTCTTCTCATTGGCTCAATCTCAAGCCTCATATAAAACATCTCTAATAGTATTGCAGTCCTGGCAAGGGAGACACACATACTGATTGACATAGCAATACAATGGAATGTTAGTAGGATTACGTTCTCTGAGTGTCATGACAAAGAAGTGAGATAATTACATTACAGTGTCAACATCACCAAGCATCTACAAGACTGATAAGAACAATGAGTGGACCATGGCAGGGTAGGAAATAAAATACAATACAAAGAGGCAAGATAATTAAATTACCCACTTTAAATACTAGCAGGCTCCTAGAAATCTTGTGTAACCCATGAGTGGCATATTACAAGTTTGCAAACAAAATACAATATTGTCTGGATAAATAAGAAATCATCATATATTATACATTAAAGGGGTCCATTTCGTCATAACCCTCACTCACATTCTCACACACTCACTCTCACATATACTCACACACACACACATCACAAACACGCTCACACTCGCACACTCTTTTCTAACCTTTCACAACCAGCAGTACAGTGCAGGAGGAAGCCGTGCTCCCCTCTGTGCTATAGTTTCCGATCACGGCACTGACAAGGCGTATAACGTTACCTGCGGGCCTCTCATTGGCTGGCAGCTTTCACTGATGTTACTGAGCGCAGAGCCTTGTCAGTGCCACGGTCGGAAACTATAGCACAGTGGGGAGCGTGGCTTCCTCCTGGACTGTACTGCCGACATGTTTGACCACAGTTCATCTCCTATTTCAGCAATGGAAAAATCTGTGTTCACCACAGACAGATTTACCAACAAACTGAAAATGTTCAGCATTAATAAACAATTTAGGCAAAGAAAGAAGACATTTTTTCAAATAAGATATATTACAATGTATTTTATTTTCACGTGAGCTATAGTGTTCTAAGATACCAATCAAAACGATGGTTACTCTTTGAGTCTTTCCCGTTATAATGTAGATAATGTTTACTCTATGGCAGGGGTCTCAAACACGAGGCCCGCGGGCCCCCCTGGGGTTCCTCTGTGCGGCTCGTAGGGCCTGTGTTTGAGGCCCCTGCCATAGAGTAGACATTATCTACATTATAACGGGAAAGACTTAAAGAGTAACCATCGTTTTGATTGATATCTTAAACACTATAGCTCACGTGAAAATAAAATACTTTGTAATATATCTTAATTGAAAAAATGTCTTCTTTCTTTGCCTAAATTGTTTATTAATGCTGAACATTTTCAGTTTGTTGGTAAAATCTGTCTGTGGTGAACACAGATTTTTCCATTGCTGAAATAGGAAATGACAGTTGCTGATTGTAAAGTTCTATTGAAAACAATAATGGTACATTTACACGCCACTACCGAAAGGTAGAAACCGCAGGTGTTGGAGACAATTGTACCTTGCACCTTCAAAACACGCGAAGTGGCGGCGTGTAATTCAGGTTGTTGCCACCTGCCTCTTTGGATACCTGTCTTTCAGCCGTGCTGAAAAACAAGCAGGTATAAACCCTATGGTAGCGGCGTGTAATCGGGGCACAGGTACGGTATTTGAGTTCCCTGGGGCGTGCTTGAGCGTCATGTATACCACACCCTGTCAGCTATCATTGGTGGGGACTACTGTGTACCCATTGGCTGTCCGTGCACAGGGCGGCATATTTAACGATCTGACCAGTCACACTACACATTTGCTATAGCGTCATGTATTAGCCAGCCTCCCTGCGCTGGCTGGCCAATCATGATGTTATTGCATTGTCCAATCACGTACGAGCGCCGCGTAATACACTACTCTGTCACGCCTATGTAGTTACGGCGCACAATATGTACGCCCAGATTCCCTTGTGGTAGCGGCGTGTAAATCAGGGAAGGTGCTCCACAGAAGGTAACCTGCGGCACCCGTTTGACACTTCCAAGGACCGAAAATACCTTCTGTGGAGCACCTGTGGCGCCGTGTAATTGCGGTATCAGGTACCGTTAGCAACCGTTGAAAACGGCTGCACGTGCGGTGCCTACCTGTTGCTACCCTCGGTAGTGGCGTGTAAATGTACTATAACTGTTGTTTCAGGAGAATTTGCTGCAGAATGACTGTGTCTGCCTCCAGTTCCTCCATCCCACCACTATCAGATGAATGACAGTCAGTGCTTTTAAAATTCTATTTTGTGAATATCTGTCTTCACTGGATGTAGATTTTACCCATGAATTGACAGTGAATGATCAGTGAAAGTAGATTTCTCTGATAAGATACAGTAAGGTCCAGAAATATTTGCACAGTAACCGAATTTTCATGATTTGGGTTCCGCATGCTGCGATTGTTTATTTAAAATGAAATAATTGAGATATAATTGCAGTGTAGACATTCAGAATTAAAGGGAAGCTGACAGCTGCTTTGTGCCCCCAAAGCTATCACCATCTGTCCCATAGTACTATTCTAAGCATCCCTGTCTGAGCTAATACTGTGGTGTAATAGTTGATAAAAATCATTTTTTAACTTACATTTTCACATTTAAAATTAGGCAGTGTCTAGTGACCCTGGGCATTTTGTTGGTGTCCATGGCATCAACTATTACAGTACAGTATTAGCTCAGACAGGGATGCTTAGAATAGTATTATGAAGCTGCAGGGACAGATAGTGATAGCTTTGGGGGCATAAAGTAGCTGACAGATTTATAGGGGTTAAACAAAAGTATCCCGTGAAACGTTTAGGAAATGCAGTCATTTTTCTATTAAGCTTTCTCATTTAAGAGCCTCAAAAGTAATTGGATAATGTAATTTTACCATTAATAAAATGTTCATTTTTAATACTATGTGGATAATCCTTTGCAGGAGATGACTACCTAATCTCTAGAAGCCATAAATATCACCAAACACTGGATATTCTACTTTATGATGCTGTGCCAGCCCTTTACTGCAGCTGACATTAGTTGTTGCTTGTTTTTAGGTCTTTCTGCCTAAATGCCCCGTTACATGCTGTGATGTCTCAGCGATCCCATCAACAGTCGGGATCGCTGTGACATCGCTATCTGATCGCTGGTGAGCTGTCACACAGGCAGACTCGCCAGCGATCAGCGACCAGCAAGACACTGGTAACCAGGTGTAATATGATTACTGGTACCGTACGTGATGGGAGATATGTTTCAGCCAGGTTGATGAACTCTATTATGTGAGCTGGGGCTGATTCAGCATGTTCCTCCCTCCCTGAGGTGTGGTCAGAGAAGTTAAAGGGAACCTGTCACCTGGATCTAAGCCCCTACACTATCACTATCTGTCCCTGCACCTTCCTAGCTGCTCCCTATCTATCCCTCTCTGAGCTAAATCCGCCCTATAAAACTGCAGAAAAATAACTTATAACTTACAGAAAGTCCCTGAGGCTGGGGACTGAGAAGGCGGCGCCAGGCTCCATTCAGCCCCTCCTCCATGCAGCAGCACACGCCCCGCTGGGCGGCGTTATTCTTTCTTTATTGTCGCCTCCTCCATTTGGAATCTGTGCTTTACACCTATCATGTTGTGGTGATGCGACCTCGATGTGTCCCCTGACTGAGACACAGCATATGGGAGATTGTATCTTCTGCTCGGTAGCAGCACACACAGGGTGAGCTGCTACTGGAGCTAAGTGCTGATTGAAATCACTGACCCCCAGGTGTGCGGGTGAATAGGAGATGATATGTGCTGCCCTGGGCTGTGGGGAGGGGGTGGAGTGTGTCAGGACAGCAGCAGGAGCTGCTGGGATTGTATGAGGTTTTACTCGGCTGTGCCCCGGTGTAACAGGCCAGACTAACCCCCCCGACCAGAATATAATAGGGGTTAAAGTGGCCTAGGCCAGATTATACCCCTCCGTATACCACAGCAGCTGTAGATCAGGGCTCCAAGCAACACATGGAGGCCCGAGGCAGCACAAAGTGGCCCCAGGCAGCAGAAAGTGGCCCTACGCAACATACAGGGGCCCCAGGCAGTGCTAGGGCCCCAGGCAGTGCTAGGGCCCCAGGCAGTGCTAGGGGCCCCAGGCAGTGCACAAGGCCCCAGGCAGCACAAAGTGGCCCCAGGCAACATACAGGGGCCCCAGGCAGTACTAGGGGCCACAAGCTACACACAGGATCCCAGGCTACACACAGGGGCCCCATGCAGCATACAAGGACCCCAGGCAGTGCACAAGGCCCCAGGCAGCACAAAGTGGCCCCAGGCAACATACAGGGGCCCCAGGCAGTACTAGGGGCCCCAGGCTACACACAGGGTCCCAGGCTACATACAGGGGCCCCATGCAGCATACAAGGGCCCCAGGCAGTACAAAGGGGTCCCAGGCAGCGCATGGGGGCCAGAGGCAGCACACAGGGGCCCCAGGCAGCACAAAGTGGCCCACTGCCTGGGGCCCCTGTATATTGCCTGTGGTCACTTTGTGCTGCCTGGGGCCCCTGTGTGCTGCCTGGGGCCCTTGTATGCTGCATGGAGCCCTTGTGTGTAGCCTGGGATCCTGTGTGTAGCCTGGGGCCCCTGGTACTGCCTGGGGCCCCTGTATGTTGCCTGGGGCCACTTTGTGCTGCCTGGGGCCCTGTGCACTGCCTGGGGCCCTTGTATGCTGCATGGGGCCCCTGTGTGTAGCCTGGGATCCTGTGTGTAGCCTGGGGCCCCTAGTACTGCCTGGGGCCCCTGTATGTTGCCTGGGGTCACTTTGTGCTGCCTGGGGCCACTTTGTGCTACCTGGGGCCCTGTGCACTGCCTGGGGCCCCGTGCACTGCCTGGGGCCCCGTGTACTGCCTGGGGCCCTTGTATGCTGGCTGGGGCCCCTGTGTGTAGCCTGGGATCCTGTGTGTAGCCTGGGGCCCCTGTGTGCTGCCTCGGGCCCCCATGCACTGCCTGGGGCCCCTAGCACTGCCTGGGGCCCCTGTATATTGCGTAGGGCCACTTTCTGCTGCCTGGGGCCACCTTGTGCTGCCTCGGGCCCTCATGCATTTCTTGGGGCCCTGTGCACGGCTTGGGGCCCTGATCTACAGCTGCTGTGGTATACGGAGAGTTATAATCTGGCCTAGGCCTGTTTATACCCCGGGGTATAGTTTGGGCTAGGCCAGAATATACCAAGGGTATATTCTGGCTCAGGGGGGTATATTCTGGGCTAGCCCAGTTTATACCTCGGGTATATTCTGGTCGGGGGGTTAGTCTGACCTGTTACATCGGAATCTGGAGGTCTGTGAATACCTGAACTGTGCCATTAAACTGTGTGCTGTGTGAGTAAATACCTGAGTCACTGCCTTATGTCGTGCCGATTCTAACCACTATCTTACAGTGTAAAGTGGGTGGAGATTCCAAATGGAGGAGGTGGTGATGAAGAAAGAATAACGCCGCCCAGCGGGGCGTGTGCTGCTGCTTCGAGGAGGGGCAGAATGGAGCCTGGCGCCGCCTTCTCAGTCCTCAGCCTCAGGGACTGCTGTAAGTTATAAGTTATTTTTCTGCAGTTTTATAGGGCGGATTTAGCTCAGAGAGGGATAGATAGGGAGCAGCTAGGAAGGTGCAGGGACAGGTAGTGATAGTGTAGGGGCTTAGATCCAGGTGACAGGTTCCCTTTAAATGTTCACCTCTGTTTTTTTTTTCTTGTGTGTGAGTTTAGAGTGGAGGAGAGCAGTGTGCAGCTCTGAGCCTAAGAAGCTGATCCCCAGTTTGGTTGTTTTTCATTTGGTTTATGACAGAAATAAACCTGACATTTACCCGGCAAGGCTTCCTGTGTCTACCTGGAATTGGCAGCCCGTGAGTGGCTCTATCACACTTGGTGGAGAATGCGGGCATAGACCCCCAGGAAGCGCCTGGATTCACTACAAACGACCTGTATGTCCTGGGTGAAGGCAGCCACAAGCCTGCAAACACAGTCAGACGGCATGGAGGACCTGATTAAGCACTTGGTGCAGATCCAACAGCAGCAGCAGCAACACCAACAACAGCTTGCGCAACAGGAAACAAATCAACTCTTGATTCAGCAGTTGCAGCAGCAGCGGGAGCAGCAACAGGAACTCTTGACTGAGCTAGTCCGTGCAAGGGCAGCTGGCCCGTCTCCAGGTCCAGATGAGGATTCCGGCGTCAGGAAGGCAGTAAGACGGGCGCTCCAAAAGATGACCCCGGGGGATGATGTTGAAGCCTTTTTGACAATTTTTGAGAGGGTCGCAGAGCAAGAAAAGCTGCCACCGGCACAGTGGGCGGAGGTGTTAGCGCCATTTTTAACGGGAGAGCCCCAAAAAGCTTACTATGACCTGGCTTTACAGGACGCTCGTGAGTATGGGAAGCTAAAAACTGAGATTTTAGCACGTCTGGGTGTGACTATGACTGTTAGAGCTCAGCGGGTCCATCAATGGGCCTATCATGGCAACAAACCCCCTCGCTCCCAGATGTTTGACTTGCTACATCTCGTGCAAAAATGGCTGCAGCCAGAAACCTCCACACCAGCGCAAATGGTGGAGCGGGTGGTAATGGACAGATTTGTGCATGCCCTCCCAAAGCCAGTGCAAACCTGGGTTGCTCAGGGTGACCCCCAGAATGCTGATGACCTAGTAGGACTGGTGGAGAGGTACCAGGTGGTGGAGAATACCCAAGGGAAGCCATGGGACTTGCCAACTAAATATTGGGGGCTACAAACCGCGTCCGACACCCAAAGGAAGGGTAATAGAGCCACGGGTGGAGGGAGCCCTAGGTCACAAGGGGCAAGTGGAGGCATAACAAAATCTCCAGCTGGTCCGTTAATCTGTTGGAGGTGTCAAGGCCCTGGTCATGTAGCCGCCCGTTGTCCCCTGACTACTGAGCAAATGGACTGTAGCCTGGGTCGGCGCTCCTCATATTATGCTTGCTTGGTCTGCAGCATTGACAGGGAACCCAGAGAGGGCCCGCAGGCATGTCTTGTGGAAGTGAATGGGGCCCGAGTAACGGGACTCTTGGACTCCGTAAGTTTGGTGACCCTGGTGAGGGCCACACTTCCCCATCGACTGATACCAGGAAAAAAGGTGGGTGTCCGCTGTATCCATGGAGATGCCAAGAACTACCCCATTGCTATTGTGACCATAAAAACAAACTGCGGGACTAAGTCACATGAAGTTGGGGTGGTGGAAAACTTATTGCACCCGGTGATAATCGGGCGGGACTATACTTTGTTTTGGGACTTGTGGGGAAAGGGGGCGGTATCGAGGGGTCCTGGTGAAGGACAGGCAGCCCAGCCAGAGACAGTGCCGCAGCAGGAGGCAGATGAGTTTCCCCTGGGAGTGCTGCTTGGTGACGACGATGAGCCAGAGTCCCATGAAGCCGACTTCCCGGAGTTGATGACATCCAGCGGGAATTTTGGGACGGCTCAAATGAGGGACTTGACCCTGAAAGGGGCCTTTGAAAATGTGACTGTTATAAACGGGGTTGCCCAGGAGCCGGGGGCTGACACCAGGTTCCCTCACTTTGCAGTAAATAGAGAGTTGCTATATCGGGTTACCCAGGTGAGAGGTGAGGTAATAGAACAGCTGTTGGTTCCAGGGCCCTATAAACGCAAAGTATTAGACATGGCCCATTCTCATGTCCTGGGTGGTCACCTAGGGGTAGATAAGACCCAGGAGCGGATCCTTCGGAGGTTCTATTGGCCTGGGTGTCATCGGGAGATTGTAGACTATTGTAGGTCGTGTCCCACCTGCCAGTTGACCGCCCCCGTTGCTCACTTCCGAAGTCCGCTAGTGCCATTACCAATTATAGAAGTGCCCTTTAATCGAATTGCCATGGATCTGGTGGGCCCCCTGGTCAAGTCTGCAAGAGGCCACCAGTACATCTTAGTAGTCCTGGACTATGCGACTCGGTACCCGGAGGCGATACCTTTGAGAAATTCCTCTGCTACAACTATAGCCCGAGAATTGGTGCACGTCTTTTCAAGAACGGGACTTCCAAAAGAGATCTTGACAGATCAAGGAACCCCCTTTATGTCCAAGGTTATGAGGGAACTGTGTAAAGCACTACAGATAACCCAATTGAAAACCTCAGTGTACCATCCGCAGACAGACGGTCTCGTGGAGAGATTTAACAAAACGTTGAAGTCCATGCTGAAGAAGGTGGTCGAGAAAGACGGTCGAGACTGGGACAGTCTCCTCCCATATCTGGTGTTCTCTATCAGGGAGGTTCCCCAGGCCTCAACGGGATTTTCTCCATTTGAACTCTTGTATGGTCGTCATCCTCGAGGTCTCTTGGACATAGCAAAAGAGACGTGGGAAGCGGAGGTGACCCCCCACCTTAGTGTCGTGGAGCATGTCACTCAGATGCAGGCGAGAATCGCCGAGGTGATGCCCATTGTAAGAGATAATTTGCTCCGAGCGCAAGAGGCGCAAGCAAGGGTGTACAACCGCTCTGCAAGGGTGAGACAGTTCAGTCCTGGTGATCGTGTACTTGTATTGATCCCTACAGTCGAAAGTAAATTCCTCGCCAAGTGGCAAGGGCCTTATGAAGTGGTCGACAAAGTGGGCGAGGTGAACTATAAAATTCACCAACCTGGAAGAAGGAAGCCCTATCAGGTATACCACGTCAACCTGCTGAAGCCATGGCGGGATAAAGACCCTATGGAAACCCCCTGTCTGGTGGGGAAGATGGAGGCCGACATCAAGGAGGTCACAGTGGCAGACGCACTGTCGAGGGCTCAAAAGCAACAGTGTCAAGAGTTGCTTCATCGGAACAGGGATCTCTTCACAGACCTGCCGGGATGTACCCAGGTTGTGGAACACGACATCCTGACTGAACCACACGTGAGGGTTAACCTGAAGCCGTACCGGATCCCTGAAGCTCGTCGAGAAGTGATCTCGAAGGAGGTGACAAGAATGTTGAATCTCGGTGTTATCGAAGAATCAAAGAGTGGCTGGTCCAGTCCCATCGTACTGGTGCCGAAACCGGACGGATCATGGCGGTTTTGTAATGACTATCGCAAGTTGAACGAAGTCTCCAAGTTTGACGCCTATCCGATGCCTCGAGTCGATGAGCTCATCGAGAGGTTAGGACCAGCAAGGTACATCACCACCCTTGACCTAACAAAAGGATACTGGCAGATACCTATGTCACAGAGTGCCAAGGAGCAGACGACCTTTTCTACACCTGATGGTTGTTTCCAGTATACAAGGATGCCATTCGGGCTTCAGGGAGCCCCGGCCACATTCCAGAGGGCCATGGACCGAATCCTAGCCCCCCATAAGAGGTACGCTTCAGCTTATTTGGACGACATAGTGATCTTTACCTCAGACTGGGAAAGTCACCTGCAGAAGGTCCAGAGGGTGCTGGAGGCACTGAGAACTGCGGGGTTCACAATTAACCCGAAGAAGTGCGCCATCGGGAAGGAGGAGGCCAGGTATTTGGGTTATGTTGTCGGTAGAGGCCAGATCAAGCCACAACTAAATAAAGTGGAGGCAATACAGAGTTGGCCACAACCCCTCTCTAAAAAGCAAGTCAGAGCCTTCCTGGGACTTGTCGGATATTACCGGCGATTCATCCCGAACTTTGCTGTGAAAGCCGCTCCCTTGACTGACCTCCTTAAGGGCACGAAGTCCTCCATGGCCAAGTGGACTTCGGAAGCTGAGACGGCTTTCCAGGACCTAAAGTCAGCTCTGTGTAACAGACCAGTCCTAATGGCACCAGATTTCAGCAGGGAGTTTGTACTCCAGACCGATGCGTCAGAGGTCGGGCTAGGAGTTGTCCTGTCCCAGGTAGTACATGGAGAAGAACATCCAATCCTGTACCTTAGTAGAAAGTTGTCGTCCTGCGAAAAGAACTATGCTATTGTTGAAAAGGAGTGTTTGGCCATCAAATGGGCGGTGGACACTTTACGGTATTACCTCCTGGGGCGACAGTTTAGGCTGGTGTCAGATCATGCGCCCCTGACGTGGCTGAGGGACAGGCGGGGAAAGAATGCCAGAGTGACCCGGTGGTTTTTGGCTCTTCAAGATTTCACTTTTCACGTTGAGCACAGGCCCGGGAAACTCCATGGGAATGCAGATGCCCTGTCTAGGTTCCCCTGTTTGGTGTCCGATGGTGCCCAAACCTCCGGCTTTGGGCAGAGGGGGGGAATGTGTAATATGATTACTGGTACCGTACGTGATGGGAGATATGTTTCAGCCAGGTTGATGAACTCTATTATGTGAGCTGGGGCTGATTCAGCATGTTCCTCCCTCCCTGAGGTGTGGTCAGAGAAGTTAAATGTTCACCTCTGTGTTTTTTTTCTTGTGTGTGAGTTTAGAGTGGAGGAGAGCAGTGTGCAGCTCTGAGCCTAAGAAGCTGATCCCCAGTTTGGTTGTTTTTCATATGGTTTATGACAGAAATAAACCTGACATTTACCCGGCAAGGCTTCCTGTGTCTACTTGGAATTGGCAGCCCGTGAGTGGCTCTATCACACTGGGTACACATTGGGTAACTAAGCATACCGCTGTGCTTAGTCACCCGATGTTTACACTGGTTACCATGTTCCAGCGTGTACTGTACTGTGTCACTTTTGTCTTCTGTGGATGTTCAGGCCACTCTGAGTTCCCAAGCACACCAGCAGGGCCGCACCAGTGTGAGCCCTGTCATTCAGGCGGCAGCAGGCAGGGGGAGCGGCAGTGCAGAAGGGGGCGGCGCCTCATGCACACAGCCTCCCCCTGTCATGGCGCCGGCCGCTCACCCCGCGCGCCGCAGGTAAGCGGCGACCAGCCGGGGTACAATCACAGAAGGGGCGGCAGTGCTGGGGTCCACTAGCACCCCACCCCCCCCGTAAACGGTGCCGCGGCTCAGGCGGCAGAGGGGCTTGGTGCACCCCTGCACACCAGTATAGTCTTTTTTCACAGAATGAACATTATTGTTGATTTGTCCACTTCTAACATTTCTGCCATTTCTCTGTTGGGTTTCTTCTTTTATCCAGACTAATTATTGTCTACTACAGGGGTGGGGAACTCCAGTCCTCGAGGGCCGCAAACAGTTCAGGTTTTCACGATTTCCTCAGTATTGCACAGGGATTGGAATCATCACCAGTGCAAGTGATTATGTTATCACCTGTGCAATACTAAGGAAATCCTGAAAACCTGCACTGTTTGCGGCCCTCGAGGACTGGAGTTCCCCACCCCTGGTCTACTAGATGGTGGCCCGATTCTAACGCATCAGGTATTCTAGAATATGTATGTAGTTGACATGCTGTGACTGACAGAACTTGTTCAGTCATCGTGAGTGAACTAATATATATATATATATATATCAGCACTATGGCATATGGTGGTAGATTACAGCACATGTATTGCAGCACTATAGTATATGGCGGTACATTACATTACATGTATAGCAGCGCTATGGTTTATGGCAGTACATTGCAAGTATAGCAGCGCTATGGTATATGGCGGTACATTACAGTACATATAGAGCAGCGCTATGGTATATGGCGGTACATTACAGTATATGTATAGCAGCACTATAGTATATGAAGGTACATTACAACACATGTATAGCAGCACTATAGTATATGGCAGTACATGTGTAGCAGCGCTATGGTATATGGCGTTACATTACAGTACATGTATAGCAATGCTATAGTATATGGTGGTACATTACAGTACATGTATAGCAGCACTATGGTATATGGCGGTACATTATAGCACATGTATAGCAGCACTATAGTATATGGCGGTACATTACAGTACATGTATTGCAGCGCTATGGTATATGGCGATACCCCGCTCTCCACGGCCCCCGCTCCTCCACAGTAAAAGTAAAAAAATCCTCAGTGAGGATACTCACCTGTCCGCCGGCTCACTCCACCTCCGTCTTCTAGGTCCTACAGGCCTTTAGAACCTGTCGTTGCCTGGGAAACCGATCAGCTGATCGGTCACATGACCACTAACTGCGGCGGGATGGAGCAGGGGGGCAGGATGGTGACGGGGGGGGGGGCAGGATTGTGTCGGGGGGGCAGGATGGAGTGAGCGAGGCAGGATGGAGCCGGGAGGGGGGGCAGGATGGAGGCAGGTGGGCAGGATGGAGGCGGGGCAGGATGGAGGCGGAGGGGGGGCAGGATGGAGGAGGGGGGGCAGAATGGAGGAGGGGGGGCAGGATGGAGGCAGGGGAGCAAGATCAGCGGGGGGCAGAATGGAGGCGAGAGGCAGGATGGAAGGAGCGGGGAAGGATGGAGGGAGTAGGGCAGGATGGAGGGAGCGGGGTAGGATGGAGGGAGCGTGGCAGATTGGAGGGAGAGGGGCAGGATGGGGCCGGAGGAGCAGGATGGTCGCGGGGGGGGGGCAGGATGGTCATGAGGGGGGGGCAGGATGGTCATGAGGGAAGGGCAGGATGGTGGCGGTGGGACAGGATGGTGGCGAGCGGGGCAGGATGGAGACGGAGGAGCAGGATGGTGGTGGGGGGCAGGATGGTAGCGGGGGGGCAGGATGGAGTGAGCGGGGCAGGATGGAGCCGGTGGAGCAGGATGGAGCCGGAGGAGCAGGATGGTGGCGAGCGGGACAGGATGGAGCCTAGCAGGGCAGGATGGAGCGAGCAGGGCAGGATGGAGCCGGGGTAGCAGGATGGTGGCGGGGGGGGGGGCAGGATGGAGGGGCAGGATGGTGGCGAGCGGAGCAGGATGGAGCGAGCAGGGCAGAATGGAGCTGGCGGGGAGCAGGATGTTGGCGGGGGAGCAGGATGTTGGCGGGGGGATAGGATGGTTGCGGAGGGGCAGGATGGTGGCGTGGGGGCAGGATGGTGGCGGGGGGCAGGATTGTGTCGGGGGGGCAGGATGGAGCGAGTGAGGCAGGATGGAGTCGGGGGGTGGGCAGGATGGAGGCGGGGCAGGATGGAGGCGGAGGCGGGGCAGGATGGAGTCGGAGGGGGGGCAGGATGGAGGCAGGGGAGCAAGATCAGCGGGGGGCAGAATGGAGGCGAGAGGCAGGATGGAAGGAGCGGGGAAGGATGGAGGGAGTAGGGCAGGATGGAGGGAGCAGGGTAGGATGGAGTGAGCGTGGCAGATTGGAGGGAGAGGGGCAGGATGGAGCCAGAGGAGCAGGATGGTCGCGGGGGGGCAGGATGGTCATGAGGGAGGGCAGGATGGTGGCGGGGGGGGCAGGATGGTGGCGGGGGGCAGGATGGAGTGAGCGGGGCAGGATGGAGCCGGAGGAGCAGGATGGAGCCGGAGGAGCAGGATGGTGGCGAGCGGGGCAGGATGGAGCGAGCGGGGCAGGATGGAGCGAGCAGGGCAGGATGGAGCCGGGGGAGCAGGATGGTGCGGGGGGGCAGGATGGAGGGGCAGGATGGTGGTGAGCGGAGCAGGATGGAGCGAGCGGGGCAGATGGAGCCGGGCGGGGGAGCAGGATGTTGGCGGGGGAAAGGATGGTGGCGGTGGGGGCAGGATGGTGGCAGGGGGGCAGGATGGTGGCGTGAGGGCAGGATGGTGGCTGGGGGCAGGATTGTGTCGTTGGGGCAGGATGGGAGCGAGTGAGGCAGGATGGAGTCGGGGGGGGGCAGGATGGAGGCAGGTGGGCAGGGATGGAGGCGGGGCAGGATGGAGGCAGAGGCGAGGCAGGATGGAGGCGGAGGGGGGGCAGAATGGAGGGCGGGGGGGCAGAATGGAGGAGGGGGGGCAGGATGGAGGCAGGGGAGCAAGATCAGCGGGGGGCAGAATGGAGGCGAGAGGCAGGATGGAAGGAGCGGGGAAGGATGGAGGAGAGTAGGGCAGGATGGAGGGAGCGGGGGGTAGGATGGAGGGAGGGGGCAGATTGGAGGGGGGCAGGATGAGAGCCGGAGGAGCAGGATGGTCACAGGGGGGGGGGGCAGGATGGTCATGAGGGGGGGGCAGGATGGTCATGAGGGGAGGGGCAGGATGGTGGCGGGGGGGCAGGATGGTGGCGGTGGAGCAGGAGGGTGGCGGAGCGGGGCAGGATAAAGCCGGAGGAGCAGGATGGTGGGTGGGGGGCAGGATGGTGGTGGGGGGGCAAGGATGGTGGCAGGGGGGCAGGATGGAGTGAGCGGGGGCAGGATGGAGCCGGAGGAGCAGGATGGAGCGGAGGAGCAGGATGGTGGCGAGCGGGGCAGGATGGAGCGAGCGGGGCAGGATGAAGTGAGCAGGGCAGGATGGAGCCGGGGGAGCAGGATGGTGGCGGGGGGGCAGAATGGAGGGGCAGGATGGTGCGAGCGAGCGGAGCAGGATGGAGCGGAGCGGGGCAGGATGGTGCGGCGGAGGGGAGCAGGATGGTGGCGGGGGAGCAGGATGTTGGCGGGGGGGACAGGATGGTGGCGGGGGGGGCAGGATGGTGGCGGGGGGCAGGATGGTGGCATGGGGGCAGGATGGTGGCGGGGGGCAGGATTGTGTCGGGGGGCAGGATGGAGCGAGTGAGGCAGGATGGAGTCGGGGGGGACAGGATGGAGGCGGAGGGGGGGCAGGATGGAGGCGGAGGGGGGGCAGGATGGAGGCAGAGGGGGGCAGGATGGAGGAGGGGGGCAGAATGAAGGAGGGGGGCAGGATGGAGGCGGGGAGCAAGAACAGCGGGGGAAGAATGGAGGCGGGGGCAGGATGGAAGGAGTGGGGCAGGATGGAGGGAGCAGGGCAGGATGGAGGGAGCGGGGCAGATTGGAGGGAGCGGGGCAGGATGGAGCCGGTGAAGCAGGATGGTCGCGGGGGGGGGAGGATGGTCACGAGGGGGAAGCAGGATGGTGGCGGGGGGGCAGGATGGTGGCGGCAGGGCAGGATGGTGGAGCGGGGCAGGATTGAGCCGGAAAAGCAGGATGATGGTAGGGGGGCAGGATGGTGGGGCAGGATGGAGCAAGCGGGGCATGATGGAGCCGGAGAAGCAGGATGGTGGTGGGGGGCAGGATGGTGGCCGGGGAGCAGGATGGAGCGAGCGGGGCAGGATGGAGCCGGAGAAGCAGGATGGTGGCGAGCGGGGCAGGATGGAGCGAGCAGGGCAGGATGGAGCCAGGGGAGCAGGATGGTGGCGGGGGGGCAGGATAGAGGGGCAGGATGGTGGCGAGCAGAGCAGGATGGAGCAAGCGGGGCAGGATGGAGCCGGTGGGGGAGCAGGGTGGTGGCGGGGGAGCAGGATGTTGGCGGGGGGGCAGGATGGTGGCGGGGGGGCAGGATGGCGGCGGGGGGGCAGGATGGTGGCGTGGGGGCAGGATGGTGGGGGGGGGGCAGGATGGTGGCGGGGGGCAGGATGGTGGCGTGGGAGCAGGATGGTGGCGGGGGGCAGGATGGTGGCATGGGGGCAGGATGGTGGCGGGGGGCAGGATTGTGTCGGGGGGGCAGGATGGAGCGAGTGAGGCAGGATGGAGTCGGGGGGGGACAGGATGGAGGCGGAGGGGGGGCAGGATGGAGGCGGAGGGGGGGCAGGATGGAGGCAGAGGGGGGCAGGATGGAGGAGGGGGGCAGAATGAAGGAGGGGGGCAGGATGGAGGCGGGGAGCAAGAACAGCGGGGGAAGAATGGAGGCGGGGGCAGGATGGAAGGAGTGGGGCAGGATGGAGGGAGCAGGGCAGGATGGAGGGAGCGGGGCAGATTGGAGGGAGCGGGGCAGGATGGAGCCGGTGAAGCAGGATGGTCGCGGGGGGGGAGGATGGTCACGAGGGGGAAGCAGGATGGTGGCGGGGGGGCAGGATGGTGGCGGCAGGGCAGGATGGTGGGAGCGGGGCAGGATTGAGCCGGAAAAGCAGGATGATGGTAGGGGGGCAGGATGGTGGGGCAGGATGGAGCAAGCGGGGCATGATGGAGCCGGAGAAGCAGGATGGTGGTGGGGGGCAGGATGGTGGCCGGGGAGCAGGATGGAGCGAGCGGGGCAGGATGGAGCCGGAGAAGCAGGATGGTGGCGAGCGGGGCAGGATGGAGCGAGCAGGGCAGGATGGAGCCAGGGGAGCAGGATGGTGGCGAGCAGAGCAGAATGGAGCAAGCGGGGCAGGATGGAGCCGGTGGGGGAGCAGGGTGGTGGCGGGGGAGCAGGATGTTGGCGGGGGGGCAGGATGGTGACGGGGGGGCAGGATGGCGGCGGGGGGGCAGGATGGTGGCGTGGGGGCAGGATGGTGGTGGGGGGGCAGGATGGTGGCGGGGGGCAGGATGGTGGCGTGGGAGCAGGATGGTGGCGGGGGGGTCAGGATGGCGGCGGGGGGCAGGATGGCAGTGGGGGGCAGGATGGAGCCAGCAGGGCAGGATGGAGCTGGCGGGGGGGGTAGGATGGTGGCGAGCGGGGCAGGATGGAGCTGGTGGGGCAGGATGGAGCCGGCAGGGCAGGATGGAGCAAGTGGGGCAGGATGGAGCGAGCGGGGAAGGATGGAGCGAGCGGGGCAGGATGGAGCCGACGGTGGAGCAGGATGGTGGCAGGTGGGGCAGGATGGTGGCTGGGGCAACAGGATAAAGCCGGCGGGGCAGGATAGAGCTGGCGGGGGGGGGGGGCAGGATGGTGGCGACCGGGGCAGGATGGAGCAAGCGGGACAGGATGGAGCCGTCAGGGGAGCAGGATGGTGGTGGGGGGGCAGGATGGTGGTAGGGGGGCAGGATGGTGGCAGGGGGGAGGATAGAGCTGGCGGGGCAGGATGGATGTGAGCGGGGCAGGATGGAGCCGGCGGGTGAGCAGGATGGAGCCGGCGGGGGAGCAGGATGGAACAGGCAGGGGAGCAGGATGGAGACGGCGGGGGAGCAGGATGGTGGGAGCGGGGCAGGAAGGTGGGAGTGGGGCAAGATGGTGGGAGCGGGGAAGGATGGAGCGAGCGGGGCAGGATGGAGCGAGTGGGGCAGGATGGAGCGAGTGGGGCAGGATGGAGCGAGCGGGGCAGGATGGAGCGAGTGGGGCAGGATGGAGCGAGTGGGGCAGGATGGAGCGAGCGGGGCAGGATGGAGCAAGTGGGGCAGGATGGAGCGAGTGGGGCAGGATGGATCTGGAGGAGCAGGATGGAGCCGGAGGAGCAGGATGGGGGGGCAGGATGGTGGCAAGTGGGGCAGGATGGAGCGAGCGAGGCAGGATGGAGCGAGTGGGGCAGGATGGCGCGAGTGGGTCAGGATGGAGCGAGCAGGGCAGGATGGAGCCGGCAGGGCAGGATGGAGCCGGCGGGGCAGGATGGAGCCGGCGGAGCAAGAGATGGCGGGGCAGGATGGAGCCGGCGAAGCAGGATGGAGCCGGCGGGGCAGGATGGATATGGCGGGGCATGATGGAGATGGCTGGGCAGGATGGAGATGGTGGGGCAGGATGTAGCCGGCGGGGCAGGATGGAGATGGTGGGGCAGGATGGAGACGGCTGGGCAGGATGGAGATGGCGGGGCAGGATGGAGCCGGCAGGGCAGGATGGAGATGGCGGGGCAGGATGGAGCCGACGTGGGGGCTGGTTGGAGGTGGGGGCAGGATGGAGTCGGCAGGGGGGGGCAGGATGGAGCCGGCGGGGGGGTGGCAGGATGGAACTGGCGGGGGGCAGGATGGAGCCAGCGGGGGGGGGGGGGCAGGATGGTGGTGGCAGGGGGAGGGGCAGGATGGTTGCAAGGATACTCACCCGTCCGCTGGCTCGCATGACCTGTTGTTGCTGATTGGTTTCCCAGGCAACCACAGGTCCTCAAGCCATGGAGGAGCTAGAAGACTTGGTGGAGCGCGCCGGCGAACGGGTGACTATACTCTATGAGAGTTTTTATCATTTTTAGTATCACCAAGCAGTGGGAGGGCCACGGGGGGGGCAGGAGGAGTGGGGGGGCCACAGGGACAGGAGGAGCGGGGGGCCGCAATGACAAGAGGAGCGGGGGGCCACGAGGACAGGAGAAGCGGGGGCCGCAGTGACAGGAGGAGCGGGGGGCAGAGGGTGCTGCGAGGAGCGGAGGGGGCAGGAAGAGCGGGGGTGCCGTGGGGAGGCTGTGAGGAGAGCCACTGCTCTGGCCGCCGTGGATCCCGCTCTCGCCGGGCTGGAAATAGGCGCGAAATTCGAACTTTGAATTCTTGCGCCTATTTGCACAGTCTGCGCTCATTGGCGCTAATGAGCGGCGTGTGTCTGGCATGCGATTTCGGCGACAGACACACGCAAAAAGCCCTTAGACAATTATATAGAAGATGTCTCTTCCATTGACAGCTCATTTGACTGCATGTTGTGGGTTCACATCAATATTTTCCAAACCCAAATGCCCCACCTAGAATCTGCTCCAGACCTTTTACCTGCTTAACCCCTTCACCCCTGGGCGATTTTCCATTTTATGTTTTTCCCTCCCCATTTTCCAAGAGCCATAACATTTTTATTTTTATGTCAATATAGACATACGAGGGCTTGTTTTTTTGCAGAGCAAGTTGTGTTTTCAGAAGAAATTATTTATTTTACCATATATTGTATGGGAAAATGGGAAAAAATCCAAGTGTGGTAAAATTGCAAAAAAAAGTGTAATTACACGTTGGTTTTTTGGGTTTTGTATTCACTATGTTCACTGTATTGTAAAACTGACATGTTTGTATGATGCCTTGGGTCAGTACGAGTTTGTAGATACCAAACATGTATACTTTTACTTTTATCTAAGTGGTGAAAAAAAATTCAGAAGCTTATAAAAATTAAAAGAATTGTGCTTCTGTCGTCATTTTCCGTGACCCGTCGTATTCTCATTTTTCGGGATCTGGGGCTGTGTAATGGTCTATTTTTTGTGGCTTGAGCTGATGTTTCTAATGATATCATTTTTGAAATATGTGTTGATCGCCTGTTATCGCATTTTATTGCAATGTTGCGGTGACCAAATAAACATAATTTTGGCATGTGGACTTTTTGTTCGTTACGCAGTTTACCGATCTGAGTAATTGATTTTACATTTTGATAGATTGTGCATTTGTGACCGAGGCGATACCAAATATGTGTATATTTTTTCATTTTTTAATAGTCTTGTTTTGAATGGGGACTTTTTCATATACGTAAAAACGTTTTTTACATTTTATCTTTATTTTACACTGGCCTTTAGAGGGCAACAATGCTGCAAAGTCCGATTACTTGCTTTATGTAGAGATGAGGTATAGCATGTCTATACATAGCACTAAAATACAGCAAAGCCTTTTATTTTTTAAATTATCTCTTGAAATAAAAATTACTTGTTGCTTCACCGTATCTTTGGCTATCAGCCAGGTAGAATTAGGCAGCTGGGGACTGGAATCCTCAGTGTGGGGAGGCCCAAGCATTCTGCTGTATTGCTGTTAATGGGGAGCCTGAAGTACATTCAATAAATTTATATTTATTTCAACTCCGGGAGCTGGACCACCTATTCCTTATTCACATTTGCTGTGCTTCCAGGACGCAGATCCGTGCAGACCGGGACACCTGCGGTGAGTTGATTTTCCTGCTTGAAAAATCATTTATTTGGAAAAAAAAACACAAATACAGCCCTCTTCTGCCATCTTGTTACACTCATAATAACCCTCCAGGATCCTCTGTGATGACCTGATCACATACAGTCCACTACAGTGCATCAGATCAACTTCTGCAGATTAAATCAACGCCTCCCTCAAAGCATCATACCTTTGAAAATGTCAAGTGGAGAAAACGTCACTAAGTAAAAACACGAGGGTCCACATAACAGCTGATGTTTCTGCTAGATCGATTTTAAGCCAGCTGCTGACTATTGGAGATGGCAAGGCACCAGTAAACTCAACCACTGGACAGATCATGTTCCCATGCAACTTTTGCTACCTCGTGACTTCAAGTGAGGAGCTAAAAGATAGGTTTTCCCAAGCATTCATCGCAACTTCAGGAAGTCTGACTGGCTGTGTGAAAGGGTCTAGCTCTGAAAAATAATAGTGTCAACTAGATCAATCTTGAAATTTGAAGTCTTCTTTCAGGTGTGTGCAGGACCTAGCAGTCAATGGATACAGTTACAGACCCTGATCAAGTATTGTTCTATCCTACCAAGTTTTTCAACTCCTTTGACCCACAAGAGCTTCCTTCGCATAACCTCTTTATAAAACCTGTAGCATTTATTCTGCTGTTGAGAAACTTAGATCCACCAAAGCTGTGTAATGGAACAAGAACCTGTTTACACATGTAATTGAAGCAGCAATTTTGAAAGGATGTGCCAAAGAAGAGGACAATTTAATTCCAACAATTCCACTCACTTCAATCTGAACTGCCTTTTTTTTTTGAAAATTGTTTTTATTGAATTTCAATATTACTCCTCTCAATTTCCATACATTAAACATGTCAACACCATCAAAATCATGAACACATACAGCGTTATAGAATAACTCAATTAAATACAAATATATTGCAAAACAAAGGAAGATAGAAAAACAGAGAAGCCCCTCCTCCCCCAACTTTCCCCCCCCCTCCCAATACCCAAACAATACTAGATAATAAATCTGCTAGTGACTCTTTTCCATCATACGTGACTATTCATTGCTAACCATTAATCTTTAATCCTCCCAGGGTGCCCCCCAAATCCTCCAAGCAATACCATTGAGTGTTGCAAAAGGGTCTCACCAGTTGATCGATTTCTGATCTGGATAGACTATGTAGGATAAACTCTCTCCAAACTGAGAAAAGTTTCTTTACCTTATTTTCCTTGTCTGTTTCTGCCTCCAATTTCTCTAGCCCCAAAGTGCGTTTTAAGTCTGAAATTAGATTAGGCAGGCTCGGCAAGGAAGCCTCCAGCCAATGGTGTAGTATAAGCCTTTTGTATGAAAGTATGGCTATATGTAGAAAGGCTCGTCCCCCTCTAGTCACTGGATGGTCTGAGAAGTTATGAAACACCCATAACATTTTGTCCATCGGTAAGTCCACACCCAAGATTTCCCTGATCCACCCCTTGACGTCCTTCCATTTTGCTTGTATCTGTGTGCAGTCCCAAATCCCATGAAACATATCGGGTCTGTTTACCCCACACTTTGGACACGTCGTCCTTCTGTCTAGTGTAGTCGACATATTTGGGATATTAAACCCTAAGATAGCTCTATGGATTAATCTATAATGGGTGTCTCTCCATCTCTCATTCAGCACATGTTTACGTAAAGCATTCCACCCTTCTAGTATTACCTCTCCTACCCCTTCTCCTAACAGTCTCCTTTCCCATCCCTTAAATAGACACGTAGGTCCTGAAGGGAGCAGCCAACGCCTCAGCACTGAGTAGAGAGAAGATATGGTGGCAGGGGGTGCTTGTTGAGACATAAGATCATCCAACACCGAGGGTTGACACTCTCCCCCAACGTCTCGCAACCTCGCCAACACATGATGTTTTATCTGAGCATATTGCAAGACATGAGTTGAGTCCAGATGCCAAGTCTCCATCACCTCCCCGACCGTCATCCACCTCCTGTCAGAGAACTTTATCAGATCTTGAAGCGTATTAATTCCCTGTTCTCTCCATTTTCGGAATAGGGCATTGTCTCTCCCCTGGGGAAAGTCTGGGTTGTCCCACAACGGTGTGTATTTTGTTGTTCTCCAAGCTAACCCCAGTTTACACCTAACCGCCTTCCATGCTGCCCTAGTGTCTCTAAATAGAACTGATTAATATGCGGGTCCAGAACCCTCCTGGAGCCTGTAAGACTGCCCCCAACCTCCACGGCGCGCAACATTGCCCCTCCAATTCGCAGTCAGAGTACGTACTCGTGCCCCTCAACCAGTCTATCACATGTCGGAAGACACAAGCCAAGTTGTACCCACGTATATTGGGAAAGGCCAAACCCCCTTCGTCTTTGGAGAACATCAGCGTGCGCAGCTTGATTCGGCTTCTCCTCCCCCTCCATAAAAACCTGGAAAAAGCCCTATTAAGTCTTTCTATATCTGTATGTCTCAATAAAAGTGGGATCGTCTGTAGAGGGTACAGTAGGCGTGGGAAACTGACCATCTTAATAAGATGAACTCTACCCAGCAGAGACAGTGGCAGGGCTTTCCATCTCTCCAACTCGCGTTCAATTTTCATTATAATGGGGGGAAAATTCTTACGATAAATTTCTGTGGCATCTGCACCCATCACTATTCCCAAATATTTAATCTCTTTAGTTGCCACTTTTATACCTTGGTATGTGCCCCGTCGCCACTTATCCTGTAAGACTCGTCTACCATTCTCAGTTAGAGGCAGGATCTCACATTTTGTTAAGTTCAGGTGGAACCCTGAAATCCTGTGGAACGTCTCGAATCTCTCCAGCACCCCCCAGGTCTCCAGCCGGGTTTGCCATATACAATATGATGTCATCGGCAAACAAATTTGATTTTAAAATCGTGTTTCCCACTTTAATGCCTGAGAAGCTATCAGGCCCATTGAGGAACCTGGAGAGAGGCTCCGACGGCCAGGTTAAACAAAAGCGGCGACAGGGGACACCCTTGGCGCGTCCCTCTTTCAAGTTTGACTGGATCTGACAGAAACCCCGGAGTATGTACACGGGCCCTGGGATTGTCATATAGTGCCCCCAAAAATCTCCTAAAGCTTCCTGTGAACCCCATCCTATCGAGGACTCTCTCCAGCCATGGCCATCCCACACTGTCAAAAGCTTTCTCAGCGTCTAGGACGACCATGGCTGGAGTCCCCTCCCCCTCCCCCCCCCTTCTGTCCACCCAAGCGGACTGCCTCCAGTACCATTATGGCTCTTCTCACATTACTGACAGCCGCTTTTCCCCTAACAAAACCAGTCTGTTCTTTCCCTAGCCATCGCGGCATAAAAACCGCCAGGCGATCCGCCATTATCTTAGACAATATCTTTAAATCCTGATTGATTAAGGAGATTGGGCGAAACGCAGCCGGGTCATCCGACACTTTTTCTCCCTTTGGAAGGAGCTTAATATAGGCTGTATTCAAGTGCTCAGGAATCCCTTTGCCCTTCAAGAAAGCATTATACATGGCTTTCAGGTGCGGGGTAACTTGATCACTCAGGATTTTGTACAAACTGGCCCCAAACCCATCAGGACCCGGAGCTTTATGTATATTTAACCCCTTGATAACACTTTTCACCTCCTCTTCTGAAATATCTCTATTCAGTTCTTCCATTTCCTCCTCCGTGACAGATGTCATCCCCACCTCCTCCAGCCATTGTTGGCCCAATGTCGGGTCGTTCGAACGTCTACCATAAAGGGTCTTATAGTATTCGCCCAGAATGGTGTTAATCTCCTTGGGGTTGGAGGTGGGAATCCCATCCACATTTTTAATAGATGTTATTTGGGACGTAGAACTCCTACCCTTAGACAAGTGAGCCAATAATCGCCCGGCTTTGTCCCCATATTTATGTAACTCCGCATCCCGTGCCGATTTGCCCATGGCTTCCCTTCTCCGAGCCCACGCATCAAACTGGCGCTTCGCCTCTAACCAACCCCTTTTATTGGTTTCAGTCGGGTTTTGGTGATATTTCTTGTACTCTTCCCTCACCTGCCTGCTAGTCGATAGATAATAGTTTTGAGCTTTTTTTTTGAGTGCCGCTGCATGCGCTATTACCCTCCCCCTTAGTACCGCCTTGGCCGTCTCCCAGAATAGTGTAGGGTCCAAAGTGTCCGGCGGGTTGCAGAGTACGTAGTCGGTCCACCATTCCCCCATAAGCCTGGCGAAGTCTTAATCTGTCTGCAAATAGTGGGGGAGTCGCCAGATCAGGTCAGAACCCCTCGGGAATGTTTCACTTAGTGTCACTGCCACCGGGCTGTGGTCTGAGATTACTAAATCCAAAATGTCAGTGTCCGTGACCTTCGTCAATAAATCACGGCTGACCATTACCAAATCGATTCTGGACCACGAGCCATGTGGATGCGAGAAATGAGTAAATTGGCGGTCCAATGGATGCTGGAGTCGCCAAATGTCATGAAGGCCTAAATCCTCCACCAATTCCCGGAAAGGTCCCGCCCTCATCCCCCGACCCCACTCACTCCAATTCCTTTTGGGCCCGTCCTATCTTCTGACACCTCCAGGACATCATTCATATCCCCTCCCAAAATTAGATTGTTCAGATTAGTTCCCATCAATTTTTCTCCTATCATTCCAAAGAAGGTGTTTCTGTCCGTGTTGGGTGCATAAATATTGTGTATATCTAGTGTCCCACTGGGAGTCTCAAGAACCACCTGCACATGTCTCCCTTCATCATCATGTTGGCAATGAATCAATTTGTGAGGGAAACCTTTACTCACCAGTGTGAGGACCCCTGCCTGTCGACCCTTTGCTCCAGACCCATAAACCTCCCCTACCCATAGTCTATTCATCCTGAATATGTCCTGTTGGGGTAAGTGTGTTTCCTGTAAGAGCGCTATGTCGTCCCTCAGTCTCTTGAGGTGTCGCAGCACCATCATCCGTTTCTCTGGGGATTTTAGTCCCTTAATGTTCCAGGAAACAATCTTAACCATTATCCAGAAAAGAGAACATTTCAGTAGTTGTCAAGCACCCCTCAGGCAACACATCCCACAGTAAGCACAAGATATCTTCAATACAAAACGAGTAGCAGATTTGACATTTCAACATTCCCAACTTGTTCCCCCACGGCCAACCTGTCTGGCCATAAAAACAAAGCCCCCCCCATTCCAGTAACTTCAACTTTAAAATAGCTACTAAGTCTCTTCCCCCTCCCCTGCCCTGTCCCGCTCCCCCCCTCCCCCTTTTCCCCTCAGAATACCAAAACATCATACGACTCCCTTTTTTTCCAACACGGATACCTCCTCCACCCACCAACCTAGCCCTTGCTAGTACATCATATTATATAACTTTCCCCCTTGATCTCCACTAAACTCAACTAGTCTCAACTCTAGATGGCTTTGTAGCCACCATGCAGTCATCTCACTCCCCACAGTCAATATATATAAATGTATGCAGCCTATGTCCAGAGAAGATAAACACTAACAACGTCCCCCCTTCCTTCAAGCAGGGGCTTCAGTCAAAATCGCCGATTCTCCTCTCGGTGAGTCTCCTCCGTCCCTTCGCCCTGATGGCGAAAGACGGGGTGACCTCATGAATGCCCGCATCGCCTCGTCCGGGTCCCTCCATCTCCGAAAAGAGCCGTCTTCTCCTCTTGTTCTAAGTATGGCTGGGTACTGGAGCTGGAACTGGACACCTCTCCTATACAGCATGGTACAGACATCACTGAATGCTCTCCGTTGTCGTGCCACTAGAGCTGAGAAGTCCTCATGGAGGACCACTTTGTGTCCCAGAATCTCCAGAGGGCGCCTCCTTGCCCTAAATGCCCGCAAAATCCTGTCCTTGTCTTTGTAGTTGAGATACTTGGCTATAGCCTGTCTCGGGCCTCTGGACAGTTGACCATTCCGGGGGTCCCTCTCACCAGAGGAATCTCCCCGGGCAGGTCCCCTTGGGGGTCCCAGCCTGTGTGCTCTCTCCACTTTACACAACCCCGCAATGCCCAGGGCTGCAGGGATATCTGTCTCAAAAATAGTGTCCAATTGCTGGGGTGATATAGCTTCAGGCAACCCAGTGAGGCGCAGATTATTTCTTCTTGATCTATTTTCTAGATCCTCTAGCTTGTCAGACATCCATCCATTTCTTTTCTGCATCTCTTCCAGCTCCTGCTCCTTTACATTCAGCCTGTCCTCCAGGTCTGATACCCTCTGTTCGAGGTGGTCAAGCCTGCTTGCATGTCTGGCAGTAGTCTCTCTAATGTCCTCCAGTGCATCTCTCACTGCCTCCCTCACCGCTGCTGTTATATCAGCCCTGAGGGATTCAAATGCCTCTTTGGCCCCCATAGCACTGTCCTGTGGCTGGCCGGACTTCACTGCACCACCGCTGGCTGCTCCTGTGCACCCTCCTTTAGGCTGCCCCTGTGTACCTTTGCTGCCGTTTTCTTTGCGCTCCATTCTCTGAGGCTGTGGGGAGTCCTGGGGGCCGCGGTCTTTCTTCTTTCCCGCCGCTGTCTGTGCGGCCACCGCCATCTTGCTTTTGCCCGCCTGCTGAGGTGGCGGTCGTGGAACAGATCGCTGGCCGCCTCCTCCGCTACGCAGCCAGTGATCCACGGTGCCAAAGCGCTGCGGGGACCTCCGTGCACCGTCCAGGGCTCGAAGCCTACTCGCTGGGGGTCTTTTTTTGCCGTTCTAGGGCTGGCTGGCGCCGGGAGCTCCTCACCCCCGTGTATCCACGATGGCGCCGGGCCCGGAAGTATTCTGAACTGCCTTTTGATTTTAAACACCTCCAGTTTGTAGTTCGACTGACATTTTCAGTGTTTATTAACAAGGCTCAGGGACAGTCCTTGACAGAAGTTGGAATCAAGTTTTTTTTTAAGTATGCCTGCCTAACAGGGCTTGTAGCAGTGCTTGTATTGTATCTACTGTAGCCTGCCCGCTGCCAGTGACCGCCACTGTATTTATTCTGGTGCCGTAGATGTATGGTAAGCTGCCGGCCAATCAGAGGCCTGCAGCTGCCAGCCAATCAAAGACCAGCAGCTAACGTCAGCGCATGACATTACATGCAGGCCTCTGATTGGCCGATGGATGTTGGCTTCTGATTGGCCAGTGGTTTACCATACATCTACAGCAAATGAACTAGAGAGCTCAGTGTGGTGCCGGAATATGGAGAAAAGGTGTGTGTATTTTTTTTTTGCAGATACTGTAATGGGGATATTGGTGGCTGCATGGGGATGATGGGGAAATTGAGGGCTGCAAGAGTATGGTGAGGATATTGGGGGCTACAAAGGGATAGTGGGGATATTGGTGTCTGCAAGTAGCTGATGGAGATATTGGGGACTGCAAGGGGATAGTAAGGTCTGCAAGGGGATGATGGGAATATCGGGGGCTGCAAGGGGATGATAGGGATATTGGGGGCAGTATGTGGATGATGGGGATCATGGAAAAATAAGACACCCCCTGAAAATAAGACCTAGCCCGAAAGTAATATCAGACACTGTCTTATTTTTGGGGACACTGGGTATGAAAATCTCTCTGCACATTTCAGTCCATGTAGGCGTTATGCTTTTCCAGACATTGCCATGCTGTGGTCCTCATGAGAATTTATAAAGGAGGCTTTATTGAAAATGTATTCAGTGACGTTGATAATTTTCCTTTTTAACCTGCATGAGGATGTTCCCACTGAGATCAGTTTTGTACTTTGCCAAATCTCCAAGGGATTTGAAATTTTACAGATTGTTAGAAGAATAGCAAAGAGGTGTCTTAGTAGCTTTGGGGTTTGTGTGGCTGCTGCTTCACTGACAGTCATGTCCCAGTATGCATCATTTACCAGAAGTTCTTGTCTTTGGTAAGTTTCCCTGAATGTTTCACAGACATGGCCTCTGACAGTCTTTAGGTCAGAAAAAAATGTTGGGCCCTTGACAACATGAAGTAACATGTGCAGGTAGAAGCACTTTGCATAAACGGATGAACAGTGTAGACGCCACCAAGGGTATCATTAGCTTTGATCCCAGGGTGGTCTTTTTCTGAAGGCATTCCAAATGTAGTACTTCAGTAGATCACAGTAGATAATTGTTTTTGCAAATGTATGAAGGCGGGCTTATGCAGGCAGACACATTATGAAGATGTGGAGCAAACTTTAGGGGCAGAGACATATGCATCCATGCAGACCAGCGAATTATGAAGGGGTGGGGCTAACCAGAGGGAGTGGAGCTACACAGACTGGCACATTATGAAGGGGATGGGGCTAACTGGAGGAGACGGCGCTATGTGTGGACATACATACACACATACATACATACACTCAGCTTTATTTACTAGCTTTTTTTACACTGTTCACCTTGTGGAATAAGTGATTAGGCAGCTTTATTCGTCAAGTCGGTACAATCACACTGATATCAGATTTATATATAAACTTTTTTAGGTTTTGCAACTATTATTCTAAAATGCTTTTTTTGCAAAATAAAGGTGTTGTGTGCATCACCGAATTTGAAGGCTATAGTTTTTTTTTTTTTGCTAAAAGAGACATGTGAGCACCCGTTTTGGATTTTTATTGGTACAATTTTGGGCCACATAATGTTTTTTGATCACTTTGTATTCCGCCTTTTGTGAGGCAGAATCAAGATGAAACAGAAATTCAGGATTGTTTTCCACCATTTATCTACTTATAATTGCCTTAATGCCACTTCCGTCTGAGGCCAAAATCGCGCACCAGCACTCATTGGCCGCCGCTAGCTGCGGCGACCAATGAACGCAGCTTATGCAAAACAGCTGCGCATAAGGGTCCGCGGCCAGCCAGCCGGGAGATGACCGTCGTCAGCTGGTCATCTCCCGGCTGCTCATCTGCGGTAGTACCCGAGCGGGATTCAGTCCACTCGCCAAGCTGCGCTACTGCGGCGACCAATCAGTGAAGCAGCGCGGCTTGGTGGGAAATATGAATCCCGCGCCGTGATTGGTCGCCACTCTCAGCAGCGACCAATCAACGGCACGGGATTCATATTTTCCGCCAAGCCGTGCCGACCAATCAGAGAAGTAGCATGGCTTAGCACGCGGTTTGAATGCCGCATCTCTCATTGGTCGCCACGGCATTCAAACCGCGCACCAAGCCGCGCGCCGCATGTCTCATTGGTCACTATTTGGTCCAATGAGAGACGCGGAATTCAAACCGCATGCCAAGCCGCGCTAATTCTCTGATTAGTCGCCCCAGCGACCAATGAGTGAAGCGGCCGGACTTGGCGGAAAATATGAATCACGTGCCGCTGATTGGTCGCCGCTCTCAGCAACGACCAATCAGTGGCACGGGATTCATATATCCCGCCAAGCCGCTGTGCTGTGCTGATTGGTCGCTGCGGCCACGTCGACCAATCAGAGAAGTAGCGCGGTTTGGCGCGTGGTTTGAATGCTGCGTCTCTCATTGAAATATGAATCCGCGCCGCTGATTGGTCGCTGCTCTCAGCAGCGACCAATCAGCGGTGCGGGATTCATATTTCCCGCCAAGACGCACCACTTCGCTGATTGGTCACTGCGGCCGCAGCGACCAATCAGAGAAGTAGCACGGCTTGCCCGCGGTTTGAATGCTGCGTCTCTCATTGGTCGCCAATGAGAGACATGGAATTCAAACCGCGCGGCAAGCCACGCTATTTCTTTGGATAGTCGCTGCGGCCGCAGCTTGGCAGGATTCATGATTGGTTGCCGCTCTCAGCCGCGGTGACCAATGAGAGACGCGGCATTCAAACCGCGCACCAGCACGTGCCGCGTCTCTCATTGGTCGCCGTAGCGACCAATGAGAGACGCAGAATTCAAACCATGCACCAAGCCGCGATAATTCTCTGATTGGTCGCCGCGGCCGCAGCGACCAATCAATGAAGCGGCGTGGTTTGGCGGGAAATATGAATCCCGTGCCACTGATTGGTTGCTGCTGAGAGTGGCGACCAATCAGCGAAGCGGCGCGGCTTGGCGGGATATATGAATCCCGCGCCGCTTCACTGATTGGTTGCTGCGGCAGCGCCGAGCAATCAGAGAAGTAGCGCAGGTTAGCATGCGGTTTGAATGCCGCATCTCTCATTGGTTGCCACGGTATTCAAACCGCGCGCAAAGCCGCATGCCGCATCTCTCATTGGTCACTATTTGGTCCAATGAGAGACGCGGAATTCAAACCGCGTGCCAAGCTGCGCTAATTCTCTGATTGGTCGCCGTGACCACAGCGACCAATCAGCGAAGCGGCGCGGCTTGGCGGGAAATATGAATCACGTGCCGCTGATTGGTCGCCGCTCTCAGCAGCGACCAATCTGCGATGCGGATTCATATTTCCCGCCAAGCCGCGCCCCTTTGCTGATTGGTCGCTGCGGCCATGGCGACCAATCAGAGAAGTAGCGTGGCTTGGCACGCAGTTTGAATGCCGCGTCTCTCAGCAGCGACCAATCAGCATCATGGGATTCATATTTCCCGCCAAGCCACGCCGCTTCACTGATTGGTCACTGCGGCTGCATTGACCAATCAGAGAAGTAGCGCGGCTTGGCGCGCGGTTTGAATTCTGCGTCTCTCATTGGTCGCTACAGCGACCAATCAGAGACACTGTGCACGGCTTGGTGCGCGACTTGAATGCCGCGTCTCTTAGCAGCGACCAATCAGCGGCACGGGATTCATATTTCCCGCGCGCCACGCCACTCGCTGATTGGTCGCTGCGGCCGCGGAGACCAATTAGAGAAGTAGCGCGGCTTGGCGCGTGATTTGAATTCTGCGTCTCTCATTGGTTGCTACCAATGAGTGAGGCGGCGTGCGGCTTGGCGCGCGATTTGAATGCTGCGTCATAGTGTGATGCAGTTCAATCCTGTCTACAAGGCTGTCAGTCAGTGTGACAAACTTCTCTCCTGTCTACAAGGTCTGTCAGTAGTGTGAAAAACTTCACTCCTGTCTACAAGCCTGTCAGTCAGTGTCACGAACTTTACTTCTGTCTACAAGGCTGTCAGTCAATGTGACACAGTTCACTCCTGTATACAAGGCTGTCGGTCAGTGTGACGAACTTTACTCCTGTCTACAAGGCTGTCAGTAAGTGTAACGCAGTTCAATCCTGTCTACAAGGCTGTCAGTGTCACAAGCTTCACTCCTGTCTACAAGGCTGTCAGTCAGTGTCACGAACTGTACTCCTATCTACAAGGCTGTCAGTCAGAGTGACGCAGTTCACTCCTGTCTACAAGGCTGTCAGTCAGTGTGACGCAGTTCAATCCTGTCTACAATTCTGTCAGTGTCACAAGCTTCACTCCTGTCTACAAGGCTGTCAGTCAGTGTGACGCAGTTCACTCCTGTCTACAAGGCTGTCAGTCAGAGTGACGCAGTTCAATCCTGTCTAGAAGGCTTTCAGTCAGTGTCACAAACTTCACTCCTTTCTGCAAGGCTGTCAGTCAGTGTGACGAACTTCACTCCTGTCTACAAGGCTGTCAGTCAGCTTGACGCAGTTCAATCCTATCTACAAGGCTGTCAGTCAGTGTGATGCAGTTAACTCCTGTCTATAAGGCTGGCAGTCAGTGCCACAAACTTTACTCCTGTCTACAAGGCTGTCAGTCAGTGTGACGAACTTCACTCCTGTCAACAAGGCTGTCGGTCAATGCATTATTCATTGCATTATTCTTAAATCTTCATAAATAACCTACATACACATTCTAGAATACCCAATGCGTTATAGTTGTGTCATAAAATAATAAGACAGCTTTATTCGTCATGTCAGTAGAATTACCTGATTCATATAGTTTATGTTTTGCCCTTTTCACACCATACAATTTTGCAAAAAAAAAAAAAAGAAAAATGCTTTTGCATTGATGTATTCTGAGCGCAGTCGCTTTTTTATTTTTCTGATGATGGAGCTGTGTGGTGGCTTGTTTTTTGCAAGACATGATGATATTTCCAGTAATACCATTTTTATTTACATGAAACATTTTGATCACGTCTTATTCCGCTTTTTTTGGTAGTATAATAAAAATGCATAATTTTTTGCCATTTTTTTACACTGTTCACTCTAAGGATGAAAGTGTGTGAAAGTTTTATAGAGCAGGTTGTTCCGGACACAGCAATACAAAATATGTGTACTTTTTTGTTTATTTCTTTTTTTACATAAATATATGTGTTTATTGGTATTATATTTTTTTGCTCCTCATTTTTGTGTTTGGTTTTATATTTTTAAAATTTTTTTACTCTTTTTAACTTAGTTGCTTTACTGCTCCTAACAGTGAGTGTCGTGTCATGGCTGTGACATCAACCAGAGATTCAACGGCGATCGGGCAGACCCAGCTATTGTGCCTGCGTGATTGCCATAACATACTGGTACATCCTTGATCATTAAAGGGGTTGTCCAGGCTTTTGCTATAATTCATATGTGTATCTAGGCAGTTTGTAATATACATCCTGTAAACATTTTGCATAGTTACCTAGATATCACATATTTGCGGCAGCCAGAGAACGTCCAGGGGGCGTGTTTGCATTGGAGCCTGCATGTAACTGGGAAACTGGTCATTTCCTTTCAGTCTTCTACAAACACGTCCCCTACCCCATTTTACACTATGGCCGGCCACTCCCTGAATCCTACAGGCCCTCGCCAGCCCCTGTAGTCACCACCCACCCTCATTGTACAGAGCAGTCCCCTGCTCCACTGACACACTGTGCCGAATCTGCTGCTGTGAATGCAATTCAGTACAGTGTGTCAGTGCAGTGGGGACCACTGCATGTGTGTGTGCTCACCCTGTGGTCTCTGTGCAGGGGAGCCGAGGTCCGCAGCCCATGACTCTGTGCTGTGGAGCCCGATGCTTCTCTCAATACCTCCCATACCATAGAGCACAGAGCCAGTGGAGCGGTCTTCTCTATTCCGCAGCCACTCGCCCTATGGTATGATAGGTATGGAAAGAAGCATTGGGCTCCACAGCACAGAGCCCCGGCTGTGGACCTCGGCTCCCCTGCACAGAGACCACAGGGTGAGCGCAAACACATGCAACGGTCCCCACTGCACTGTCACACGGCGCCGAATTGCCTTCACAGCTGAGGATTTGGCACATTGTATCAGTGGAGCAGGAGACCACTGTATGCAATGGTGGTGACATTAGGGGCTGGAGAGGGCCTGTAGAAGCCCTGGGCATGGCTGACCATAGTGTAGACTGGAGTTTTCTATTTCCATGCAGGTTCCAATACAAACACGCCCCCTGGACATTCCCTGGCTGCCGCAAATATGTGATATCTAGGTAACTATGCAAAATGTTGACAGCATGTATATTATAAACTGTCAACATTTCACAGCCTAGATACACATATTAATTATAGCAAAAGCCGGACAACCCTTTTAAGGCTCAGACAACTAGGACATACCCAGTATGTCCAATATTACAAATAGATTAAAGGAAGGCAACAATTAGTTGTCACTTCACTTTCTATGTATTTGGAAAAATCTCTTACATCTAGATGACCAGAGAGCTGCTACTCTCTGTCTTCCTCTGGATGTATGTGATATGTCTGAAAGCTGGGAGAGTGAAGTGGCTGCCGTAATCACGTGGCATTACACACGACAGTGCCAACATCACAGAAACAGCGTTGACTCCAGAGGTGAGTATAATGGTGGGTTTACACACACCAATTATCTGTCCAACTTCTGCCCAACTTGTGGTTGCAGTGAAATCATGGACACATAGTTCCATTTTAAAACAGCACAAAATGGAGCAATGTGTCCATGATTTCACTGCAACCAGCAAGTTGGTCAGAAGTTGGACAGATAAGTTGGGGGTGTGTAAACCCATTAGTTTTATTATTTGAAAATAGGGAAACAAAGGATTGACAAGGGTTATCCAAGTAGTGGGCAACTCCTTTAAAAGTGTGAGTATGCAAAAGAGAGCTGTGATAAAAAGATGCAGGAGAGGACTAGAGGAGTGCTGGAAATGGTAGAGAGGTGGGGGTTTGGTAACTTTTAATACACTCATTGCACACACATTACTGACTGATAACAAAGGGGGACATTTTAAAAAAATGGCAGTGCCTCTTTTTTGTCTGATAAAAAATCAAACAAAAATAAAATATTTCTAAGTGTGCCAAGTCTGATTTAAGGGACTGCAAAAATTACATGTGTAGCAATTTCTACTCTAATATTGGATTCATTCCCTTTATTATTGCTTTATTTATTACACTGATTGAAGAGTTATCTAAAAGTCAGAAAGCTAACAGCGGAAAGTATGACTGCCATTTACAGTAGATTCTATCTATCGTTGTGACTGCAGGTACACTACCAACGGCACCTTTGCATGGTATATTATTCTATAATACATTACATTGTAAAAATTCACAGACTATTGTATTCAAATCGAACATAGTGATACTCACAAAATGGCACCTGGAAAACAATGGTTTGTACAGATTATATTCGATTCCTTTGCAAATGCACCAGAGGAAGCTCATCTGGTTAGACGAGTAACTTACCCATTTAGGATCAGTTCACAGTGAGCTTATGGGAATAAAAAAATGACGAGTTTTTCATGTGGAAGCTGTTATCAGGAAACACTTCTTTTTTGATATCTATAGAAATTTTTCCATTTCTTAATCATTTTAAAACATTTTTTTACCATGAAGCGTTTCTTTCTCTTTTTTTATTTGACAGTGCTAGTTTGGAGTGGATTCCATCAGGACTTGATTCAACAACTGCCATTTTAAAGAACTTCTTCAGGAAAAAAACTAAAAAAATTCCTCCTATATACAGCAAAATGGATTTCTCAGAAAATGTATAGGATGACTTTGATTGGACCTGTTGAAGATCACCTGAGAGCAAAACAATCGTAGTCCTATGAGCGCAGCCCGCATCCTCAGGTACGCCTGCATGTTATCCTTGTCACAGTAATAAAGTTGATGGAGATGACTATGTTGAAAGCTGCTCTTTTCTTATATGGATGAGTTTGGTAAGTGGTTTTAAAGTGTTTTTGAGTACAGGATTTAAAAAAAAAAAAAACTTGGTGTGGACATAGTCCATAGTAAATGAGGGGGATAAAACTGGCATTTATAATGGTCAAGATGCAGAATCTGACCCTGTTTATGGCCATATTACACTTTAATAACAGTGGTCACAGAGATGGAACTTTTCTGTGTTTCAAAAAAGGAAACTGCATATGGGATGTCATAGCGGAAAAAGCTAATGCTCACCTAGCAAAATCCCGTCTTTTTCACTCTATTTTTGGAAATCAGAGATAGTGGGGAATTGGATTTTTCATTAAATCTCAAATTAATATTAAAATAAAAATGCGGTATATATTTTAGCAATATAATATTATTAATACTACACATATAATAATAATCATCATCATATATTAAAGCACTTCTCCAGTGTTTTTTTTAATTTCAACGTTGAAGTAGTGGTTTAAGGGCAGGGACACACTGTCCGACAGAAATCCGAGTTTGACGGAGGAGACTCTAAAAGGTCTGGAGCAGTGACCCTGAACAGCCTCTCCCTCTATGGACGGGGAGTCTGGAGCTGCACAAAAACACAAGAAGCTGACAGTCCAGTCCAGATAGGGAGAAGCCATTCAGGTCACTGCTCCAGCCCTTTCAGCAGGGATGTCGCTATGCATTAAGAATCGGGGCTACAGCCCCGATTCTTACGCATAGAGCCCCGAATCTCGCCGGCGGTCAGGGGCACCCAAGCCATCTGCTGCAGGACAGCGTCTCCTGCCCTGCATCCTCCGATAGCTGTGGGACAGTGGGCGCTGTTAATGTGCCCCTGATAGTTGGCCCCCGGGAGTCCCCCTGTGTGCTGCTACGGCCCCCTCTCCTCTCACTCCTAACCTGTCACTGTGTGCAGCTATGTGGCAGACGCTCTGAGCTGCTGGAGGACTACAGGTCATAGATGTCAGCTCCAGGCTCAGTGCAGATGGGCATGTGAATCACATGCCCTTCTGCACTGAGCCTGGGGCTGAAGTCTATGATCTCTAGTCCTCCAGCAGCTCAGAGATGATCGCGTCTGCCACATACTAGCTGCATGCAGGTTAGGAGTGAGAGGAGAGGGGGTCCCCCAGCACACAGGGAGCCGGGCCCCCCAGAACACAGGAGCCTGGCCCCCCCAGCACACAGGGAGCCTGGCCCTCCTCCAGCACATAGGGAGCCTGGCCCCCCCAGCACACAGGGAGCCTGCCCCCCAGAACACAGGGAACCTGGCCCCCCCAGCACACAGGGAGCCTGCCCCCCAGAACACAGGGAGCCTGGCCCCCCAGCACACAGGGAAGCCTGGCCCCCCCAGCACACAGGGAGCCTGCCCCCCCAGCAACACAGGAGCCTAGCACCCCAGCACACAGGGAGCCTGCCCCCCAGAACACAGGGAGCCTGGCCCCCCCAGCACACAGGGAGCCTGGCCCCCCCAGCACACAGGGAGCCTGGCCCCCCCCAGCACACAGGGAGCCTGGCCCCCCCAGCACACAGGGAGCCTGCCCCCCAGAACACAGGGAGCCTGGCCCCCCCAGCACACAGGGATCCTGGCCCCCCCAGCACACAGGGAGCCTGGCCCCCCCAGCACACAGGGAGCCTGACCCCCAGATCACAGGGAGCCTGGCCCCCCCAGCACACAGGGAGCCTGCCCCCCAGAACACAGGGAGTCTGGCCCCCCAGCACACAGGGAGCCTGGCCCCCCCAGCACATAGGGAGCCTAGCCCCCCCAGCACACAGGGAGCCTGGCCCCCCCAGCACACAGGGAGCCTGTCCCCCAGAACACAGGGAGCCTGGCCCCCCCAGCACACAGGGAGCCTGCCCCCCCAGCACACAGCGAGCCTGGTCCCTATGTCAGGAACAAAACACAGCGCCCAGGGGCCCACAGCAGAGGGACCCCCGGGGCTGCTCTGTGTTCCTGGAGCTGCACTGTGTGCCCATGGCTGAGCTGTGTGCCCTGGCTGCGCTGTGTGCCCGGGCTGCGCTGTTGCCCGGGCTGCTCTATGTGCCTGGAGCTGCGCTGTGTGCCCTGGCTGCACTATGAGCCCGGGCTGCGCTGTGTGCCTGGCAGCTCTGTGTGCCTGGAGCTGCACTGTGGTGCCTGGAGCTGCGCTGTGTGCCCTGGGCTGCGCTGTGTGCCCGAGGCTGCGCTGTGTGCCCGGGGTTGCGCTGTGTGCCTGGGCAGCTCTCTGTGCCTGAGCTGCGCTGTGTGCCCGGGCTGCGCTGTGTGCCCTGGCTGCACTATGTGCCCGGGGCTGCGCTGTGTGCCTGGCAGCTCTGTGTGCCTGGACTGCGCTGTGTGCCCTGGGCTGCGCTGTGTGCCCTGGGCTGCGCTGTGTGCCCGAGGCTGCGCTGTGTGCCCGGGGCTGTGCTGTGTGCCTGGGCAGCTCTCTGTGCCTGGAGCTGCGCTGTGTGCCTGGAGCTGCGCTGTGTGCCCTGGGCTGCGCTGTGTGCCCGGGGCTGCGCTGTGTGCCCGAGAGCTGCGCTGTGTGCCTGGAGCTGCTCTGTGTGCCCGGGGCTGCTCTTTGTGCCCGGGGCTGCGCTGTGTGCCTGGGGCTGCGCTGTGTGCCCATGGCTGAGCTGTGTGCCCTGGGCTGAGCTGTGTGCCCTGGGCTGCGCTGTGTGCCCGGGGCTGCGCTGTGTGCCCGGGGCTGCGCTGTGTGCCCGGGGCTGCTCTGTGTGCCTGGAGCTGCGCTGTGTGCCCTGGGCTGCACTATGTGCCCGGGGCTGCGCTGTGTGCCTGGGCAGCTCTGTGTGCCTGGAGCTGCGCTGTGTGCCCTGGGCTGCGCTGTGTGCCCGAGGCTGCGCTGTGTGCCCGGGGCTGTGCTGTGTGCCTGGGCAGCTCTCTGTGCCTGGAGCTGCGCTGTGTGCCTGGAGCTGCGCTGTGTGCCCTGGGCTGCGCTGTGTGCCCGGGGCTGCGCTGTGTGCCCGAGGCTGCGCTGTGTGCCTGGAGCTGCTCTGTGTGCCCGGGCTGCTCTTTGTGCCCGGGCTGCGCTGTGTGCCTGGGGCTGCGCTGTGTGCCCTGGGCTGCGCTGTGTGCCCGGGGCTGCGCTGTGTGCCCTGGACTGCGCTGTGTGCCCTGGGCTGCGCTGTGTGCCCTGAGCTGCGCTGTGTGCCCGGGGCTGCGCTGTGTGCCCGAGGCTGCTCTGTGTATCCAGGGCTGCGCTGTTTATGTCTAGTGCCCACTGCTCTGCAGATCAGGTATTGTGTCCAGTGCTCAGCTATTCTGCTGCAGTTGTGTGCATGTGATGGCAGGGGCTGCAGAGCATTGCATCCCACCCCACCAGCCCTGCTCTGTGCACTGGCTGCTGCATTGCACTGAGCACAGGTGTAGACTGGAGGACTCTGCTGCCGCCGGTGGGCTCTGCTGTCTGTGCTCTGCTGTCCGGTGTTCTTTGCTGTCACTGTGTTCTGCTGTCAGTGGGCTCTGTTGTCTGTGCTCTGCTGTCCCTGTGCTCTGCTGTCCCTGTGTTCTGCTGTCATTGGGCTCTGCTGTCTGTGCTCTGTCATCCGGTGTGCTTTGCTGTCACTGCAAGAGAAGAATAGTTGTGCCAACTGTGCATTTTTTTTTGCTGCGGATAATGTGTGTTTTTGTTTTAATTTCGGTTCCAGACTCTACCAGATTAATGTTTCTGGGAGAGATGGCGATAGAGAGAGAAAAAAAGAGAGCAAGCGAGTGCACAGAAAGGAAGGAGATCGGGGAGAGAGACAGTGTACAAGGGGAGACTGGCACAGAGAGGGAAAACAGCACACATGGGGGAGAGACATCATACAGGAAAGAGACAGACGCAGGGGAGAGGCACAGCGCACAGGAGGAAACGGGCACAGAGAGATGAGACAGCACACACGGGGGAGAGACATCATACAGGGAAGAGACACAGCACACAGGGGGGAGACAGGCACAGGGCGGGGAGACACAGTGCACAGTGGAAGACAGGCTCAGAGAGGGATTATATTTGTGCGGAATATATATATATATATACAACCAGTATGTGTTAAAGGGGCCCGAGCCCCGGATGTTTTTTGACCCTAGCAACGCCCCTGCCTTTCAGAGTATCCTCCGTCATACTCGGATGAGTGTGTCCAAGCCCTAAAGGGGTATTCCCATCCCAACGATCGTATCCATTAATATTAGCAAATACCTCCAATTAGAAATGTAGTATAGGTCTCTTGATTAGCTGTGATGTCACCTCATATGCAGGGCATTGCAGCTAAAGTATCCATGGTTACTATGGGTACCGTTACACGTTGCAACATTGCATGCAATTTCACTGGCAATTTGCTAGTTGCAGTGAAATCATGGACACATTGTTCTATTTTGTTGCCATGTACAAATGGAACAATGTGTCCATGATTTCACTGCAACCAGCAAATTGCAAGTGAAATTGCATGCAATGTTGCGACGTGTAATGGTACCCTACCACTCATAGGGCTTGGACACACTTTCCTAGTTACATCAGAGTTTGACTGAGGAGACTCTGAAAGGACTGGAGCAGTGACCCTGAACGGCCTCTCCCTCTCTGGACGGGGAGTCTGGAGCTGCACAAAAACACAATCAGCTGACAGCCCGTCCAGATAGGGAGAAACCTTTCATGGTCACTGCTCCAGCCCTTTCAGAGTCTCCTCAGTGAAACTCTGATGAGTGTGTCCGAACCATATAGTGATAGTTAGTTGATAGTGGTTGTAATCATGGATACCAAAGCTGCTGCAATGCTGTGTATATCAGGTAAGTGACATAGCTAATCAGAAGAACTATACTAGATATCTAATTGAAGGTATTTAGTAATATTATTAATTTCATACCTACTACATGTTTGTAGATAGGTATGGATAGGATCTTTGAGATGGGAATACCACATTACATGTAAGTCCCCTGACTGCTGTACTATATTTTCCTTCCGGTTGGTGTCCTGCGATTTGTGGCCTGCCAATAGCTTCAGTATGTCATGGAGTGAAAACTGTACATAGCTTCCGCTATCTATTCCAGACACTTTTGCACTCCAAGAGTCAAATAAGGGCTTGGACACACTTTCCTGGTTACATCAGAGTTTCACTGAAGCGACTCTGAAAGGGCTGGAGCAGTGACCCTGAACGGCCTCTCCCTCTCTGGACGGGGAGTCTGGAGCTGCACAAAAACACAAGCAGCTGACAGCCCTCTCCAGATAGGGAGAAGCCGTTCAGGGTCACTGCTCCAGCCCTTTCAGAGTCTCCTCAATGAAACTCTGAGGGTACCATCAGACCTGGAGATATCGCCGGCGATTTCTATGGCGACGCATGTGCGCGTGCATGTTTTTGCGTGTCGCCCAACGTCGCCTCTTTACACGTGGCGACAACTCAGGCGACGAATCGGCGATGAGCATAGCTGGAAGTTGCCTGTGTGTCGCCCAAGCCCCACGGGGGATCAAGTCGGTGGTGGACACTTCCGTGTCACACAGAGCAACCACATTAGCGATGTGGGTGTTGTTTTGTCCCGCGTCTCAGAGGTAGGCGTTAACATTATGTTGTGTGACGCCTCGAAGAAGTGTGATTGGTTGCAAAAAACACCAATTAACTGTGTCCTTGTTCGCAGCGTCACATCATAAAATGTAAGCATGCATGTGCTTATTGGCTCGGTGCTCAGTCAACTCTCGTGTGATGTGTCGCAGATTATTGCTATAGGCAGTGGCAACAAGGCAAAACATGGTGCTCGCGTGTCGAGTAATTGTATAGTGAAGCCGTATGGCGCTTGTATGTAATGTGTGTTGTGCCACTACGTTGGCTAATAAAATCACTCTTGTTTTGTTGGTGGGATAATATTGGAGCCTTGACCAAGTATATGTGTGCACAGATATTTGTGTGTGTTTGCAGTTATGTGGCACATATGTATTGTTCACGTAACATTTCCTTGTCCATGTATGTGTACAGAATATGTATAATGAAATACATGTATATGGAGGACAACACACACAGGCACCATACAGTGTCACTACAAAGGCTGTCCCTGGGTGCCGCCATTTTAGTATTCTGCAGGGGAAGGGAAAGCACCAGGAAGGCGGCGCCAAAAGATTGACAACGTTATGGCGAATGAACGCACGGGAGAGATGTCACATGTTGACGGGGGCCCAGAGGCGCAAAAGCCACAGAATTCACTGTATGCTTTTGCATCATATACTTTAAACAGCAAAGCTGCACACTACAGCGCTCTGATGCAGACATTAGTTGACATGTAATGACAATTGTGTTGGTGTTAACACACATTTTTGCCCGTCGCACATCTCTGCACTTTATGAACACAACCGCAAACACAGAGGCCACATCAAGGCGCTACTTTATAGCATGTACGCTCCTGGGTAATACACCTTTGGATGCACACATCATCAAATATGGCGCCGAGGAACAAGACTACCAATCGGAACGCTGGAGCTGCCACCAATCCACGCAGACCGGCAAAGGTAGTAACTACACCCATAAACGCCTATCGGAATGGTTTAGGCGATGTGTGCTGTTGCTCTTGACATCGCTAATGAGACGTTACACAGGGCGATCCGCACACATCGCCCAAGAATGGTCGCCTGGTTTCAGAGCTGTGATGTGAAACCAGGCGACCACTCAGATGTGTCGCCCTCGCCCATTTACATTAGGCGACGCTTTGGTGATGTCGCCGGCGATAGGCCACGCCTTAGCATCGCCATAGAAATCGCTGGCGATATCTCCAGGTGTGACGATACCCTGATGAGTGTGTCCGAGCCCTAACACTCATTTTTTTTTTAGCCCTGCCATGAACCCATAAAGCAGTTTACGGTGTACTAAGAAGAAATTACACAAAATTATTTTCTCTTGTTACCTTTGTGAAAATGCAAAATTTACATTCATTTTTTTCCTTCCACATTGCTTTAGTTTCTATGAAGCATTTCAAGGGTTAATCAACTTCTTGGATGTGGTTTTGAAACGTTTGAGGGATGCACTTTAAAGAATGATGTCTCTTTTGGGTATTTTTTTGACACAGGCCTTTCACAGTAACTTCAAATGTGATGTGGTCCCTAAAAAAGTGGTTTTATAAATTTTGTTGGAAAAGTTAAAAAAGCAACATCCTTTGAAGTGTTCCAGAGTTACTACCTCATAAGGTGACACTGGAAGGTGAAAACAGTCTCGAAGGTTATGGGGTTAACACTGAGTACATTAAATTCAGCCTATTAGTTCAGTCCATGAAAATAGTCATGGTATCCTGTGAAAAATACTTGCCCATCCCTGCTTTCAAGTGAAGTCACCTTTTCTATTTTTCTTTTGCTTTCGTTCTCTTTTGAAGAAATTGGGATACTTCAAACATACAAGAACATAAGTATCTTTGGATTAAAAACTAAAGTTTAAGAGACAAACACCTGCTCCAAAGTATCAGAAGGATCCAAGTAGGGGAGAAAAGTGAAGTTTATGATCTGAGCATGCATTTTCAGACTGCTTTCACTTATTGAAAAGTAGCCCAGCCCCTCACCCTGACGTGCTCTTCTCATTCTGTCTAATTCTGGATCCCAGATGGGAAGTAACAGTGCCTAAATGACAACAGAGGAACAGACACTCGTGGACGAAAGTGTTGACACCCTTGAAGTTGTACCAGAAAGTGAACTATTTCTCCCAGAAAATTATTACAAAAAAAGAAAAAATTGACATAATTTCACACAAAACCCCAAAAATTAGCCAGACGAAATTCTTGGCACTTTTCCAAAAGTGTAGGTAGACAACTTTGTTTCAAGCATCTGATGCTCGTTGAAACTCACCTGTGGCAAGTAACAAAGTGTGGGCAATATGAAAACCATTCCTGAAACCAGATAAAAGGGGAGAAGTTGACAAAATTTTTGCATTGTGTTTTTGTGTATGCCACTCTAAGCATGGAGAACAGAAAGAGTAGATGAGAACTGTCTAAGGACTTAAAGAGGACCTGTCACCAAACCAGGCATGGTGATCTAATTACAGCACTGAATGCAGCATGTCTGCTGTAAATACACTTAGAAAACTTACATCCTGCAGCCAGAAAGGAGGTGGCTAAGGCTGGAGCCGAAGGGCAGATTCACACCCCCTGCATGTTTAATCTGCCCACCTCCACCTCGCTGATGCCAATCATTGTCTCCTTTTCTGCAGCATAGTACACAGAGCTTATTTTAAAAATAGCGGCTTAGCCCCGCCCCTGCAGTGACGTCACCACTTATACCCGCCCTGCTCTATGGTTAACATAGAGCAGGGCGGGTATAAGCGGTGATGTCACTGCCGGAGACGGGGCGGCCGGCCTCCTGCTCTGACATCACCACCTTTCTCGGGGTACAGGGGGGCTCAAGGGCTGGGGGACCCCTTGCCTGGATGCAGCAGACATGCTGCATTCAGTGCTGTAATTAGATCACCATGCCTGGTTTGGTTACAGGTCCTCTTTAAGAGCAAAAATTATGGAAAAATATCAATAACTTCAAGGATACAAGTCTATTTCCAGAGATCTTGATGCTCCTTTGTCCACAATGTGCAACATAATCAAAAATAAAGTTTACAACCCATAGCACTGTTGGTTACCTCGCTGGAAGTGGACGGCAGACAAAAATTGATGAAAGATTACAGCGCAGATTAGTCTGAATAGGGAATAAGCCATGCCAGTGAAACTTCAAGGAAATTAAAGCTGTCTTGCAAGCTCAGGGTACATCAGTGTCAGAGCGAGCTAACTGTCGACATTTGAAAGAAATGAAACAATATGGAGACCTAGGAGGACCCCACTGCTAACACAGCGACATAAAAGCTAGACTGCAGTTTACCAAACTGTACATGAGTAAGCCACAATACTTCTAGGAAAGTGTCTTGTGGACAGATAAGACAAAGATAGAGCTTTTTCATTAAGCACATCATTCTATTGTTTAAACAAATATGAAATGAGACCTAAAAAGAAAATAACACAGTACCTACAGTCTGTCCTCAGCCTCCCCAGTGATATCAGCCTCCTCAGTGTTGTCTGCCCCAGCCTCAGTATCCTCAGCAGTGATGTTTCAGTCTCCAGCCTCTCCAGTGATGTGTCCCAGCCCCAGTCTCTCCAGTAATGTCTGCCTCCAGCCTTCCCAGTGATGTCTCTGTCCACAGCCTCAGCCTCCCCAGTGATGTCTCAGTCTCCATCTTCTCCAGTGATATGTCCCAGACCCAGCCTTTCCAGTGATGTCTGCCTCCATCTTCCCAGTGATGTCTGTCCCCAGCTTCACCCTCTCCAATGATGTCTCTGTCCCTAGCCCCAGCCTCCCCAGTGATGTCTCTGTCCCCAACCTCAGCCTCCCCATCGATGTCTCTGTTCTCAGCCTCCCCAGTGATGTCTGCCCCCAACCTCAGTCTCCCTGGAAATGATGTCTCTATCCCCAGTTTTGGCCTCTCCATTGATGTTTTACGCCTCATAGCTGCTCAAGATAATACAACGCCGCCTCACAGCCGCTCCAGATAATATAATGTAGCCCCACAGCTGCTCCAGATAATATAATGCCGCCTCACAGCCACTCCAGATAATATAATGGCGCTTCACAGCTGCTCCAGATAATACAATGCCACCTCACAGCGGCTCCAGATAATATAATGCCGCTTCACAGCCGCTCCAGATATTATAATTCTGCCTCGCTGCCGCTCCAGATAATATAATGCCGCCTGACAGCTGCTCCAGATAATATAATGCCACCTCACAGCTGCTCCAGATAATACAATGCCACCTCACAACCCCTCCAGATAATATAATGTCGCCTCACAGCTGCTCCAGATAATATAATGCCGCCTCACAGCCACTCCAGATAATATAATGCTGCCTCACTATAATGCCATCTCGCAGCCGCTCCAGATAATATAATACTACCTCACTATAACGCCGCCTCACAGCTGCTCCAGATAATATAATGCCGCCTCACAGCCGCTCCAGATAATATAATGCTGCCTCACTATAATACCGCTTCATAGCCGCTCCAGATAATATAATGCCGCCTTACTATAATGCCGCCTCATAGCTGCTCCAGTTAATATAATTCTGCACACACAGCCTGCTCACCGCACACACAGTCACATACATTGCACTCACAGTCACATACATTGCACTCAGAGTCACATACTTTGCACACACAGTCACATGCATTGCACACACAGTCACATGCATTGCACACACAGTCACATACATTGCACACACAGTCACATGCATTGCACACACAGTCACATACATTGCACTCACAGTCACATACATTGCACTCAGAGTCACATACTTTGCACACATAGTCACATGCATTGCACACACAGTCACATGCATTGCACACACACTCACATGCATTGCACACACAGTCACATGCATTGCACACACAGTCACATACATTGCACACAAAACCTGCACAGCACACTGCACACACAGTCAACACACACACTGCACCTTCTCTCCTGTGTGCTCCATGCTCCCTGAAGGTCTTCATGCCAGGCCCAGGAAGCAGTGACTAAAGCGGTGCTGTGTGAGGAGGAGAAGAGCAGGCCAGGCCGGAAGACTCTAACCAGCTCCTATTCGGCAGAGAGGTAGGCGTGCTGCCGCATGTCTCCACTCCTACAGTCACCAGCCTGCTCCCGTCTGACTGCGAGAGGAAGAAGGGGGGCAGGACGGCAGCAGCGTCAGCGGTGAGTGCCAGTAGTCCTCCGGCGGTCGTGATCATCCGCCTGGGGACTGGCCGGGTAGAGCGCCATGCAGCTGGCGCAGCGGTAGCAGGGGTCAGTGGGTGCAGAACCTGTACCTCCAGGCCCAGTCTCATTTGCGACCCCTACGACCGCAGATGGTACGCCACTGCTGAATGGTTTCCAGATGCCAACAAAGTGAATGAGAATCCTGATGTCTCATGCTCACGTTGCTTGTTTTTGACTTGCAGATTTGGTGTAGATTTAAATCTGCAGCATGTCAATTCTTTCAGCCTTTTTTCTGTGGATTTCATTCATACAAATGAGCAATGAAAAATCTGCTACAAACATACATGTAAAAAATGCATAAAAAATTCACCTATCTTAAGCAGCATTCTATCTGCCAAGAGATGCAGAGATGGCACAGACATTTCTGCACCAAGTGCTTTACGTGTGAACATAGCCATAATCATATATCACAAGCCTACATCACAGTTGGGCATGATACATTCTTCACCAAACAAAAAGTATCGGAATTATTTAGTTAAAGGGAACCTGACCTCTAAAAATGACCCCTCAGCCTGTTTTAACCTGTCCCTGCACCCTAGTAATCCATTTGTAGGCATCCTTTTCTGTCCCTAAAGCGCTATTTGAAAGTTTATAAAAGTAGTTTTTTCACCTGTTGTTCTGCAGCTTCACATTATATGTGAAGCCGCAAAAGGCGTGTTAATTATATAGAACAGGGACTGTGCTTGTGCTGCAAGGGGGCGGTAAAGGCGATATGACGAAAATCGTGTCATATTGCCTGTACCGCCCCCTTGCAGGACAAGCACAGTCTCTGCTCTATAGTACGCCCATATGAGCGTGCATAATTAACACGCCGGCGGCGGGGAGATGCACATAAGTCCGCCTTTTGCGGCTTCACATATAATGTGAAGCTGCAGAACAACAGGTGAAAAAACTACTTTTATAAACTTTCAAATAGCGCTTTAGGGACAGAAAGGGATGCCTACAAATGGATTACTATGGTGCAGGGACAGGTTAAAACAGGCTGGGGGGTCATTTTTAGAGGTCAGGTTCCCTTTAAGAAAAGATGCAGGAATTATCATTCTGTATTGAATGAATTTGTAAATTCAGACACAATTCTTTTCCTGTGGTTCTTTTTAGTTCATGTCTGTCCACAAGAAAACAGTTAAGCCTCTCACAGGCATCTAGTTAATAAATATACTATATTTTCATAATTTTACTAGATGAAAAAATTGCATTGTGCAGACTCCCTATGTTGTCATTTCATTTGTATAAAGATTAAGGCTTTATTCACATCTGTGATGCAGGTTTATTTGGAGCTATTGTGTCAGATCAGGCAATAAATACCTGACAAAATAGCACAGCATGCTCAGTCATTGACAGCATTGCTAGTCAAAAGGGTCCATCTGGCACAGCTGGTGTCTAGAATACAGGGGGTGAGCACTTCTGTGATGTGAACAGAGTCTTATATGATTAGATCTGAGGAGATAGTATATGACCAGGATGTTCTCTTTGGTGCTCTTGAATTCAGTTATCGCGCTCCCGAACGTATGACACTGCAGTAGGCACTACACCATGCTTCACTTTTCACACTGTGATCCTTTAAAAAGGGACGCCAACATTCTTAAGTGTTACATTTTGAATGTACAGTTGAATCCTAAAGCACCACTCTTGCATTTATTGTTTTCACTGATGGAGTGGTGCTTCTAATCCAAAGCTGAGCAAAGTGTGGCCCGCAGGCCACATCCAGCCCACTGGCTATTCCAGTCTGTCCTGCGGACCAAGACAACCAAGTGGTTGAAGACAGTGGACTGCAAGTCGCACCATGCCCTCTGTCGCTTAGCTACCGATGCTACCCACTGCTGGATGTCAGTGCTATCTGCATCCTTGGGATGCGGATAGCGGTGAATACATTGGTGGAGTAGAGGCTGCTGGCCCCTTCTTCCACCAATCAACTTGTGAGACATCATGCGCGATGACGGCACATCAGTACCTTTAAAGTGCATAGTGTAAGTGCAGGCGGAATGGAACAGAGGTGAATATGTGTTTTTTTTTTTCATGTGTATGGGCTCATACTGTATATAGTGGGTTATAGGGGGGGGCTCATAATGTATATAGGAGGCTATGTGGGGCTCATAATGATAAAAGAGGCTATGTGAGAGCTCTTGCTATATTTAGGAGGCTATGTGTGGTCTTGTTATATTTATCAGGCTATGTGGGACTCATAAACCATATAGAAGGCTATGTGACGGCTCATAATGTATATGGGTAGCTATCTGGGGCTCATTTATGTTAGAGGCTATTTGAGGCTTATAAAGTGTATAGGATGCTATATGAAGGATCATAATGTTTATAGGAGGCTATATGGGGCTCATGCTGCATATAGGGAGCTTTGTGGGACTCATAATATAAACAGTAGGCGATTTGGGGCTCATAAGGTATATAGGAGGCTATGTGGTCCTTTTGGGATGTCCACCTAATAAATGAACCATGTATAGCACTTAGCTATATCTAGCAACATTCTATACACAAATTGAGTAAAGTTGCCGCTGCAGTTTAAGCGACAATCATGTATACTAGTGCAGATGAACACTGTCCTATACCATAATCATAAAGATTACTTCACGAAGATTATGTGCACATTTGCTTCATTTTGTATTATTTTAGAAGTGATGGAGCAAAGAAATGGTGATAAAGGTAGAAATAACCATCAAATTATTTAAATGCAACAAAAAATAAGAAGCATCTTAAAGATAAAGGAAGTCTTCTCCAGCACCTCAATGGCATGTTTTGATGGACTAATAATTTCTATGAATGGAGAAATGTACTTGATCAATACATGTTGAGAAACAAAGCATCAGATAAAAATCAGTTGAGCCCAGTTGATGTCACATTTCCCATCTTTATGGCCATATGTAGGATTTGATTGTGCAGTGGAAAAATAATATCCAGATCTTTAGGAAATTCCAGAGCCTAGGGTTTGGTGTGCTTTAAAAAATGTAACATGGTCTGTCTGCAGCATTATTAGTTCAAAGAGCAACACACCAACAATAGACAATTGCATATAACACTGTGACTGTGTTTTTAACGTATTGTACTGTGATGCAGTTTCTAAAGAAGCAGTCATAGGAAAGTTTCTTACAACAGTTTTTTCAAGAAAAGCCATAGCCACTAATGGTGACAAAACTGCAAAAAGGATCATTTATCCATACCATTTTGGCATAATCTGTAGAAGATGAGAATACCTATTTAAATGTTTAGTCCAAGGACAGCATTTTTTTCCCCAAATTCCTATCTAATTTATGGCTATGAAGTGTTATGGCCACTTTACACGTCCCGATATCGGCGTCCAACTCCGATAAAATGTCACGTGGTTCGTGCCTTGGCCCCGATATCGTTCGTGCGTTGTATGGTGTAAATGTGCAATGCGACGCAAGGCCGATGCCAAAACGATTTCGGGGGAGAAATGAGCAGGCTCTCCAACTGCCCGATATTGGATGGACGATATGGCAGGATCGTGCTGTGTGAAAGCCCAACAACGATTTGGAGCGCAACTTCCCCTATTCTCTCCCATGTTAAATGGTCATACCTGGGTCGCCCGTACAAGGGGGCGTAGACATCACAGTTGTGTTGCCTGCCGATATCGCGCTGTGTAACCTCCTATGCGATCTTGGATTTCTGCCCAAAAAATGCGCGCTCCAGCGCCGTTGTATCCAACATCGAAACGATGTTGGGATGTGTAAAGTGGCCATTAGTGTACCAATGCAGATCAACGGAGCAGGAGTACATAATCACCACTCTTCAGGTGATCTCAGTGTAAGCTCCTGACTTATCACTAATGGCCACTTTACACGCAGCTACAGGTAACAGGTTTTCCACAGGTAACTTACTGGCTGCAGTGAAATCATGGATACATGTTCTATCTTGTTGCTGTGTACAAATGGAACTATGTCTCATGATTTCACTGCAGCCAGTAAGTTACTGTGGAAAACCTGTTACCTGTAGCTGCGTGTAAAGGGGCCATTAAGTGTTAGCCACTGGCAAAGACAAGTGACATCACCTTGGGGCGACGCTTATGTTTTCCTGCACAAGGATCCCACTGGTTAGAACTAAGGCTGCGTGTAAAGGGGCCATAAGTGTTAGCCACCTGGCAAAGACAAGTGACATCACCTTGGGGCGACGCTTATGTTTTCCTGCACCAAGGATCCCACTGGGTTAGAACTAAGGCATGGAGGAAGCTGAGACAGGCACTCCGAGGAGGGTGTAAGAAGGGACTGAGACAGTGCAGGAAGGCGGAGGTGAGAGACACTTGTGGACGCAGTATTGACAGCCTTGCTATTGAAAACTGCATCACAGTGACACTTTGTTTCAGGGAGAGACTAAAGGTACCGTCACACGTGGCAATATTGCTTGCAATTTCACTGGCAATTTGCTGGTTGCAGTGCAATCATGGACACATTGTCCTATTTTGTTGCCGTGTACAAATGGAACAATGTGTCCATGATTTCACTGCAACCAGCAAATTGCCAGTGAAATTGCAAGCAATATTGCCGCGTGTGATGGTACTATTAGGGCTGAGGAAGTGCCTGCGGCTCTCCCCCTGCTTGATGATGTTCTGTGTGAGTTTCCCAGCATGCAGTGGGGCACTCGCACAATACGTCATCAGACAGGAAATAGGAAAAAAAAAATAGCTGTTAGAACCATAGGGAATTATTAAAGCAAGTCTATTAGAATATTGCTTAGAATATAAGAATAAGTTAGATAGGAAGTTAGGAAAAAAATGCTGTTCCTGGATCAATCTTTTAAAGAGGACCTGTCACCAAACCAGGCATGGTGATCTAATTACAGCACTGGATGCAGCATGTCTGCAGCATGCAGGTAAGGGGTCCCCCAGCACTTGAGCAGCCCTGTACCCAGAGATAATACACTTAGAAAACTTACATGCTCCAGCCATTAAGGAGGTGGCTAGGGGCTGCAGCCAAGGGCAGATTCACACCCCCTGCATGTTTAATCTGCCCACCGCTGCCAATCATTCTCTCCCTCTTCAGCAGCATTTAAACAGAGTTTTTTTTTTCAGAACTTGCCGTTTGGCTCCACCCCTTAGGGGGCAGGGCTAAATAGACTTTCTGGGGGAGAGAAAAAAAAACCTCTGTTTAAATGCTGCTGAAGAGGGAGAGAATGATTGGCAGCGATGGGCAGATTACACATGCAGGGGGTGTGAATCTGCCCTTGGCTGCAGCCCCTAGCCACCTCCTTAATGGCTGGAGCATGTAAGTTTTCTAAGTGTATTATCTCGGGGTACGGGCTGCTCAAGTGCTGGGGGACCCCTTACCTGCATGCTGCAGACATGCTGTATCCAGTGCTGTAATTAGATCACCACGCCTGGTTTGGTGACAGGTCCTCTTTAAGCTTTGCTTGTATGTTTAAACACTGTTACAACTTCCATTTGTTCTGTATGTACATGAATTAGTATCATAAGGGTATGTTACGTGTTTCACATTTGTTCTGTACAAACTACTGAGCTGAACAATAACTACAACCAAAAATTCCACTCCATATATCTGAAGAGGATTGTTTCTACAGCACGTACTTGTATTTTTATAAACCTCATTTAGGTACCTGGAACTGTACCAGAAATTTCAGCAACAAATTTGCTACTAGTGAACAAACCCTTAGACTAAAATCAATGCAGCCAGGAAAGTAAGGTTATATTTTCTTGTCTCTTAATAATCTATTCTCTTACATAGTTGTTTATGACTAATTTAGATCTATAGTGTATTTGACCATTTTTACATGTATTTAAAATAAAATTAGGGTACCATTACCCAGCCCATCTAAAATGCGGACAATCGCTTATCTGTCATTTATCATCCTTCAGTCCTAATTACATTTTAAATGCTCTTCCTGAGGTTTTCTTCTTGCTTCCACATTATAAACTGCACAATTTGTTATTCTCTGTGCGAGTTGCCAAGCAACAAAACTCTGGCTAATAATCTGTTCCACCTGATTGCAGCTGCCATTGCGTACAACTATCAAGGTAAGGTGCAATGACCGTGCAATCAGAATAATCAGCATGGATAGTTGAAAATTTTCAATATATTTACAAAAATATGTTTTCTAGCATGTATTAAATATGCAAGCTAGTGTGATGATGTTTTATGTATTTGTAAACTTTTCTGAACGCTGTGTTAAAACTAGTAAGGCAAGTCAAAGACTCCGTAGCCAATCTACAGCTGACATAAGGTACCTTTACCCGTCGTAACATTGCATGCAATTTCACTTGCAACTTACTGGTTCCAGTGAAATCATGGACACATTGTTCCATTTGTACACAGCAACAATATAGAACAATGTGTCCATGATTTCACTGCAACCAGTAAGTTGCAAGTGAAATTGCATGCAATGTTGCGACGGGTAAAGGTACCCTCACTCACCATGTAAATGTATCCAAAGTACGAAAGTACATAAATGCTATAATAATATCCTTCATTCATGCAGTTTTATTGAGAAACCCGAGTGTCGATTTAAAAGAAAGAAGAAATATTGAAAACAGACAGATACTTTCCTAAGTTTGGCAAAATAACTGGAAGAAAAATTGCATCAAAAATTGCATATGGAAATTAAGACCTAAATATTACTGCCAAAGTTGGTTTTAGTCTTCAGGTTAAAGTCCTAAATATGGTTAGCGGTTTCTTGAATGAAACTGAAAGTCTGTGTAGTAAGAATGGCAACTCAGACTGAAAATCTCAGCTGTTAGTACAGAATCTCGAAAAATGGAACATCAATTTTCCACTTATTTTGACAAGATGTGCAGAGTTGAAATGTAACCCCTTTGTGACCATATCACGTACAATTACATCATATGGTGGCAACAGTTACATTCAGTGCGCTCAGAAACTGTGTTACATAGCCAGCAATGGCTGTAAGGCCCCTTTCACATAGGCGTTTTTTTGAAAATGCGGCAGAACCAGCAGATTTACCGCATCTAACGCATCTTCGCCTAACGGCCGCACTTGCGCCGTGCTTGCGGCAAGCCCCATTCATTGTCTATGAGGCTTGCGGCAAGTGCGGTTTTGTTGGTTGCAGCCACGAAAAACAAAACGCTGCTGACTGCGGTTTTATTCGCTGCCGCAAGTGCCGCAACCGGCAAAACCACACTTGCCGCAAACCCCATAGACAATGCATGGGGCTTGCCGCAAGTGCGGCCGTTAGGTGGGAGATGCGGCAGATGCGGATCTGCCGCAATTTGCAAAAAAACACCTATGTGAAAGCAGCCTTAGAGCAGTGATCAAAGATAATTCAGAGCACTACTGTTTAACCATTTAAAAGAGTTTGACAATTATGGTTAGTGGTATTTAAAGGGTTAAATTGCCAGTGTGCATGTGCATCGCGCTCATCAGCATCCCAGATATACGATTGTAGGATGACAATGGATTACAATAGCAATTAGGACACTGCTGAAGTCTTCAATGACTGTCATGTTGGTCCTTCTATGAAACCCTGCCTATGGGGGGACCTTATAGGAGAACTGCAGTTTATATATTGTAATACCATAGTATATCAGTTTATTGTGAAAGTAAATTTGAGTCCCCTGTGGACTAAAAAGTAAATTAAAAATTAAATAATTTATTAAAATGTAAAAAAAGTATAAATTTTTAAATCACCACTCTATTCCATATTAAACAATATAGAAGTTAAAAACAAACATATTGTTATTGCTGCACTGTAAAGTTAATCTATCAAGATAAAGTTTATTAAGATAGTTCGATAGGAAAAAAAGAGTTGAAATGCTTGAATAGCTTCTTTTTCAGTTGCTGCATTCCCCACAAAAAAATGCAGTAAAAAGCTATCAAAATGTTACATGTATAAGTACCAAAATAATACCTACAAAATATAAGCTCAGTGTGCAAAAGAAAGTCCTATTGATGAGCCCAGGGCAAGGGGTACTCGGATACCGGGCCTGGGTTTGATGGATTTAACTGGGGAATCACGGGTGGTTGGCTTCCCGTTCCTTGCCCTGGCTGTCATTTGTTAGATGGAGGGGGGGGGGGAATATTTACAGGGATAAAAGTATGTGACGCCACCTGTGGATCCCGGTAATTTGGATACCGACGCTGCAGGCCGGCCGCTGAGGTGATGATGGGTGCAGCTCAGTGTGGTCCAGCTCCCCACAGGTAGAGCTTTTACCTCAGGGCAGCGGTAATGGAGGATGGTGAGGGGATAAGGGTAATAGTTGTTCTTATCCCTCCGGTGAGATGATGATGATGCTGAAGATCTCCGGGCGCCGGCAGGAATTAACACAGAGACCGATTCAACTTCAACTCCACTTTACTTGGTACCGGTAGATGTTATAGAGAACACGGTACAGTCTGGTTTAACGGGTAGTAGTTGTCGGTTCAGGGGTACCCCTATGGAGTCTCCAGATGTTCCTTTCTTTAAGTCTTTCGGGGTCCAATTCAGTCCTTCGCTCTTTACCCACCCTTGCAGAGCTCTCCCGCCAGTCCCCTGGTCTCCTACGGTGGAGCACGGGTTTCCTTTACCGGTACGGATGGGAGCAGTAACTAGCAAATCCTCCTGCCACCAGAATCCGGACCGATACTCCTGTAATCTTGGACCGATTTTAGGCCTGAGGGGCGAGGTACCTTCTTGTGGCACCTACGGGTACCCGGTGATTAAGGGCCCGCAGCTTGTCGGTTTGCGGCCAGGGATAAACTGCTGACTGCCTCGGCTTCTGTGTTGTCGATGTTCCCCAGGCTAAACCAGCCGGCTCCAACCGGTACTGGTCCGTCTCCTACTGTCCTGGGACACCCTCTGGAGATGGGTAGATCCCACCTGTCGCAGGGCTGTCAGGCACGTCCTGACTGACTGCCTTCCCATCACTAACTGAACTAACTCTCTCACTGTCACTTAAGTCTCCTGCGCTAACCTAGGCTCCACCCCCTTTTGGACCTACTGAATAATCAGCCCCTTACTCTAAGGTGGCCTAGTGTTGTGTGTGAATTCAGACTCCATAGGTTAAACCCTAAACCCACAACTACAGAGATACTACATACATTTGCAAAGTGTAATACCTCCCTGTGGCGCCTAGCCATAGGGGCGCCACACTAATATAGCTCCATTGATAGAAAAATAAACAAAGCTACAAGGTTTCTGAAAATGGTGACACAATCCAAAAGTTCAGTATTCTTTTGATCATTAAAAATATAAAAAAATTATTCATGAAATTTGGTCAGTTTCATTTTTTACCATATAAAACCCAGTAATAGAAAAATCTATTAATCTGATTGGGGATATTTACGCTGATTGTTATCCCTGTCAATCTATTTTACCCATAATATGCATAATTAAAGTGGTTTTTGTATACCATAAAAGTGAAACAAATCTATCACTCCAAATCTGAGAGTCATAGCCTGGCTTGGCACTTTTGAATTGGGTGAAGCACACTCGTCAGTGTGCATCAGAAACGGAGCATGTCTGAAGGTCGCATCGTGCATTGATAGTTACCACTATATGGAGGCCTTTTCTGCAGGTATTATTGAAGACAGGAGATGCATCTTTGGTTTTTGTATACATATATATATGAAGGTAAATGCATTATAATCATGCATCAGCTCCTTTATAATCGAAGATAATTTATAGCCACTTGGCAGTTGTGAATATTGGGTGAGCACGAGGTCTAAATTGATGGTATATGACATCATTGATGCAAGGATTGCCATATCTGAAAGGTCGCCATGCCAGTGGGCAATAAAAGTCAGCAAACTATGTATTTGGTGCTGCTGGATGCTTTTTGCATTATCTAAGGACATTGAGAGTGCATGCTTTAAGGTATATTGTGCTGTTCCTATTATATATAATATATATTGTGAGGTACCGCCGGCATGGTCCCCATGGCCGGGGCGCATCACATGCAGGATCAGGGTATGATCCTGTCCACACTGGCCGGTTTTACTGTGATAATGCTGTGTGAACTACCTGGAACACGATGATTTAAATGTGAGACTGAGTGCTGTAGATCTGACACATTGATGAGCCTGATGAGCGGCTGTATGGGAACTTTGTGTCCTAGTTGGTAGCAGCCCAGGTGGGTGTGTCCTGAGTAATAGCAGCCCAGGGGATGTGTCAGTGTGGGAGTGGCAGGCATGATAAAGAGCCTGCCAGCTGATTGAATGAGAGATCAGATCAGCTCAGACCAAAGAGCCAGGCAGACAACTGAGATGGAAGGGTGCTTGTTCAGGTGTGGGGTGGAACACGTCCTGGAGGAGACCGGCCCTTCTCCATAAGGGAGGCTCCTGACCCTCGAATGCTTGTCTGTGAACCGGTGGCCGGGAACGGGTCATGACAGCTCCTGGAGTGAGGAAGCTGTGGCTGAAGCAGGTGGACGCTGGTCCGGACGTGGGGCGAAACACGTCCGGGAAGGAGCCCTTGGGGATGCTTGGTCTACCGTTACTCAGGTAGCGAGGCCCGGATCCGTGCCCGGTAAGAGGGCGGTTCCCGTATGCTAGTGTGAACTGTGTACCCTGTGCGTAAAAATGTGCCAGGTGGGCATAGCCGCCATTAGGTTCGACTAAGTAGTCAGTGAGGGACCTGTTGAAGTGTATGTGTATTCTATGGCTTATGTAAAAGACTCAGCGAATGTATGTAGCCCTATGAGAGGCAGATGTATGAATTGTGCCAGGCGGGCATAGCCACCATTGGGTTTGACTAAAACAGTCAGTGAAGGGACCCGTTGAAGTGTATGTAGCGATGGTCAGAAGCAGGGGTTAGAAGGGCTCCTAGAGTGGGGAAACCGTGGTTGAACCAAGTGGGCGCTGATCTGGACGTGGGGCGAAACACTCCGGGAAGGAGCCCCTTGAGGATGCATGGCGCACCCGTGACTCAGGTTGCTCAATCCCTGTTCTGAACCCAGAGGAACCACAGTCCATGGAGGATTATATGATGGGCTGTGAGCATGTGAAAGGATGTATGTGATCCATGGATGCTTATGGAATGGATCACATGCGGTGTGTAAGAGCCCAGTCAGGCTGAAGCCTGTACTCCGGGGTAATGTTGAGCTGGGTAAATAAAGCCAGGCGGCTGGTACCGCCATTGAGATCCACAGGGCCCGTTGACGCATATGGTTATTTATGTACTACTAACATATGGGGAACGTGTATATAGGCCGGAGGCCATAACCACCACAGGAGCAGTTGTTAGTGCTCCAAGGCTTTAAAAGAGAGGTGGTGACAGGTCCCGGGTAACTATAGGACGTTATGTGCAATATATGTATGGTTAAATATGTGTTATAAATGTTATATGTAAATGTATTATGTGTTTATGTATTGTGCTTATAATCAATGTGCAATGTGTCAAACATGCTACCCGGGTTATGTTATGTATGTGAGCAAATAAACGGGTAGTCATTGGTTTAAATTATAAGCATGTGTTGGTTTCGTGATGTCGCAAGCGAGTATATATGTACAGGGGTTGGACAAAATAATGGAAACACCTGGAAAAATCAACAAAGTTAGTTTAATATGGTGTAGGTGCACCTTTTGCGACGATTAGAGCCTCAATTCTCTGAGGTATGGATTCATACAAGGTGATATCGTTGGCCCGGCGGATGTCCACGAAATAGCACCCCAGATCATCACAAAACCATGTTTTACGGCTTGGAGAAGGCAGTCTGGATGGAATGCTTCTTTCGGCTGTCTCCAAACGTACACTCGGCCGGAGGTCGGAAAAATGGGGTAAACGATGATTCGTCGGAGAATATCACATGTTTTCACTGCTCGAGGGACCAATTCTGGAGGTTTCCACACCACTCTAAACGCTTGGAAACATTTGTCATTGAGAGCAGCGGTTTTCTAATTGCAGCTCTTCCGTGGAATCCAGATTTGTGCAGCTCCCAATGAACAGTTTTCGTGGAAACTGGGTTCTGTAGGTGTTCATTGAACTCAGCAGTGATTTTCGGAGCCGTGGTCTTGCGATCCTCTCTCATAATTCACTTTAGAGTCCGACGGTCTCTCTCAGTCAACTTCGACTTTCGTCCGGACCTGTGCTTTGCTGCGGACGTTTTTCCTTCTCTTTCAAACACAGTCATTACTTTGGAAACAGTACCTCTTGACACGCCAAACATTCGGGCACTTTCTGTTACACTAGCGCCTGCCATAAGAGCACCAAAAATTTGGCATTTTTGAAAATCCAAAAGGTCTGCCATTGGTATCAGGTTCTCATCAATGTTCTTACAATACGGCAAAAGAAACAGTCAATTTACATACAAATATCACTTAACACAAATAATCAGCTACAAAACGTTAACGTATGACACGGTTTGCATGTTTATGACATGTTCGAAGATTATGATGCCAAAACGTTAGGTGTTTCCATTATCTTGTCCAGCCCCTGTGTATATATATATATATATATATATATATATATATATATATATATATATATATATATATATATATATATATATATATATATATATATATATATATAAACAAAAAACAAAACAGCACAACTCTGTTATTTGTTGGGTGCAAAGTCCCCCTACCATACAGGTGGCATAGATCCAAGAAAAAATGGAGGCAGCACTTCCTGCAATTCAGTTATATGGGCTTTATTCCCAGGACAGCAACGTTTCGACCCAGTGGTCTTTCTCAAGCAGTGCTTGAGAAAGACCACTGGGTCGAAACGTTGCTGTCCTGGGAATAAAGCCCATATAACTGAATTGAAGGAAAGTGCTGCCTCCATTTTTTCTTGGATATATATATACCGTATATACTCGCGTATAAGCCGAGTTTTTCAGCCCACAAATTGGGCTGAAAAGTTACCCCCTCGGCTTATACGCGAGTCACTATACGGGCGCCCCCCCCCAGAGGTATACAGGCCCCCCCATCAGTATACAGGCCCCCCCCCAGGCTCGGGAAACCTGTAAAGGAAGATGATTATACTTATCGCTGTCCGGCTGCCGTCCCCGCTCTGCATCGCGCTCCTCCATCTGCATCGCGCTCCTCCATCTTCCGGTTCCTGTCGGCGCCGAGAATGACGTCATTGTCGGCGCAGAACACAGGAAGTCGGAAGCCGGAAGATGGAGGAGCGCGATGCAGATGGAGGAGCGCGATGCAGAGCGGGGACGGCAGCCGGACAGCGATAAGTATAATCATCTTCCTTTACAGGTTTCCCGAGCCTGGGGGGGCCTGTATACCTCGGGCTGCTGCTGTATATACCCTGGGGGGGCCTGTATACCTCGGGCTGCTGCTGTATATAGCCTGGGGGGGCCTGTATACCTCGGGCTGCTGCTGTATATAGCCTGGGGGGGCCTGTATACCTCGGGCTGCTGCTGTATATAGCCTGGGGGGGCCTGTATACCTCGGGCTGCTGCTGTATATAGCCTGGGGGGGCCTGTATACCTTGGGCTGCTGTATATAGCATGAGGGGGGCCTGTATACCTCGGGCTGCTGCTGTATATAGCCTGGGGGGGCCTGTATACCTCGGGCTGCTGCTGTATATAGCCTGGGGGGGCCTGTATACCTCGGGCTGCTGCTGTATATAGCCTGGGGGGGCCTGTATACCTCGGGCTGCTGCTGTATATAGCCTGGGGAGGGCCTGTATACCTCGGGCTGCTGCTGTATATACCATGGGGCTGTTGCTGTATATACCATGGGGCTGCTGCTGTATATACCCTGGGGCTGCTGCTGTATATACCCTGGGGCTGCTGCTGCTGTATATACCCCTGAGGCTGCTGCTGCTGTATATAACCCTGGGAAGGCTGCTGTAACACTGCTGGGGCCTGTATATACCACTGGGGAGGCTGCTGTATACCACACTGTTGGGGGCTGTATACTACCACTGGGGAGGCCTGTATACCATCGGGGGGGCCTGTATACCACACTGCTGGGGGCTGTATACCTGTGCTGGGGTCCACCCTCGGCTTATACACGAGTCAATAGTTTTTCCCAGATTTTGGGGGCAAAAGTAGGGGGTCGGCTTATACACGGGTCGGCTTATACACGAGTATATACAGTATATATATATATATATATATATATATATATATATATATATATATATATATATACACATATATGTATATATATAGAAAGATAACCACAATATGTCCTGCCTGCATCCCCCAGGGGCAGAGATATCCTGACAATTGAGATTTCAGAATTCTCTGGAAACTGCAGCCACAAGCCATGACCTGCCCTATCATGAGTCACCAGAAGGGAGGTAACCTGTGTTAATAAAAGGCAAATGCCACATTTTGATCCTTGTCAGTCCTTGGAGGTACAGTTAGCTCGCTGTGGGTCCTAGCCGTCTTTTCTAAGGAGCACCTCCCTCCTATATTGCTGTGGCACAGGTGTTGTAATTTTCTTTTGTGTATTCCTCTTTATTATATGCAAGTTTATATGCTGCATTGTTTATAAAATCTTCTGCACATTTTTGTAAACACTACCTATATTTTTGTATTAAATAGATAAAATTTAATAGTTCATTTCTCTTGCTTTATAAATCCCGATCCTAAAGCCTTATGCTATCTTTAACGGATGTCTAATTGGCCTGATAAAAGATTGATGGTGGCAGTTAATACTTTTTCTTGTGTTATTGTGGAGCTTGGAAGTGACTATAAGAAGAATCAGTCACGTATATAGTAGACGCTCACCGAGTTCCCCAACAATTAGCCTAATAGTGTTGTTTGTAACGAATTGGTGCAGCCATTGGATATCTATGTGACACTCCCTACCCCTGACTGTCTCCTTGGCAGAAGGGATAACTTTTAATTTCCTTTTCTATTTTGGATATCAGTCATTCAGAAATGCATGTATTCTCTGAATGTTCCTTTGATATGCTTTTTGGCTAACTTGATAAACATCAGTTTTTCCAAGACAGGTCCATTTCAAGATAGTGAATTGATAGATAACAGGAAGCTTCCAAAAATGTAAGCTGTTCAAGACAAATCTCTTCCTGTATTTGTTCTCATCTCTCCTGAAATATCCTTTGACTTTGACCTTCACTATAATGACTTGTTAATGTCCCTGGTAAGGTTCAAATGATAGTAAAGTTTAAAATTAATGTGATGTAAAATACTGAATACAAAAGAGTGCAGTACTTATTAGTAAAGACAATGTGAAGCTTCTCAATTTGGGGAACTCCCAAGTAATGTATAAAGCCATTTAAAGCAGAAAGCATGAAGCACTCTAAATTCTTAAGAAATATTGGTAAAATTCATGGAAACTACCCAACACTGAGGAGCTTTGCATACTATCTCCAATGCTGTCCATTCTGCTCCTGCAGAATTATTGTGGCTACCTGAGATCAGATATTTTATCTCTGTCCTTTCACTCTGGAAAATTACTCCTCATCCTATCTACTTTCTTTTTTCACTCCGTGTATTAAGCATTAAACGGTTATTGCAACCTATGTTAGTCATGGTTAAAATTTAAGCAACTGCTTCAAGGTCCAAGCCATCAGATACAAAGTAATAAAAAAGACGAACGTAGCAGCACTAAAATGTACATGTAGTGCCCATGGAAATGAATAGGAGGTACAGAAACAGGTAGTCAAATAAGCTATGCCATTTGCTTAATTATCTAGTTACAAAAATTGTGCACTTTTTCTGTGACAACAACTTTGCTCAGCTGTTTTCATATCTCTGCTTCTGGATATTGGAATCAAGTCTATTGAGGTCTATTAAAGGGAATCTGTCACCTGGTTTTTGCCAAACCATCTGAGAGCAGCATAATATAAAGACAGAGACATGGATTAAAGCGATGTATCACTTACTTGGCTGCTTGCTGCCCATTTGATAAAATGATTGTTTTCTCTGCTGCAGATCTATCAGTTATTTGAATGCGGAACTCTATAACCCTGCCTACAACACAGATTGGCAGATTTCTGTGTATATTGTAATCAGTGGTGGGGTTATATAAAGCTCATGAATAGCTGGCCCTACATTATGCAACTCTCAGATTAGGTGCCAAAAATTTGCTGACAGATTCCCTTTAAGAAGGTAAGAAGGGAAGGTAAGAGGAGAGATGACCAAAGTGAGAAAGACACACACACACAGTGTGCTCCATCTCATCCCAGTAAGGAATTAACACCTATACTGCCCGATACTACTGTCCGCCATGCTGCTTCCGAATATGTGTTACATGGAGAGAGAAGAGCAGCAATCCCTTATGCCTATGTATATTGTGTTTGGATGAAATCATAACAGCTAGTCTCCACTCACTAACTCAAATACAATGAAAATTAGTGATAGTGCCAAAGTTGGGAAAACGGTGAAAAACAGGATACAAGTCATTTAATGGCCAGAAATAATGCTATTCATAATGTGCAGACATTTGTCAGCTTATTATGAAACATCACCTGAAAGACAGGTGCGCTTTATTAGATACTGGCAGTCACAGCACAGGTTCAGGCTGTTAGATGCTGCCGTAGGTCACTGATGATTTCAGATATTCTGTACTATTAACTTGGTTTTTGCTCTTTCTGCAATTGCCATTGCTCATCCTGTGCAATTTACTTCACTTAGGTCAGATGATCATTTCCCCTTACTTCTCTTAAGTCTCCACTTCAATTTACATTACTGACAGCACTTCTCCTTGTTTCACCTGCAGAGCTGTTGCATCATATCAACAAGATTTTCTGCTCAGTCCCTGCATGAGTTATAAAGCAAAAGCTGCTTCATAATTATTCAACAGTTAAAATACATGATTTGACCATTTGTTTTTTATTACATTGCTACATAGTTAATACGGTTGAAAAAAGACACATATGCATCAAATTTATCAGAAGGATGGGAAATTAAAAAGAGGATGGGGTGTATGTACAACCATAACGCATGATCCAATCCACTCCAAAGGAGACCTTCTTAACCTCTTATCCCAATTGTCAATCCACTGGATCAAACATTCAAAAAAGAACTATACATATTTACATAATTATGTTAGTTTTTCTGAAAAAAGCATCTAAGCCCTTTCAAAAACCATGGCTCCCACTGTGACCAGCTCTTGAGGTAGTTTATTGCAAAGTACAATAGTTTTTATGCTAAAGAAGCCTTGTCTCCTTTAGAAATCAAACCTCATTGCCTTTGAGGGGGTTTTACATGAAACACCTGTCACGCTGGAGCAAAAAGACACCCAGCATGCAGTGCAACACAGGGGAGATAAGGGGGATGAACGAGAAGGAAGGCCCTGGTAATACGGAGAGGGGACATCTCATGACACCCACCTGAGGCGGGATTCTGTGCTCCCTAATGTCCCTATAAGGGTCCTTTCCCCATCGCTGTTATGTTAAATCTCATGGCAAATCTCTAACAAGACTTGAAAATTGCTGTTCAAAGACACTCGCCATCCAATTTTCACTGAACTAGAGCTATTTTGCAAAGAAGAATGGACAAAACTTTCAGCCTCTAGATGTGTAAAGCTGGTAGAGACATACCCCAAAAAACATGCAGCAGTAATTCAGCGAAAAGTGGTCCTACAAAATATTGACTCTGCGGCTGAATGCCAATGCCATGTGAAATTTTTCAGATTTATATCTTTAAATATTTGGAAAACCATGTATTATTTCCTTTACATTTCACTAACATTGCTATTTTTTGTTGGTAAACTACATAAAATCCCAATAAAATGCATTTAAGCTTGTCGGTGTAACATGAAAAAATGTTAAAACTTTCACATGGAATGAATACATTTCCAAGGCACTGTAGATAGACCAGAAACACAGCCAGACAAAAGTGAGTTATTAGAAGCTGACTGCAAGGCACTCCATGGATATGCAGCTGCTGGATAACTTGCCGGTAGCTTAAGTCTAGCTGAAAGGAACTGACCAAAACTGTTGAAGAATGAGCAAAGAAGGCTAAGGCCGCGTGCACACAGTCTGGAGGAGCTGCGTGTTGGACGCAGCTCCTCCGGACCTGAGGGAAGCTGCGGGTGGCCGCAGGGAGACCGCAGCCGCCCTGTACTTACCGTGTGCGGCAGGTGCAGGGCGGCTTCTCCCTGCAGTCACCCGATGGGAGCCGCTTCCGACTCTGCAGCATGAAATAAACAAGCGGAGGAGGAGCGGACTCCCGGCAACCCGCACCGCAGCTCCAAACACGCTGCGGGCGGGTTATGCATAGTGAAGAAGCATCATTTCTTGAAATCCCATCCACTATGCTGATACTGTACTATGCAGCGTTTCGGATGCAGTGGCAAGACGCTGCGTCCAAAACGCTGCGTACACTGATCGTGTGCATTCACCCTAAAAGAGTTGAAAGAAAGAGTGATGTTTCATGTAGTATGGCTAATATAATTGTGTGAATTCATTCAAAGGTTTGTTCTCAATTTATGGGTCAGCTCCTTTAGTTTTATGTAGTGTAAAGGATGGTGCCTCTGGCACAATAAGGGTCCTCTGGTAGGATCCAAATCTGTAGTTAATAAAGATATAATAACAGTCCAATTCGTCTAACCAGATTATTCACTGTTTTTGGTATAAATTATTTCACCGCATGTCAAACAATTTACCAGTTGTTGGAGTAGATTTTTAGAAAACCAACAGACTCGGCATTCATGATCGGGATGTTTTTGAGTCTAATAGTCTGACAATAGTGCCCCCTGTGCCTATATATGGTAACTGTGCCCATATATGGTAATAGAACTGTTTCTCACATGGTAATAGTGACCTCTGTGCCCATATATGGTAACTGTGTCCATAGATGGTGATAGGACTGCATCCATCATGATAATAGTGCCCCCTGTGCCCATTTATGGTAATAGTACTCTGCGTCCCTCAGGGTAATAGTGGGAATTCAGATTCATGAAACAATATAAGTCCATGCACAAAAATGTACCCCAAGCAGGAAATAAAATAAATACAAAATGTACAAAAGTTACAGGTCTCATAAAATGGGGACACAAACCAAATTTTTATTTTTAGGAAGTACTAAAATAAAAATAACCACTAAAATATAATAACAAGTTTTATAACTTTGGTGTCATTGTATTCATTTTTTGTCAAAAAAAGACTCCCAACCAAGCCCCCCGAAACCCGTATATCTTCCTATCCCTCTCTTCCTCGCTTGTTACATCTGCCTCATAGCTCAACTTCCCTAGTCATTACAGTATTGGCCTCTTCATTATTAGATCACAATGCAGCATGAAGGAGAGGGACAGAGCAATGAAGCTACCGAGTATGTTAATCCACCAATGAAGAGAAGGACCAATATTCTGACCACAGAAGAAACAGCGGAGGTCACATCATTTTTAACAGATGCATATTGAAAATGCACCTAATTTCACATGCCCTATTGAGTTTCGATTAACACTCCTATTTGGCCATCCCCTTTAAAATAATGGTTAAGTGCAATAATTCGTTATAGATTGTATTATTTAAGGTAATTAGGCCATGGAAAGAAAAGAGGGCAACATAAAAATAATAACCTTGCAGTATTTAGATTCTTGTGTAATGGGATTTACTAGAACTAATTTGAAAAAAAATGTGGGTCAAGTATTATTAGCACACCTCACATAATATAATGACATTTAACAATGGTTAAATAGTTGTATATGGCACAATTCACACATCTGTGAAACAAAACCCACGTTCAGATCATAATACACAAGCTCAACAGCAGCGTCTCCTCACTTGAGTTAACTACCTCATAGGTGCCGATTAGAAAAAGATAAAAAAAATATAAACCCATGTATAGACATACATATTAAATATATTATATGTATGTTTTCTACAACAATGCGTGTAGTAAATTGAAAGAACAACAGAATTTCACAAAATTTCTGATTTTTTTCTTTGGTATTTTGCAAACCATTTACATACAGTATCACTGCTATATCACAGCTCAACATTAGATTACTAATCGCAAAAAATTGAAGACCGTTGTATATTATGAGACTCTCTTGTCACGTTCGCAGTACTCTAGGCATCGCAATATGAGCCTGTTAAATTTGTATTGTATTTTGATATAGCAAGTGATGAAAGAGTAGTTTAGTATTCAGGTTCAGATAAGTGTAATGGGCCCGTTACACTCTACGATATCGTGAATGATATTGTTGCAATGTCACGGCTTTTGGGGTGTTGCAGTAACGTCATTGCGTGCGACACGTAGTTACGACTAACGATAAGTCGTTAGATCGTTGATCATAGATCCATAAACAGGACCATACATCTATTGTCCGTCGATCGTTGGACCTGCAGCATCGTTGTGTGTAATACATTTACAACGATCTTGTTAGCAACATCGGCGATTCAGAAACCCAGCACGCAGGCGTGCATTAGCGTTGTATTTTCCGCACCCCCTCTGCACCGATTGGTGGTCATTAATTCCAATTGGCTGCCGTTGGTTTAAAAAAAGTCAACATATTTGCGGATCCGTGCTTGGTTCTGGAGAGCCATTGCAGTCGCCAAGCATTTCTAGAGGCGCTTAGCTTCCCGCAAGCACACTAAAACATGTTGTTTAGTTTCTGATGTTTTAATGGAAGCGCATATATATTTCAATATATGGTTCAAAGGGCAAAAGTGCTAATATATTGGCCATCTTTCAAGGCAAGGCTGACCAATGGAAATGCAGTTGTGGCCACCAATCGGAAGTGCAGGGGCACGGAAAATCAAACGGAGGCACACCTACCTGCCAATCTGTGTCCAAAACTACGCCCACATTGAGGTCGGAGTCGTTCGAGTAGTTGCTGTGTGACAGCATACAAACGACCGCAA
>JARQOC010000004.1:327172824-327213570 GCA_033576535.1 Allobates femoralis | reverse complement strand
TGGAGCAGATGTGTTTGTTCTCCCAGCGGTCTCTAATGTAACAGTCTAGGAAGATAGAAGATGAAGATCGTGGAGGACTACGAGGGTTGGGAGGGGGGTAATAAAGATGGAGTCACTAAGTGTCTCTGTGTTTTTTTTTAAATAAAATAATTTTTCCCTATGTTGTGCCTTTTTTACTATTTATTTGAGATTCTTAATGGCTGGATCTAACTTGGCCTGACATTAAGAATCTCCGGGCTTAATACTAGCTGGCAATGCAAATTTGGTGTTAACCCCTTATTACCCAGAATGTCACCGCCACCAAGGTTGCTGGAAGATCCTGGTAAAGCACCAGGAAATGGCGCTATGAGGAATGCAACATTTTCAAGGGTGGTTGTGGGCTTTTATTTTTTTAGCATGAGGGCCCTAAAACAATGGGCCCTCACACCACTCAGAATGCCTCCCCTTAGTTGCCTAGTTTTACGTTGGCCAGCAATTAAAAATAAGGTGGGGCCCAAACATTTTTTTTTGCCAGCCAAGGTAAAATTAGGCAGGAGAGGGTGGCAACTCGCAGCTGTCCTCTTTCACTGAACTTAAAAATATTGCGAAGCCCCATGCATTTTTTAGTTATTTATTTATTTAACAAACCATGACGGCAGATTTCTTGCCCTACACTAATGTGTATGGAAACCAAGCACAATCGCAACCGCAACAGCCAATCACCGAGTCGCTGACAGAATGTGAGTGTCTATGATAAGCTGTTTGCCGATCAGTGCAGTGAACATGCAAATAGCTTAATCGGTGGCCGCGGAAGTGATTTAGCTGGAAAGTGGGAGACTGAGCTGACTCAGAATCAGTAGCTGGAGTCTGGTAGGCTCAATCTACCTATTCTACCATCTATCAATAAAAAAACAAGTGGTCATCTTAGACTAGAGGTTACTAGATGCAGCTCAAAGACAATAATTATCACAAAAAGAGGGAAGAGCCTGTAGCATACTAACTTTCTGGCACAAAAAGTACAGATTCAACTAGTAATTGCAAGTGCATAAAATATTAATTGACACTAGCTGAACATATAAAAAGAGACCAGACAGTAACATACAATCATATGAACCATTACAACAATACTGTGAGGGCAGACAGAACTGTATACTAACCCATAAACTGGGTGACCATGGGAATTATTCTGTATCGTGTATACAAAAGAATCATCATGAATATAAATATCAGGACAAAAGGGATAACACTTGTAAATTTAACACATAACATTAGCAAATATATAGTAATAGTGCCAAAACCCTCCTGAGCCATAAACTGCCTATGTGAGACCTCTCAGTAACACACTCACCCATGTCATAACCGAAAATGGGGGTATACAGAATGCGTCTTGGGCCAAACCTCGACACGTGTTTCTGAGTCTTCTTCAGGGGGCAAGTTAGGATGGAGTGCACAAAAGGAGCCTAATATACCGATGCATGTGGGTAAAAGATTGGTGGCACCTGTTTGTCGACATGACCAGTGTGGGCAGACCACATCGCTAACCTCAGGAACGGAAGCGAACTTCCAGTGACATCATCAGACCGCAAGCCGCGCGTCTTGCCAAGTGCGCACGCACAATCCCCACTATCTCAACTGCACATGCTCCGGGTGCCTCAGCACCATCTTGCTTGAGGGCAAAAGGACTGGCACATATGTGGAAGTTCCATAGATCAAGCACATAGATACAATGTCATATATGTCATACCAGGAGGCCTCCGGCTCACATAAGTTATCCCTAAACATGTACATATAGACCAGAGGTCCCCAATGTCAGTCCTCGAGGGCCGAACCAGTGCAGGTTTTCAGGATCTCCTTAGTATTGCACAGCAGGCAATGATTCCAATCCCTGTGCAATAGTAAGGAAATCCTGAAAACCTGCACTGGTTCGGCCCTCGAGGACTGACATTGGGGACCTCTGATATAGACAATAGCTAATAAGCACATTAGATGATGCATCTATGCATTCCGTAATTACGGTGGTTAGTCAAGTCCATAAAGTCCTTGTATAGGAAATCAGTTCAAGCAGAGTCAATCCTGGTCATGCTTTTATCTGTGCCGAAGAAGTCATGTTCACCGCAATGTGCAGCGTGTCCAAGGCTCAAAAGGACCACGTACCAGCAATATTAAGGCACCAAAGGTAGTGAGGTTAAAACCAAATTAAAACTGGAAGCACTCCATTGCAATAGTAGGTAGCAAGGTAATGAACAATAGCAGATCATAGCATCACGAGGAAAACTAAGGTTTTATCCATAGGTGACAATCAGGGGTAAAGCACAGGGACAAGTTCTCCCTACAGAAAAGCGGCAAAACTCAATTTCTCATTGAGACCATTAGGGCTCATGGTGCCAAGTCTGAGTATTCACAGGCACTCAAGCCTGGACAGGCGATTCTTTAGGTCACCACCCCTACTCCCCAAGTTCATCACATCTATGCCACGGACCCGCAAGCACTTAGGGTTGCATCTATGGCAGAGCTTATAGTGCCTGGGGATGGTTCGTAACAGGGTCACATCGTCTCTTACATGTACCCTCACACGGACCCTCAACTCTCTTGAGGTGAGCCCCACGTAGACAAGACCGCAACCACAGGTAACACCCTTTGAGCTGCATGAAATGTACTTCCTGATCGTGAACTTTCTCCCGCTGTCCGCTGATTTAAAGGTTTTTGCTCTAATAATATTTTGACAGACAAGGCAAGAGGCACAGGGATAGCAACCAATACATGGTGTTACTGCACCAAATGGAGAGGCTGTCTTTTGCATGTAATGACTATGCACCAGCATATCCCTGAGGCTGCTGCCTCGCCTCACTGTTATCAGCGGACAATTCGGGAGATAGTCACGTAAAACAGGTTCTGTTCTCAATACAGCCCAATGGTGGGTCACGACAGATCTAATTTCTTCCCACTGGCTGTTGTACGCCGTTATAAATCTTACCTGTGGCTTCGTGTTCCCATCGCGCCTAGGGACCACCCCAAGGAGTCAAGACTGGGGGGAAACTCTTCATCACCTGTAACTCTGCTGAATACAGTGATTGCTGTACCCCTTGAGCCTTAACACTCCCGCATGTCCGCTGCCTGACCCTCAGCACCATCCCTGGAGAAGATCCTACGTAACCGCAGAAACTGACCCACATGGATGGCTCTGATGGTAGCTGAAGGGTGCAGAGACGTGGCATATAGGAGAGAATTAACCGAGGACTCTTTACGAAAGATGTTCATCTCAACCCTACCATTGGACTGAATAAAGATTTTGAGGTCCAAGAACTCAGTCTCTCGGCCTTCACACTTATGTGTGAGGTGGATGTTGTAGTCGTTGGAGATCAGCTGAGACACAAAGATCTCAAAATCGGTGACGGTTGCCCCCTAGACGATGAGAATATCATCGATGTACTGGAGCCAGCACTACGCATGGGTGGAGACACACGCTCCCTCGCCAAAAACCTACCGCTCCCAGTAATCTATCAACAGGTTTGCGTATATAGGGGCGCATGCCGCTTTCATCACAGTACCGCACTGCTGGAGGTAGAACCAATCACCGAAAGTGAAAAAGTTGTGTGTCAGCACAAACTCTAACAACTCCAGCACAAGTCTCCACAAATCCTCTGCCCAGTTACTCCCGGAGGAAATACTCAACCGCTGTCAGACCATCCCTATGCCCAATATTGGTGTATAGGGACTCTATGTCAATGGTCACCAGCGATACCCAATTCTATTCTACCATCTATGTATCTTTAGTAGTCCCTGTCACTCAAAGGAGAAAGCTGTATGGCAGAACAGTATGCAGACATAGTCTACATTATGTTTGCACACTGTTGCCATGCAGTTTGAGAACATTATCATCCATCTCTGCCTTTTTACAGCCCTTTCAGAAATCATCACCAGACCCAGCAGAAAATTACTTGTGTTTCCCACTGAATTACATTGTACTCGATATTCGTAACAAATATGCGCATATTACAATGTACTCGTTATTTCAGTACTCGCTCATCCCTAACCATAAGTGGAAAAAAAGTTTTTATGTTATCATTCATATTCTCTGAAAAAAGGTCAAGAAAACAAAAAATCTGCTGGGGTATGTAAACTTTTGAGCACAAATGTATATGGCACTGTTTGCATGTTTGTCTCATGGGAATTTGCACATTGTTCTGTAAATATATGTTTTAAATTTATATATGCATATATTATGAAGAAATACATAGTAACATAGTAACATAGTTTTTAAGGTTGAAGGAAGACTTTAAGTACATCTAGTTCAACCCATAGCCTAACATGTTGATCCAGAGGAAGGCAAAAAAAACCCATGTGGCAACACTAAGCTCCACATTGGGGGAAAAAATTCCTTCCTGACTCCAGATACGGCAATCAGACTAATTCCCTGGATCAACGCCCTATCAAAGAATCTAGTATGTATAACTGGTAATATTATAGTTTTCAAGAAAGGCATCCAGGCCCCTCTTAAATGTTAGTAGTGAGTCACTCATTACAACAGCATGTGGCAGAGAGTTCCATAGTCTCACTGCTCTTACAGTAAAGAATCTGCGTCTGTGATTATGATTAAACCTTCTTTCCTCCAGACGTAGAGGATGCCCCCTTGTCCCATTCTCAGGCCTAAGAGTAAAGAGATCATTAGAAAGGTCTCTGTACTGTCCCCTCATATATTTATACATTATTATAAGATCACCCCTAAGCCTTCGTTTTTCCAAGCTAAATAACCCCAAGTTTAATAACCTGTCTTGGTATTGCAGACCCCTTAGTCCTCTAATGACTTTTGTCGCTCTTCTCTGGACCCGCTCTAGTTCAGCTATGTCTTTCTTATACACCGGAGACCAGAATTGTACACAGTATTCTAAGTGTGGTCGCACTAGTGACTTGTATAGAGGTAAAATTATGTTCTCCTCATGAGCATCTATGCCTCTTTTAATGCATCGCATTATTTTATTTGCCTTTGCAGCAGCTGCCTGACACTGGCCACTAAATGTGAGTTTGTCATCTACCCATACACCAAGGTCTTTTTCAGTGACTGTTTTGCCCAGTGTTTTACAATTAAGCACATAATTATACCTTTTGTTTCCTCTGCCCAAGTGCATGACTTTACATTTATCCCCATTAAAGCGCATTTGCCATTTAGCAGCCCAAGCTTCTAGTTTACATAAATCCTCCTGTAATATAAAATTGTCCTCCTCTGTCTTGATTACCCTGCAGAGTTTAGTGTCATCTGCAAATATTGAGATTCTACTCTGTATGCCCCCTACAAGGTCATTAATAAATATATTAAATAGAAGCGGGCCCAACACTGACCCCTGTGGTACCCCACTGTTAACTGTGACCCATTCTGAGTGTGTTCCATTAATAACCACCCTTTGTTTCCTATCACTAAGCCAGTTCTTAACCCACTTACACATATTTTCTCCTATCCCCATTGCCCTCATTTTATGTATCAACCTTTTGTGTGGCACTGTATCAAAAGCTTTTGAAAAGTCCATATACACCACATCCACTGCATTTCTTTGGTCCAGTCCAGAACTTACTTCTTCATAGAAGCTTATCAGATTAGTTTGACAGGAACAGTCCCTCGTAAAACCATGTTGATAATGGGTCATGAGGTTATTTTTCTTCAGATACTCCAGTATAGCATCTCTTAGAAAACCCTCTAGGATTTTACCCACAGTAGAGGTTAAGCTTACTGGCCTATAATTTCCAAGTTCAGTTTTTTTCCCCTTTTTGAATATTGGCACCACATTTGCTATACGCCAGTCCTGTGGTACAGACCATGTTATTATGGAATCTTTAAATATTAAAAATAATGGTCTATCTATGACAGTACTTAATTCCTGCAGCACTCTGGGGTGTATCCCATCCGGGCCCGGGGATTTGTCAATTTTAGTGATTTTTAGACGATGCCGTACTTCATCTTGGGTTAAGCAGGTGACATTTAATTGAGACTTTTTGTTATCATTGATCATATTGTCTGTCATGGGATTTTCTTGTGTAAATACTGTTGAAAAAAAGTCATTTAGCATATTGGCTTTTTCCTCATCCTCATCCACCATTTCACCCAGACTATTTTTAAAGGGGCCAACACCATCATTTTTTAGTTTCTTACTATTTATGTAGTTAAAAATTTATTTCTTCAGAAATAATTATTAATTCAGAATTATTAATTCAGAATTATTATTTCTGGCATGTGTGTATGTCAGATATACATGTGGTGTTCACTGTGTTCACATTGCTTGAAGGAGGGTGGTACACCACCAAAATGTTGCCACATGGATTAAAGTCCACAGTTTTTCACTTTTAATTTGTAGCGCTGCCTGCGTTTTTTTATTTCATTTGGCTTCATTTGGCTTTTAGGTACAACGTAGCAGATTTTTTTGCACCCAACTGTATGTATGGAGTTAGTGATGTCCTGTTTTCTTTTTTGATATCTATCTATCTATCTATCTATCTATCTATCTATCTATCTATCTATCTATCTATCTATCTATCATCTGTCATGTCTATTCATGTTTCAGTTTGTAATGTATAATTTAGTAAATCACCTATTTTTGTTGCTCTTAAGTTCCCATTATAGATATATAATTGTTGCTATTAAAATCACTCCCTTAATAATTACTCCTTTTAATTTTTTTTTGTAAGAGTAGCTTATGATAAAGAATTGAAGATGCTTATGCAATGAATGTACTTTGGCCTTTTGACACTCAATCATTTAAATGGTTTGTAAGATACTTAATTACAAAATGCCATGATCACTATTCATTTCATCATTTGATATGTAATGTCAAGTGAATTGCCTCCCTGGTGTGCAGTGTGTTTCACAGATCAATAGTTTTAGCTGGAGCTTGAAGGAGATTTTTAAGCACTTTCATACATACAGAAAGCCATCACCCTTTCAGAACTATTTCGTTATACCAAAGCTTCAACCTTCATATTTTCTTTAAAATTATATAGCAATCATACTAAGAATGAAACTGTATGTTTCATTCAACTTGTCAAATTTACTCAAATTGTCATCCATGTTAAAAATATAGATTTTCAGCTTCATTTGATCAATAGCTTTAAACAGTTTGGTTGACAAGCTAAAATTAATTAATTTGTACTATATTTTTCTAACAATTGTTTGAAGAAGGTCTTCCTTTATCATTATTTTTTTCATATGCAATTTTAACGTTATTTGCCAGATAATATACTGGTAATTTAAGAAAACTCGTAATCCATCTACACTTACACTCTATTAAAAGACCACTACAGTGGGGTTTTTTTAGCACTACACCCCATGGCTAGTACTCGCCCTCTGGCGTTTTTATACTTTACCAAGCCTACTCCAATCCAGCAGCAACATCTTGAGCCCGTAGCTTCTGACTGGCCGGAAGTCAAAAGCTATATCATAGGCACCCGATACAACTCTATGAAAGCTAGGACAAGGCCATAAAGGGCCTCTCATAGAAAAGTAATCAAAAGTGATCTCTGGCACGCTCCACTAAAAACTGAAGCTTCCGGCAGGTCACTTTTCTTCGCAAACCAATCGGAGCACTGCTGGAAAAAGATGTAGGCAGCAAAAGGTGACTATAAGACAAAGCTCAGGGTATGTACATTTAAAGCAGCACTACAGCAGTGTTTTAACCTCCCTGGCGTTACGAATAATTCTGGAATTTTATGCTAAAAGCGTTACATTTTTTTTTTATGGAAATTTTGTGTTATGTACAGTAGGGCTGCAATTCTTAGTAATTACCTGATCAAAGAAGACTCTAGTAGACCTCTGAGATGTGATAAAGTATGACACATAAAATCATGAATTATCATTAAAAAAAATAAATTTATTCAATAATGACTACTCTTATTGAATAATAAATAATAAAATGTAATAAAATAAAATAATACATGAAACCTGTCAAACAACGCAAAAATTAGTACACATCCTGTGTGTGGTAGATTTTGAAGCACGGGACGACACACAGACCCACGTCACAGTCCGGGCAATGATATCGGGTCTCCTTGCGGACTTTCTTGCCCTTGCCGTCGTGCTTTGAGCAGCACACCACGCACATCCTCGTAGGTGCTGCCTTTTTGTCCGTTGGTGGAACGAAGTCCACAAAGTGGCGACCAGTTAGGCGTCCAGGGTTTACACTGGCACGACGCCCAGATCTGTTCCCAGAAACGGATGGCGGGTTTGTTTCGAAAATCCGTTGCGCCACCTTCCACACAAAGTCTGCATGAACAAGAGGCCCGTCACTCATTTTTTTGTGGAGTACAAAGGCATTCCACAGGCATTGTTCCAAGAGATGGCGGAATATTTTTTTATAATATTTTTTTTGCTGCTTCCGCATCGCCGGATAGAATGTCATCGCCTGGTCAGCTCTGTCGACTCCTCCCATGGTGGAATTGTAGTCGATGACCAGTTGTGGCTTCATGATGTCTTTCCCACCTCTTGTGTGGACCATGGCAGTGGAGGTGTTATGGACTGTACTCATGAGGCACACGTCTTTCTTGTCCCGCCAACGCATCGCCATCATCTTGCCTTTCTGCCAGGCCACCATTTCTCCGGTCTTTAGTTTTTGTTTGCCAAACATGGATGGCAGGTCACGCCGGTTGGCCCTAACAGTTCCATAGCCATCCGTCTTGTGCTTGATCAAGCACTCGTACAGCTGAGGTGAGGTATAGAAATTGTCCGTTGTGACACAATACCCCTGATTCAGCAACGGCTCAAGCAGGGTGAGGACTGATGACGTTGCCATCCCATAGCTGCTGTACCTGGGGTTGAATTTTGTGCCCTTTCCGGTGTAGATGACTGAATTCCAGATGTAGCCGGTGGCCGACTCACAGAGCATATACGATTTTACGCCAAACCGGGCTCTCTTGGACACAATATACTGGATCCAGCTGAGGCGACCCTTGTAAGCCATCAGACTTTCGTCCACACTGACGTCTCTGTCTGGCACATAGGCCTGCTGGAAATTACTGCGGATCAGCTGGTACACCTCCCAGATTTTTTTGAGCTTTGGCGCCGGATGTGAGGCTGCGTCAAAATCCTCATTGTTGGTGAAATGGAGGTATTTCATGATCAGAGAAAATCGGCACTCCGACATGACAGTGCCAAAAAATGGGGTCTCCAGCAATTTATTGGTGGTCCAATACCATTTCTGCAGGGGTTTCCCCACCACCCCCTGAAGAAGAATTAGTCCCAGGAACTGCCAAATGTTCTCTTTGGTCACCGGTTCCCATTTCCTGTTACGGGAAAACCGGGTGTGCGCAGTAGCGGACTGCTGCTGATACCGATTTGTCTCGGCGACAATTTTGGCAATGACGTCGTCCGTCAGGAATAATTTGAGGTACGCCAAGGGGTCACTGGGGTCAATGTCCACCTTCATACCTGGTGATCCGGTAAAGGGGAATCTTGGTGGCGGTACCTCATCCAGGCTGCAGTCAATATGGCACCAAGTGCGGGCATCACGGACGTCAAGTGGACCATCGTCGCTGTCGCTGTCAGACGATTCCTGCCACGAATCGCTGTCGCTGTCGCTTACGTCCGCAAATGGCTCAATGTCGCTGCCGCTGTCATCCATCGCATTCACAGCCGCTTTGGAGCTGCGACGCTTTGCTGCCATGATAGCAAAATACGCAGTGAAGATGAGAAAAAGTCAGATCTCAGTGTATACAATGATATATCCGAGTCTGACAGAAAATCTCACTGAATTTCACTTTTTTTTTTTTTTTAACTTTATTTATGTGTGTGTCACTTTAAGGCCGACCTCCCATGAGCCTCTGCGGCTCAGAGAGACGGATCCCGGAAGCAACATGGCAGCCTCCATCGGGAAGGACACAGAAATGACAAGGGGACACCGCTAGACCACCAGGATGGGGTAAGAGGGGCTCAGATGTGACAATAGGCACTTACCCCAAGTCTCTCTCGGGGTAATCGCTTTGGGTACAACATTTTCAACCCGAGAGAGACTCGGGAAAACCGTTAGGGAGGTTAGATAATTTTTATCTATCTATCATATATCTATCTATTTGCGTAGAAAAATAGAAAAGAAATCAAGCAGCACAACCACTTCCACAGGGTTTAAAAATTAGTTAGGGCAATGCTTAATTTGCCAAGTAATACACGCCAAAAAGAAAACTGCAGCACTCCTTCCTTGAGGTTTCTTATGCCTTTATTTGGCCTTCAGGACAAGCCTTCCAGGCGGGAAGAAGGTTTACTTGAACCGAAATGTTGCCATCTTGTCCTGAAAGGCCAAATAAAGGCATCAGAAACCTCAAGGAAGGAGTGCTGCAGTTTTCTTTTTGGTGTATCTATCTATCTATCTATCTATCTATCTATTCATCTATCTGTCTATTCTGAAAAAATAGTCAACACTCCAAAAAGGAAACTAAGGGGGGCTTTAATAGTGCATGTAGTGATATTTCGACTGAGAACAACCTTTATCAAGCACAGTTATACAGCTTAGTGATTTATAAATATTATGTTGTCCAATTTCATCAATAAAGTAATCTTTGTCTTAAATACATTCAAAATAACGAAATTAATATAATGTACCATCATAAATGATGCCCAAAAGAGGACATGTACATTCCAATTGTATAATGTGCAACCAGGGCTGCCACTAGAAATTTCAGGGCCCCTTACTGGCAAAATTTTGGGGCCCTCCAAGAGACTCCCCTAGCTCCGCCTCCACTCTAGCTCTGCCTCCACCTTAGCTCCACCTCCACCCCTCAAACCTTCCACAGTTCCACCACCCACTATTGGAAAAACTCCACTTCTGCACCACGTCCTCACTAATCACACATTAATATTACCGTACGGACTGTCACCATACAGATCTGATAATGATGCGATCACGGGACCTCAATGTGTTCCCATGACAGCCCGAGGCATTTCCATGGCAGCCTGAAGTGTGCAGTGCTGAGGCCCTATAGGGAGTGCTGTAAAATAAAAATATAAAAAAGTTTTTAAAAATATGAAAAAGAAAACCCTAAAGCCCCCGTTACACGGGGCGATATCGCCGCCTATTACATAGGTGACGTAGGGGCGTGGCCTATCGGCGGCGTCATTGCCCCTACGTCGCCTCCTGTAAAGGGGCGATGTCGGCGCCGCCGGGTGGTCGCCTGGTTTCAGAGCAATGATCTGAAACCAGGTGACCATCATGGGGCAATGTGTACACATCGCCCCATGTAACCGGCAGCAGGCGACCTGTCAGGCGATGGGAGCCATAGGTTTCCATTGTCCTGCATCACTGCTGGGGTTTTCAGACACCCCAGCGGCGATGCCGCCTGACAGCTCGCCGGCATGGGGCTGGAGATGTCGCCCCATGTAAATGGGGGACGGCGATGCTGGCAGGGCACCAAAAACGTACGCGCTCTGGCCAGTCGCCGCCGACATCCCCAGCCCCATCGACAGGTGTGACGGGGCCTTAAGAGATTAAATCAACTCTGTTTTGCTTCATTGAAAATACAGAGGTTGGACAAAATAATGGAAACACCTAACGTCTTGGCATCATAATCTTCGAACATTTTATAAACATGCAAACCGTGACGTATGTTAATGTCTTGTAGTTGATTTTTTGCGTTAAGTGATATGTGTATGTAAATTAACTGTTTGTTTTGCCGAATTGTAAAAACATTGATGAGAACCTGAAACCAATTGCAGACGTTTCGGATTTTCAAAAAGTCCAAATTGTTGGTGCTCGTATGGCAGGCGCCAGTGTAGCAGTAAGTGCCCGAATGCTTGGTGTGTCAAGAGGTACTGTCTCTAAAGTAATGACTGCGTTTGAAAGAGAAGGAAAAACGTCTGCAGCAAAGCACAGGTCCGGACGAAAGTCGAAGTTGACTGAGAGAGACCATCGGACTCTAAAGCGAATTGTGAGAGCGGATCGCAAGACCACGGCTCCGAAAATCACTGCTGAGTTCAATGAACACCTACAGAACCCAGTTTCCATGAAAACTGTTCGTCGGGAGCTGCACAAATCTGGATTTCACGGAAGAGCTGCAATTAGAAAACCGCTGCTCTCAATGACAAATGTTTTCAAGCGTTTAGAGTGGTGTAGAAACCTCCAGAATTGCTCCCTCGAGCAGTGGAAACATGTGATATTCTCCGACGAATCATCGTTTACCCCATTTTCCGACCTCCGGAATTCAATCCAGACTGCCTTCTCCCAACCATAAAACATGGCGGAGGTTCTGTGATGATCTGGGGTGCTATTTTGTGGAGATCTGCCGGGCCAATGATATCACCTTGTATGAATCCATTCCTCGGAGAATTGAGGCTGTAATCGCCTCAAAAGGTGGACCTACACCATAATAAACTAACTTTTGTTGATTTTTCCAGGTGTTTCCATTATTTTGTCCAACCCCTGTGGAACTATTAAAAACAATATATACACATATTTATTATCGCCGCATTCAGAAATGCCCGATCTATCAAAAAATAAAATCAATCAATGCGATCTGTAAACTGCAGAAAGGAAAAAAAGTCCAAACCACATAATTATGTTTTTTTGGTCACCACAACATTGCTATAAAATGCAATAACGAGCGATCAAAATAGCACATCCACCCAAAAATGGTATCATTAGAAACATCACCTCAAGATGAAAAAAATAAGCCATCACACAGCCCCGGATTCCGAAAAATGAGAACACTACGAGTCACAGAAAATGGAGCAAAAGTGCAGTTTTGTTTTTTCTACAAACTTCTGAATATTGTTTCACCACTTACAGTACATTCCTAACAACAAGCACTTGTCCACGAATTGGTTTTTAAATGTAGTCCTTTTCAGTAACAGCATTGGTCCGGGCATTAGGATCTTATGGGACATTGTGCTAGTGAGAGGTGGGGATGGTACATTGTGAAAAATAATGATGGCGGGGTAAAGAGTAGTAAGGGATGGTGGCCACCATGAGGTTGGGGAAAGCCTCATTGTTCACAAGCGTAAATGGCAACATTTCCAGGTCAAGCAGTGTGGAAATGTGCCTGTTTAGTGTTGGGTCCTGTGGATGGATGGGTATTTATGTTGGTATAACTCCCAACCATCCCAGATTCATCCTGACTATGCCTATTTGAGGGCTCAGTCTAATTGTTAAAGCAATCAGAGCTTTTGTCCCAACTTTCTCTCATCTTTCTTTGCTGCTCTATAGCTCTCCTTCCTCAGGTGAGCATAATTACAAAAATTAAAAGAATAATTTTTCTTCATGTTCTTCTTGTTGGTAGGCAGCAGCTCTACCACTGAGTCACTGTCCAGACTGAGAAATTTAGGAGGATTACGTAATCTGACTTGTAGTGCAAGCATGGAACCCAGAATCAGATTTTTCAGCTACATAAAGAAACATCTGTACACAACAGTGTATGTCTATTTGCTACATTCTAGAGGTGAAGAAAAAGTAATATTTTTTTGTTCCTATAAAACTACTATAAAATAATTACAAAAATGTTTTGTATTTTTAAATCATTTTTTACCAGTAGGAATACTTTGAATTTCCTCTGTCACTACCTTAACAAATAAGTTGATGTTATGGTTTAGGCTCAAGGGGGAAAATATCTTAACTTTACCTTTCCTAAACCTTACCTTTATCGAGGATGATTTCTTGTTCTTCACACAATTCCTCCAAAATTGTTATGGGTTTCAATTAGTGTGTCATACAATCTTCTTCGATTTAGGTTTCTCATGTAATTTCTGTAAGACTTATGTTCAAGCAAGAGATGCAAATGTTTGTAGCTGTTAACAAGTCAAAAGAACACATGGGAGAAAATTAAAGTCAAACATTTATTTCGTCAATATGTGCCTGAGAAAGGCAAATACTTGCCAAACTTAAAGATCGGTAGCCTAGACTATTGGGAGACCATGGTAAGGGTGTGTATTTACTTTCCATCTCGTAAAATAATTAGCAGCCGTGCACTATCCTTTTCACAAGGAATATCTCATCCTACCCATTTGGGATTCTCATTCCCCAACAGTGGAGGTCATTGAAGAATATGAGGAGACATTACGAACTATATGTTTATCAGCATTTGCTTGTCGCCATGAGTATACAGTAAAAGAAAAGTAAGCAATGAGCTGTGTTTTTTTACCCAACTGCCAGTCCTCTACTGTCCAGAAAGATGGCGGCATCAGCCGGCCAACTTTCATGCTGTCTGTGGTTAGTGGTTAGGGCAGCTTAAAACTGTTGGCAGGTTCAAAAAGGCTGTAACCTCCAGGAGGTAAATAAGTAGGTCAATATAACATAGCAAATAATTGATAATAATGGTGGAAGAGGAATGCTAGTAACATTTTGAATATACAGATAATATTGTTAAACCACCAAAACAAAGGTCTAAGGCCCCTTTCACATCTATGCGTTTGCTGCGTTTTGCTTCATTTGCGTTTTTTATGCGTTTTTACCGCAAAAACGCATCCAAACGCATGCGTTTTTGTCCACATTGATTTTAATGGGAACGCATGAAAAACGCATGCAAAAACGCATGTCAAAATGCATGTGCGTTTGCAAAAACGCAAAACGCATGCGTTTTTGCAAACGCAGCCCAAAACGTTGCTTGCCACGTTTTGAGCTGCGTTTGCAAATACGCATGTGTTTTGCGTTTTTGCAAACGCACATGCATTTTGACATGCGTTTTTGCATGCGTTTTTCATGCGTCCCATTAAAATCAATGGGGACAAAAACGAATGCGTTTGGATGCGTTTTTGCGGTAAAAACGCATAAAAAACGCAAATGAAGCAAAACGCAGCAAACGCATAGATGTGAAAGGGGCCTAAAAAGTGCTCCATTGATAAGTTTGCTTTTAATTTTTCAGGATTGGTTTCATAAAAAGAAATCAAGAGTTTAGATCAAAAGTGTAATGACTATAAGCAAAGTGTTATACAGTACACAGCATGGTATGTCGACCCAAGGTAATACATAGAAAGGATTAGCATGACAAGAATTATATAGATCCCAGGTGTTTCCTTATGCCTCAGTTGGAGATTATATAGATTCTCTTTTTTTTATTTTAACAAAAGGTGTGAACAGAAAAAGGTGTTATTGTGATTTCTGACAATTATTTTTCAGAGTATGAATAATTAAAATCCGATAAGTCTATGCAACAGGTTTTTGATGAGAAAATTGCTAAGAAAGCATTCTTCACTTTTCAAAAATGCAACAATAATACTTTGAAATAATGTTTTTTTATTAGGATAATGTATATCAAAACACAATAAAATAATTATTTGTAAAATAAATAATTTATTTTCTATTACATAAGAATATTAGCTCACATATTTAATATGACTAATTTTAGGTAATCATAGTATAACCACACTTTGTGGATTATAAGACTAATTTTTTCACAAAAAATTTGGGAGAAAAAGGAAGAGTGTGTCTTATAGTCTGAATGTAGCTTAGCTGGGTGACAGTGGTTCAGCATCACAGGAGGCAGGGTCGCCAATGGAGAAAGCCGATGGCAGCAATGTGGTGGTGTTACATCAGGTAATGCTATACGCTGCCTGTCTATTTATCCCTATGGCAACCGGACGCTTACCGCAGCCGCCGGCTCCACAGAGATATCCAGGATATGTGCTTTAGCAGAGCGCACAGGAAACAAAGTTTGCTCTATTTGTTATACAGGGTGGGCCATTTATATGGAGGCACCTAAATAAAATGGGAATGGTTGGTGATTAGTGATGGGTGAGCACTTTGGGCGAAGATGTCTTAGAACTTTAGTAGTTTCTGCTTCAGCACGTGCTCTTACAAGCTGCTCACTGAAAGTATTTTGATGAGCTTGATCTGGATAAATTCTTTGAGTACTTAGTAGATCTAGATTTATAAGATGACATTTCTAGTATCTGTGTAATTCTTGCTTCTGACTGGCTCTTAATGTTTAAGATGGTACGGTCATATTCAGAATTACGGTGCTAGAAGCTCTGCAGTTTGTTCAAAGACTATGTTGTGTTTATTATCTCCAGGACAGAGGGATATGTGTCACAAATGTCCTTTGAATGCTGATATACTGGGCACAATTGTTTTAGGGCTTTCTCTAGTGTTAACTGATGAGAACCAGATGTAGATATATCAGTCATGTGACTCAGCACCTTTTGCCATAAGAAAGACACATTGGAAGCAATCTCACATTTTGCAGTCTCTAAGTTATTCCTAACCTTCCATGTGGGCTTGATTAAGTGCTGAGATCTTCACTAGATGTTGTGTGGAGAACTGTGTTTCTCTCCTGCAGTTCTAAGTCTGGTAAAGACTGTGAAGTTTTAGTAGCTTCAGCCATAAGTGCTCAAGAATGCAAAGGTTGGGACTCTTTGCTCCTTGCAGTGCTAGCAGATGGAGAATGTGCAGAGATAAGACATCACACACAATGTTGCTTTGTTGTTGAAACCAGGTGCCTAAGGCTGGCTTCACACTTGCAGATGCATCTGCAGCGTTTTGCAGATGCATCTGCAAGTATCAGCATGCAGACCACGGCCGTGGTGTGAATGCTCTCATTGATTCCTATATGTGAGCCGTAAGCAGGCGTATGCCTGCTTACAGATCACACTCTCCCGCCCGCACTATGGACGCGAGATGTTGCGTCCAAGGTGCGGGGCGGGAGTGTGTGATCTGTCAGCAGGCATACGCCTGCTTACGGCTCACATATAGGAATCAATGAGAGCATTCAGACCGCGGTGCGCCCTATTATAAACATAGGGACCACGGTCTGCATGCTGATACTTGCAGATGCATCTGCAAAACGCTGCAGATGCATCTGCAAGTGTGAAGGCAGCCTAAGCCATGTGTTTGCAGATTCTATTTGAGCTGATCTGGCCACAGATATATTGGGAAATGTCTTTTTCCTGGCTGTAAACTGTTTACAGGTCCTAGTGAAAGAATCACTCTTTTTACTTTTCTGGCTCCTCAATGCAGTGCAGTATAGGTGCCTGAAGTATCATTCCCTCTGATGTTCATATTGACAGTCATACTCACATTCAAGCATCCCGAGATAGTTTAACTCAACTACATTGACTTGAAGTAAAAGTCCAGGAAAAGCGGAGATGATTTTCACTGAAATCTTGCATTGAAGTACAATGCCGCAAGTAAAAAGGGTGATTCTGTAAAGAGCAGTAAAACATGTGTCCATGCTAAGATGGCAGAAAAACAGCTACATGGGGAAAAAGGGAGGAGTAAATTGACATAAAAAAACTTTTACGTCCATTCATGGGACATAACATTTATTATGCAGTATACCTGCTTCTAAAAATGTCTATTGCATTATTTACAACCGTATGTATATTTTATTTTATGTCATCTTCCTGCTTCAGTGTTTGCCTACTTTTTGGCTTATATGCGTGGTCTATTCGGGAATGTTTAATATTCAGTATATTACTTTTTCTTTACTGATTTTCCCTTATGATCCTATCATTACCATATTTTATTAGTTATTTGATCTTTAGTTCCACAGCTACAATTTCTTTCTTTTTCTACATGCTGCATACTAGGGGATTTTTTCCAAATCTTAATTGTCAATTGATCTCACATAGGTTAAACATGTTTGAACCTTCAGAATATATTTTCTCTGACTCTGTGCACTACATACCTATGATTAAGGAACCCTAATTCTGAAACGCGTCAGGCGTAGGCCTGATGAATACATATTTTTTTGTTTTTTTAATGTTCTGTATAAAGATTCAATAACGGTTGTTTTTTATGGAAAATTTGAACGATCTAGTTTTCTCATCATTTTAGTGTCCTCATAATGCTTTTAAATAAAAATATCTGCTCTACGTTGTGCGCCTGAATAAATATTAAAGTTCTTTGTGTTTCTTGCTCAAAATAATACCCACACTGCCTTTTCCTTTCCATACTGGGCACAATCTTCACACTGTTCACTCCCATTGTGTCCTTCCTATACTGTCTATTCTCTCTTCTCTGCCTACTATCACACACTCCCTCCTCACACTCTTTCCTCCTTTCTGTGGCCTAAATTATCCCCCCATGATTCCCCCTTTCCATACTGTAACCCCCCCTCACACTACTCAGTCTCAATTCTGTGCTGCCTCAAATTTTTATCATGTCATACTGTTTCTTCATTACATAAAGTCCAAGGATATATAGGGGCACTACCGACTCTTGACCTTATACACACTCCAGGCCGCTGGGACCTGCGCACATAGGGCTCTATTTAGGGCTAGGTGTTGCACAATCCTGTAAGTCCATTATTATACTGCTTTAAAGATGAGAAAAAAGGAGGCACTCACTGAGCTGTAGGCTGATTTTCTGCTAAGGGAAAAAAAAAGATTTAAATCTGATTTTCTAGCGAGTGTGACACGAGCTGAGTGTGACGTAGCGCAAGTGCGGACGGAAGTAAGTGTGTGACTTGTGATTCAGTGACTTTGGATTCAGGGAGTTTGGAAGGGAGGACTTACTGAATTGCAGGTTGTATTTAATTAATACTTTGCATTTCTTTTTACTTATCATTTCTGTCTGGTGCAATCCCCATTAGGAAATGAGCTCCATAATTGGCAATGCAATCCAGTGTACATCTTGCCACATGTATGCATTCCTTGAACAGCCGTTCGAGGGTGCATACTGCTGTGTCAGATGTGAGTACGTTGTGCATTTGGAAGCCCAGATACTGGATCTAAATGAACAACTGACAACGCTGAGATCCATAGACAATATGGAAAGGAGTCTGCTGCTCACTGAACAGCTGCTCAATGGGATAGTTGTGGGGGAGGATGGTAGTATGGCGCTGCAGGACCGTGAGGTATCTAGTTGGGTGACAGTTAGAAGGCGGGGGAGAGGGAAGGGTGCCAGGGAGGCTAGCCCTGATCTGGCACACCCCAATCAATTTGCTATGTTGGCAGATGAGGGGGGTGTGAGTTCAGGTACAGCACTGCTGCAGCAGGGCATGACCTCTGAAAGCCAGGGGAGTGTCTGCTTCAGTAAGTGGGAAAACAGGGGAGAAGGGCAGGCCAGACAGGTGCTGGTAGTGGGGGACTCAATTATTAGGGGAATAGATAGGGCAATCTGTCACAAAGACAGGGATCATCGAACAGTGTGCTGCCTACCTGGCGCTCAAGTCCGGCACATCGCTGATCGGGTTGACAGATTACTGGGAGGGGCTGGTGAGGACCCAGCAGTCATGGTGCACATTGGCGCAAATGACAAAGTTAGAGGTAGGTGGAAGGTCCTTAAAGATGATTTCAGGGAATTAGGCTGCAAGCTTAAGGCAAGAACCTCCAAGGTAGTATTCTCTGAAATACTGCCTGTACCACGTGCCACACCAGAGAGGCAAAGGAAGATTAGGGAGATAAATAAGTGGCTCAGGAATTGGTGTAGGAAGGAGGGGTTTGGGTTCCTGGAGAACTGGGTCGACTTCTCTGTTGGCTACAGGTTCTATGCTAGGGACGGGCTGCACCTCAGTGGGGAGGGTGCAGCTGTCCTGGGGGAGAAAATGGCTAGAAGGTTGGAGGAGTGTTTAAACTATGGTTTGGGTGGGAGGGTATTCATTGTATAGGAGGGGAAGATAGTGTAAATAGTAACCTGGGCACAAGAAATAAAATTGGGGGTGGCATGGGGGGTGGGGTTAGAACAGTCAATATAGTAGGAAGGAATACAGGTAAAGAGAGATGCATAAAGTGCATGTACACTAATGCCAGAAGCCTCACCAACAAAATGGAGGAATTAGAATTGATTTTGTTGGAAAATAATTATGACATGGTGGGGATTTCGGAGACTTGACTGGACGAGAGCCATGACTGGGTTGTTAATTTACAGGGCTATTGTCTGTTCAGAAATGACCGTACAAATAAGCGAGGAGGAGGTGTATGTTTATACGTAAAATCATCCTTAAAATCCATCCTGCGTGATAATATAGGTGAATCTAATGGAAATGTAGAGTCCCTGTGGGTGGAGATAAGGGGAGGGGGAAAAAATAATAAATGATTGATAGGGGTTTGTTATAAGTCCCCAACAATAATGGAAGTGGAGGAGAATATCCTCATAAAGCAAATAGATGAAGCAGCGACTCAGGGAGAAGTCATTATTATGGGGGACTTCAGCTACCCTGAAATATTATTATTATTATTATTATTATTATTTATTTATATAGCGCCATTGGGTTCCATGGCGCTTTACATGAGGATGAGGGAGACAAGAACAAGTACACTTAATCTAGGCGATCAGGACGTACAGGTACAGGAGGGGCAGGGACCCTGTCCACGAGGGCTCACAGTCTATGAGGGCGGGTTAGGATACAGTAGGATGGGGGAATGTCAGGTATGGGGCGTTCGCCTGGGTCTCATGGCAGGTTGTAGGCTTGACGGAACAGGTGAGTCTTCAGGTGACACTTGAAGTTACTCAGGGTAGGAGAGTGTCTGACGTGTTCGGGTAGGGAGTTCCAGAGTAAGGCAGATGCCCGGGAGAAGTCCTGAACTCGGTTGTGTGAAGAGGTGATGAGGGGGGAGCAGAGGAGGAGTTCTTGGGAGGAGCGGAGGTTGCGTGAGGGTAGGTATCGGGAGACCAGGTCGGAGATGTATGGTGGGGCCAGGTTGTGTATGGCTTTGTACGTCATGGTTAGTGTTTTGAATTGGGATCTCTTGGAGACGGGGAGCCAGTGAAGGGCTTGGCAGAGGGGGGAGACAGGGGAGTAGCGGGAGGACATATAGATGAGTCGGGCAGCGGAGTTGAGGATAGACTGGAGAGGTGTGAGGGAGTTAGCCGGGAGGCCATTGAGAAGGAGGTTGCAGTAGTCAAGGCGGGAGATGATAAGAGCATGGATGAGTGTTTTAGCGGTGTCGTGGGTGAGGAAGGAGCGGATCCGTGAGATGTTCTTGAGCTGGAGCCGGAGGGATGTGGTGAGGGCCTCGATGTGGGGTTTGAAGGATAGGGAGGAGTCGAGGATTACCCCGAGGCACTTGGCTTGGGGGACTGGGGAGAGGGCGCAGTCATTGATGCAGATGGATAGGTTGGGAGGTGGGGTGGAATTTCTTGGGGGGAAGACTATGAATTCAGTTTTGTCCATGTTGAGTTTAAGGAAGCGGGCAGAGAAGAAGGATGAGATGGCGGAAAGGCATTGAGGGATTTTCGAGAGTAGGGAGGTGATGTCAGGGCCGGACAGGTAGATTTGGGTGTCGTCGGCGTAGAGGTGGTACTGGAGGCCATGGGACTCGATGAGTTGCCCTAGGCCGAGAGTGTAAATGGAGAAAAGTAGGGGTCCCAGGACCGAACCTTGGGGGACTCCGACAGAAAGGGGGTAGGGTGAGGAGGAGGTGTGGGAGTGGGAGACGCTGAAGGTCCGGTCCGCTAGGTATGAGGAGATCCAGGAGAGGGCAAGGTGGGTGATGCCAAGGGATTCCAGGATCCGGAGAAGAAGGGAGTGGTCAACCGTGTCGAAAGCGGCAGACAGGTCAAGGAGTAGCAGGATGGAGTAGTGGTGTTTGTTCTTGGCGGTCAGTAGGTCGTTGGTGACTTTGGTCAGGGCTGTTTCGGTGGAATGGAGGGGTCGGAACCCGGACTGTAGGCGGTCGAAGTGGGAGCACGAGGAGAGGTGAGAGAACAGTTCGGAGTGGACGTGTTGTTCAAGTAGCTTAGAGGCGAATGGGAGAAGAGATATGGGGCGATAGTTAGAGACAGAGGTAGGGTCAAGTGAGGGTTTTTTTAGGATGGGCGTGATTAGGGCGTGTTTGAAGGCCGAGGGGAAGGTACCAGTGCTAAGTGAAAGTGTTAAAGAGGTGGGTGAGGGCTGGGATGAAAATGGAGGTGTGGTTGGGAATGAGGTGGGATGGGAGCGGGTCGTGGGCGCTGGTGGTGAGGTGTGATTTTGACAGGAGGGAGGAGAGTTGGTCTTCAGTTATGGGGGGGAAGTGGCTGATGGAGGAGGAGGGCAGTGTAGGTGGGAAGGGGAGTTGTGGGGATAGTGGACCGAAGCTGCTTCTGATCTTGTCGATCTTCTCCTTGAAGAAGGTCGCAAAGTCTTCAGCAGAGATGAGGGGAGAAGGGGGAGGAGCAGGTGGGCGAAGTAAGGAGTTGAAAGTTTTGAAGAGCTGTTTGGGGTTGCGGGACAGAGAGGTTATAAGGAATGAGAAGAACACTTGCTTGGCGGTAGCGAGTGCCGTCTTGAAGTCAGTGATGGATTGCTTGAACAGAGCAAAGTGCTCGGGGGTGTGAGACTTTTTCCATCTCCTCTCGGCGACTCTGGACGCCCGTCTCAGGTTTTTAGTGAGGGTGGTGTGCCAGGGTTGCCTGTTAATGCGTGGAGCATGGAGAGTGAGGGGGGCGGCTAGGTCAAGAGCGTTCATTATGGTGGTGTTGTATAGGGTGGTGGCAATGTCAATGTCGTCAGCGCAGGGTAGGTCGGTGAGAGGGAGGAGTGATTCAGAGAATAAAGGAAGATCAAGATCTTTTAGGTTTCGGCGAGGGTGATCAAGTTTGCGGAGAGGGGGTAGTGTGGCAGGGGAGGAGAGGGCGGAGAAGGTCAAGAGATGGTGGTCGGACAGTGTGAGTACCGAGGTTGTGAGGTTAGAGAGGGAGCAAAGGCGGGTAAAGATGAGGTCAAGCGTGTGGCCTTGTTCGTGGGTGGGAGAGGAGGACCATTGGGAGAGCCCTAGGGAAGTGGTCAAGGAAAGAAGGTTGGAGGCGGCTGGACGGGGAGTGTCAATGGGGATATTGAAGTCGCCCATGATGATGGAGGGGATGTCAGTGGAGAGGAAGTGAAGTAGCCAGGTGGTGAAGTGGTCAAGGAAGGAGGCGGTGGGTCCGGGGGGCGGTAGATGATGGCTATTTGGAGGTTGCAGGGGGAGAAGATTCGGACTGAGTGGGCTTCGAAGGAGGGGACAGTGACGGATGGGGGCTGGGGGATGGGGCTGAAGGTGCAGGAGTTGGACAGCAGTATGCCGACTCCACCGCCGTGCTTGCCAGAGGGACGGGGGGTGTGGGACAGGCTGAGGCCGCCGTAGGATAGTGTGGCAGGGGAGGCCGTGTCGGAAGGGGTGAGCCAGGTCTCGGTGAGGCCAAGGAATGACAGTTTCCTGGAGATAAAGAGATCATGGATGTCGGGGAGTTTGTTGCACACTGAGCGGGCATTCCAGAGTGCGCCGGGTAGAGCGGTAGGTGGGGCATGGGTTGGGGGAATGGGTCTGATGTTGGTGGGGTTGCGAGAGCTAGTGGTGGTGAGGTTGCGAGGGTTGGCGGTGGGTCGCGGGATGAAGGTTGTTGTGGGGATGTTGCGGGGGGGGCCAGGATTGGGGGAGATGTCACCGGCAAGGAGGAGGAGTAGGCCGAGGGTTAGCAGGTGGGAGCATGAGAGCTTGCGAGGCGGGCGTGCTTGTTTGGTGATTGAGGATTGAAAGTGAATGAAAAGGTCGGTAAAGTGGGTGAGGTGGTTCGGCAGGATGGAGGGTGAGAGCAGTATTTTGTTGCTGGGAGGGGGGATAAGTGGGGGTAGTAGGAAGTGGAGAAGGATGGGAGTGAGAGTGAGGAGTAGCGGGAACATTGCATACGGAGAACAGGGAGTGAGTGTGGCAGCAGGGGTCAGAAGCAGAGTGGGGAAAGTTGTTGTAGTGGGTGAGTGGTCATCAGTGGGGAGCGGTCACGGGATGAGGTGATGACCAGGGATGAGATGTAAGGTGGGGGGTCAGATGGATGGGTCAGATGGGGAAGTTGGGGGATGAGTCGAGGCGGTCGGGGGTTGACAGAGGCGATTTCTGGGTTGGCTGATGGAGCAGCCGTGGGACAGGTGAGACATCCAGGGGTCAGTCCGGGGTGGGATGCCACCAAGGTATGAGCTACAGTCCAGGGGAGATGTGGATGGGGAAGAGATCTAGCAGTCCTGGACAGGATGGTGGAGCTGAGGACAAGGTGATGCAGTCAGTATGGGGAGAAATACTAGTCAAGAGGAGGTCAGATGGCTGGGGAGGAAGGGTGGACTGATGACTAGTTCCTTACTTGTGGAAGGGAAGTAGTAAGGGTGGTAGAGATTAGAATGGAAACATTGTGGGGGATTTATGTTTCTTTACCTACCAGTCTCTTCCAGTCCATTTCTAGTCTATTTCTAAGTATTGTACTTAGAAGATGTACTTTGAAAGATGTAGGGCACATTGGGGATCAGAAGCCTGCAGTTCCAGCAAAGATAATAAGTTTTTGAAAACTATGAGAGACAATTACCTTTCACAACTGGTGCAGGACCCAACAAGAAGGGGGGCACTGCTGGACCTAATATTAACCAACAGGCCGGACCGCATATCAAATATACGGGTTGGAGGTCACTTGGGTAATAGTGATCATAACTTAATAAGCTTTCAAGTATCCTTTACTAAGATGTGTAGTAGAGGGGCTACAATGACACTAAACTTCAGGAAGGCAAATTTCCAACGGTTGAGAAATTATCTTAGTGCGATAAACTGGGACGATGTCCTGAGACATAAAAGTACACAAAGCAAATGGGAGATGTTTATTAGCATCCTGAATAGGACCTGTGCACAATATATACCCTATGGGAATAAGCATGCTAGAAATAGGAGGAAACCACTATGGCTAAATAAAGCGGTAACAGGTGCAATAAGTGACAAAAAGAAAGCATTTAGGGAATTAAAGCAAGTAGGTAGTGATGAGGCATTAAATAAATACAGAAAATTAAATAACATTTGTAAAAAGCAAATCAAGGCAGCAAAGATTGAGACAGAGAGACTCATTGCCAGAGAAAGTAAAAATAATCCCAAAATATTTTTTAACTACATAAATAGTAAGAAACTAAAAAATGATGGTGTGGCCCCTTTAAAAATAGTCTGGGTGAAATGGTGGATGAGGATGAGGAAAAAGGCAATATGCTAAATGACTTTTTTTCAACAGTATTTACACAAGATAATCCCATGACAGGCAATATGATCAGTGATAACAAAAATTCTCAATTAAATGTCACCTGCTTAACCCAAGAGGAAGTACGGCATCGTCTAAAAATCACTAAAATTGACAAATCCCCGGGCCCGGATGGGATACACCCCAGAGTGCTGCAGGAATTAAGTACTGTCATTGATAGACCATTATTTTTAATATTTAAAGATTCCATAATAACTGGGTCTGTACCACAGGACTGGCGTATAGCAAATGTTGTGCCAATATTCAAAAAGGGGACAAAAACTGAACTTGGAAATCATAGGCCAGAAAGCTTAACCTCTACTGTGGGTAAAATCCTAGAGGGTTTTCTAAGAGATGCTATACTGGAGTATCTGAAGAAAAATAACCTCATGACCCATTATCAACATGGTTTTACGAGGGACCGTTCCTGTCAAACTAATCTGATAAGCTTCTATGAAGAAGTAAGTTCTGGACTGGACAAAAGAAATGCAGTGGATGTGGTGTATATGGACTTTTCAAAAGCTTTTGATACGGTGCCACACAAAAGGTTGATACATAAAGTGAGGGCAATGGGGATAAGGGAAAATATGTGTAAGTGGGTTAAGAACTGGCTTAGTGATAGGAAACAAAGGGTGGTTATTAATGGAACACTCTCAGAATGGGTCACAGTTAACAGTGGGGTACCACAGGGGTCAGTGTTGGGCCCGCTTCTATTTAATATATTTATTAATGACCTTGTAGGGGGCATACAGAGTAGAATCTCAATATTTGCAGATGACACTAAACTCTGCAGGGTAATCAATACAGAGAAGGACAATTTTATATTACAGGAGGATTTATGTAAACTAGAAGCTTGAGCTGCTAAATGGCAAATGAGCTTTAATGGGGATAAATGTCAAGTCATGCACTTGGGCAGAGGAAACAAAAGGTATAATTATGTGCTAAATTGTAAAACACTGGGCAAAACTGTCACTGAAAAAGACCTGGGTGTATGGGTAGATGACAAACTCACATTTAGTGGCCAGTGTCAGGCAGCTGCTGCAAAGGCAAACAACATAATGGGATGCATTAAAAGAAGCATAGATGCTCATGAGGAGAACATAATTTTACCTCTATACAAGTCACTAGTGCGACCACACTTAGAACACTGTGTACAATTCTGGTCTCCGGTGTATAAGAAAGACATACCTGAACTAGAGCGGATCAAGAGAAGAGCGACAAAAGTCATTAGAGGACTGAGGGTCTGCAATACCAAGACAGGTTATTAAACTTGGGGTTATTTAGCTTGGAAAAACGAAGGCTTAGGGGTGAACTTATAATAATGTATAAATATATGAGGGGACAGTACAGAGAACTTTCTAATGATCTCTTTACTCTTAGGCCTGAGACGGGGACAAGGGGGCATCCTCTACGTCTGGAGGAAAGAAGGTTTAATCATAATCACAGACGCAGATTCTTTACTGTAAGAACAGTGAGACTATGGAACTCTCTGCCACATGATGTTGTAATGAGTGAGTCACTACTAACATTTAAGAAGGGCCTGGATGCCTTTCTTGAAAATTATAATATTACCAGTTATATATACTAGATTCTTTGATAGGGCGTTGATCCAGGGAACTAGTCTGATTGCCATATCTGGAGTCAGGAAGGAATTTTTTTCCCCAATGTGGAGCTTAGTGTTGCCACATGGTTTTTTTTGCCTTCCTCTGGATCAACATGTTAGGCTATGGGTTGAACTAGATGGACTTAAAGTCTTCCTTCAACCTTATAAACTATGTTACTATGTTACTATGTTACTATGTTACTATTCGATGCTCTGTATCAATTCTGTGCTGCCTCAAATTTTTATCATGCCATACTGTTTCTTCATTACCTCTGCACCCATCCCACCCTCATGCCTCATACTGTGATCACATACACTCCTCTCCTTACTCCCAATATTATGTCCTCAATTTTACCCCCTATTTCCCCATTCTGTGTCCTCAAATTTACCCCCTCACTCCACATACTGTCCTTAAATTGCCCCTCTCACTTCCCCTATTGTGTCATCAAATTCCCTCCTACATATTTGCTCCCATGCTGTGTCCACATACAGTCCCCTCTCGCTCCCCATACCATCTCTTCACTGCCTCAGCATCTATCCCCCTCACTTACACTGTGTCCACAAACATTTCCCACTTGCTACCTATACTGTGTCCTGAAATTCTCTCCCTTTGGTCCCCATATTGTGCCCTCATATTCACCCCTCTCGCTCCCCATATTTTGTCCTCAAATTTCTCCCCTCCATAAATGTGCTACTCTATTATATCCATATACATTTCCCCTTGCTCATCATACTGTCTCTTCACTAACTTTGCACCTATGTTCCCCTGCCTTACATTGTGCCCACATAATTTTCCCCCTTGCTCCCTTTACTATGTCTTAAAATTCCCTCCTTGCTCCCCATACTGTCCTCAAATCTACCCCCACTCCCCATACTGTGACCTCAAAGGTCTCCTTTCACATGTTTTATCCCCATACTGTTTTCATCAACACTCCCGCCTATCTCCCAATACCATCTCTTCACTACCTCTGCGCCTATCACTCTCACTTGTACTGTGTCTGTATGTAATTCCCTCTTGCTTTCTATGCTGTGTTCTGAGTTACCGCCACCTCACTGCCTATATGGTATCCTCAAATTCCCTGGTCTTGCTACCCATATTGTATCCTCAAATTTCACAGAAGTGCCTGCAGTCAGGGTTTCAATTGTACTCAAGTCTTAAAGATGTGAGTATAATTGATCAGTAAATGCTGGAATATGGCAACAGAACAGCCGACTCCCAGTCCTGGGGGTGACAAAATGCAGCCACCAGAGAAACACTTTGGACTGCTGCATCAGGTGACCCCCTCTGGCTTCCCCTAGGGAAAATGGCCTGCCTACTACACCTTCTAGATATGTTACTGACCTCCTCTCAGTAAGTCTTTAACCTCTTAAGGACCAAGTCACTTTGCAAGCCTCATTTTGCAATTTTGACCAGTGTCAAATTATGAGGTTATAACTCTGGAGGGTTTCAACATATCCCAGTGATTCTGAGACAAATTGGACTTCATGTAAGTGGTAAATTTAGGCCAATATTTGTTGCATTTCTTTGTGAAAAAATATCAGATTTAGCGAATATTTTGAAAATTTTGCAATTTTAAAACTTTGAATTTTTATTCTATTAAACCAGAGAGCAATATCACCGAAAATAGTTAATAAATTACATTACCCATGTCTTTTTTACATCAGCAACATTTTGGAAACAAAATTATTTTTTGTTAGAATGTTGGAGGGGTTCAGATTTTATCATCAATTTCTAATTTTTCCAACAAAATTTACAAAGACACTTTTTTAGGGACCACATCCCATTAGAAGCGACTTTGAGGGGCCTACATAACAGAAAATACCCAAAAGTGGCACTATTTCAAAAACCCAAAAAGACAGTGTGTCACAATCTGCGCTGCTGTATATGAATGAAGACCACAAAGTGATTTATAACAGAGTTTATTTCTTACTTCTCAACGCGTTTCGGAGCTTTCCTCGCTCCTTCCTCAGGAATACATCATGTGGTTACACCTCTCAAGAAATTTATCAAGCTGTATGGTGAGCACCTTAAACCCTGAGGTTCTTCACAGAATTTTATAATGTTGAGTCGTAAAAAAAAAAAAATACTTTTTTCCAACAAAAATGTTGGTTTAGCTCCAAATTTTGCATTTTCGCAAAGAAAACAGGAGAAATTGCATCATGAATTTTATTGTGCAATTTCTTCTGAGGACGCCCATACCTTAAATGTAGTCAGAAACTACTTTGCCAGGCACAGTGCAAACTCAGCAGTGAAGGAGCATCATACTGGAGTGCAGATTTGGCTGATATGGTTTGGAATTGCCATATCACAATGGCAGAGGCCCTCAGGGGCCAGAGCAGTCAAAGTCCCCCACAAGTGACCCCATTTTATAAACTGCACCCTCAATGAATTTATCCAGGAGTGCAGTGAGCATTCTGACACCACAGGTGTGTCGAAAAATGTTATACTTTGGGCAGTAAAGTAAAAAATACGTAAAGGGGTTGTCCAGGCTTTTACTATATGAGTATCTAGGCTGCAAAATGTTTACAGTTTGTGATATACATACTATAAACATTTTGCATAGTTACCCAGATATCACATAGTTTGACTGCTCTGGCCTCTCAGGGCCTCTGCCATTGTGATATGGCACTTCCAAACCATACCACCCAAATCTTCACTCCGGTATGGCGCTCCAGTTTCCCAGTTACATGCAGCTCCAACACAAACACACCCTCTGGATGTTCTCTGGCTGCCGCAAATCAGTGATATCTAGGTAACTATGCAAAATGTTGGCAAGGTGTATATTACAAACTGTCAACATTTTGCAGCCAAGATACACACATGAATTATAGCAAAACCCAACCTCTTTAGATTTTTGCCACTGAAATGTTGTTTTAGCCATAGATTTTACATTTTTTTACAAGGGTAAAATAGTTAAAAATGACCACTTAATTATTATGCAATTTCTTGCGAATATGACAATACCCCATATGTGACTTTACAGTACTATTTGGCCACACAGCGAGATTCAGGAGAGAGGGAAGGAGGTCTACCGCAATAAATTAACATGCTGTGGAGATGCGGAAGTGCGGTGGCCTGCTCCGCAGCTGAAATAATGTTGCAGTGGGGAGAAGCATAGTGAGCATGGTATTAGAGATGAGCGATGTTCAATTGAACATGTTCGCCAATTTCAAATTCAACCTGTTTTCGGCTATGACCGTGTGGTTCGACGAATGCCAACGATTTGCTAAAAATTCGGTAATTCGGGGTTATGTTCGATAACTGTTCGTTGACCAAAACCGTTATTCACAGTAATGCTTTTATTCAACGTTATTATGAGTTCAGTGTATAGGAATAGCTGGCGGGAGGGGGAGGCTGGGAGAGAGGTATGTGGTCAAATAAGTGCAGATCTCCATTTTTTTTTCTTTCCCACACTTAGTGTGGATGGTCCGGTCTGTCAGTAAATCAGCATGCATAAATCAAAGTGCACGTTTCATACAAGGGCTTGTGTCATTGGCTGGGTATGTCACATGTCCTTGCCGGCCATTTTCCCCTCCTCGCCATTTTCTTAGTGTTGGAGCTCAGTGTCAGACGCCATTGCAGCTCTGTGCCCTACAAAGATAGTTAGATAGCAATTCCATTCCAAGTTACATAGAGAGATAGATAGTAGGTTTAGGGACTTCTTCCAAAAACAGCCCATTTTAGGGCTTAAAAGCACTGTTTGCCAGGCAGGTTCCAGTGATGTGTTGAAATCTACATAGATTCTGTGTTTGCAAGCGGTTTTTACAGCATCTGACCAAATCTAGCCATGCAAATCCTTTTTGGCTAGTAGCCTGGCAGGTTGGTAGCACATTTTTAAATAGGAGGACAACTGAGTATCTTTGCACTTAAAATCCAATTTAATCAATCAATTCAAAACATGTTACAAGATAAGATACAGAGGGGGAAATTCCCCATAAAATACACACTCAAGAGAAAGATATTGTCCATAAATAACATTTACAATGATGCATATCCTGCAAATGGTGGGGGGAAAAGTGCAATTCACAGTATATCCAGGTTTACTAATAATATGTCATATAGGCCATATGTCCACTATATCCCAAAAATATTATTGGTATGGGAGATTGAATACATATATAGCTTTCTAATCCATAACAACTTGTGGATAGGGTCACATATATAGTATAAAACATAGTTATCCTGCATGTACAAGTTCTATCTTGGAATCCCCAACTTCACAACCTAGGACAGTATCAGCAATACATTCCTATAGTGCCTAAGCACTAAATGGAGAAGTTACACACGTGTTTCGATTATTGCTTCCTCAGGGGGAGAATCAGTAATGTACAGTAATGCAGTCCGCTGTGCCTGCGCTACACCAGCATGTCGCATACAAGATCACCGCTTCCTTGAGAGACTCTATGTGTGACAGGGTGCATTTCACCACAGGATCCTGGATGAGTAAGCATGGACAGGCGCATTACATGTCGTTCACTGGGCACTGGGTGGCAGCAGGAGAAAGGGCTGCTGTACAAGTCTTAACATCCCCACGGCCTGTGCATCAAACCTCTGTATGTAGAACGTTCCTCCCTGCTTCTGCCTCCTCCACCACTTCTAGGTCTTCCACCTGCACCCAATGCCTGTCTGTTAATGTGACACGCATTCAAACTGTGCAGAAGGAATCCAGCACACCTCCTTAGTATGCTGGCAGCAGGCCAATGCCATCAGGTGGTGTTTATGTTAAAATGTCTGGGAAATGTGAGTCACACAGCTGAGGAGCTGTGGTCAGCTCTGGAGATTGAGTTTAATCAATGGCTGTCTCCACTGAATATGCAGCCAGGGAAGGCTGTGTGCAAAAATGCTGCAAACCTGGGTGTGTCCCTTCGATGGGGCAAGGTATCACATGTATCTTGCATGGCTCAAGTCTTGAACCTGGTCGTCCAGCAATTTGTAGCCCACTTTCCCAGCCTCGATATGCTTCTGCAGAGGGCATGGTCACTGTGTGCTCACTTCCACCATTCGCATCCTGCAGCTCAATGACTTGCATCACTACAGAAGTCTTTCGGCCTGCCGGTTCACTGCCTGAAATGCGATGTGCTGACACAATGGAATTCCACTCTGCACATAATGCAGCGAAAGTGGCATCAGCGATGAGCCATGGTGCAGTATGTTATGACGTATAGCCAGGGCCAACGCAATCCAGAGATGGGGCAAATCACGCTGCTGGAATGGTCTCAGACCAAGGACCTCTGCACTCTTCTGAAGAGTTTTAAAATGGCCACTAAGATGTTTAGCACTGACGATGGCATTATCAGCATGACTATTCTGGTCATCTACATGCTGGAGCACACTTTAACCAGTATTTGGAGTCAGGTGGTGGTCCAAGAGGAAGGGGAGGAAGTAGAGGAAGAGGTGTATGCGGAAGGGATAACAAGATCTCAAAGTTCCAGATGGTCAGCCGCACCAAGGCCGATGGTATGGGAGGGTGGGGGAGAGGAAACCATGAGGGCGCATGGTAGCAGCCAAACTGTTGAAGGTGCAGAAGCTAAGGAAGAAATGGAGGACGAACAGGCGATGGGCACGGAAGACTCAGCAGATGAGGAAGATCTTTATCAGATTTCTGTTGTGTGAGGTTGGGTGAAGAGGGCAGAGGAAGCATGCGTGAATATTACCCCGCCACCCCCAACACAAGGATTTGGGCCTCCTGAATGCGCAAGACACATGAGTGCCTTCTTGCTGCACTACCTGCAACATGATCCTCGGATTGCTAGAATTTGAAGTAAGGCCGACTACTGGTTTGCCACACTGTTAGATCCCTGGTACAAGAGTAAATTTGGCCAAATGCTTCCTGACCCGGAAAGGGATGCATGCATGCAGGAGTATCAACAGAAGCTTTTGGATAATCTGCTTTTCCCCAAATTCACCAGTGGTGCACATAGTGAACATCACAGTACTACCTTTCCAACCCACGGAGCATCAAATTGTCATCGCTCAAACATTAACAGTTACAGTGTATCTGGTAGCAGCAATTTGGTAGAATTGTGTCACCTTTTTTTAGACCATCCTTTGCAATGCCAAAGGAGAGAACAAGTCTGACACATACAGTCATATGAAAAAGTTTGGGCACCCCTCTTAATCTTACTCTTTTTTTTTTTAATTTGGGTTTTTGCAACAGCTATTTCAGTGTGATATATGTAATAACTGATGGACACAGTAATATTTCAGGATTGAAATGAGGTTTATTGTTCTAACCGAAAATGTGAAATATGCATTATTTCAAAATTTGACAGGTGCCAAAGTATGGGCACCTCAACAGAAAAGTGACATTAATATTTAGTAGATCCACCTTTTGCAAAAATAACAGCCTCTAGTCGCTTCCTGTAGCCGTTAATGAGTTCCTGGATCCTGGATGAAGGTATTTTTTTTTTAAACCATTTTTATTTGTGATTTTGCAATTAAAATAAACAGCTTTGTACATTTGTCACAATCAATCAGTAAGCGATTCAAAAGTTTGAAGGTCAATAAAAGTTGCAAATTCCAATTTGTAATACAACAAAGCGAACAAGCCACCCTAACCAGGCGGGTTAGCTCATGCGCCATAAACACCTTATCGTCTAAATATAAGGGGGGGGGGGGATAGGGAAACAATGGGGTACGAAAGGGAGGGAGGAAAGAAGAGGGGTGGGAAAATGAAGTCTAGGTTAGCGGGAGACCAATGAAATCATTCAATAAGAAGGGGGAAGGGAGTGGGTCGGCAATACACAAGGGGGGATATGAGGGAACAAGGAGGGTAGACCAGATGATATTCACATTTACTGTATTATTAGGTACTAATGAAAACTGAATTTGTGTCATACGATAGGTAGGAGACATACCATAGTGATGTCTCGTTGTGAAATAACCAGATTTTATAAAGAGAAGACAGGCATTCCTTCAGACCGCAATTGTGTTATAAGGCGAGTCCATCCACAGATCCCACCATGCCATGACCTTTGACCGTCTCTTAATGTCATGTGCCAACAATAGTTCATATTGAAAATGGGAATTAAGCATGTCCAGTACTGCTCCTCTAGATGGCACGGCCGGATCCCTCCAAAGTCCTGCCAGACATTTGCGAGAGGCTATCAGAACGTTCGCCACCATCGGGCGGACCGGGGACGGCCATTCCTCAAGTCCTATGCCCAGTATCGCCAAAGGTGCCGTCAGTTCAAACATAATACCCGTAAGGGTAATGAGGAGAGCCTCAATGTCTCTACAAAACTCCTTCACTCTGGGGCAATGCCACCAGAGATGAGGGGTGGATCCTATCTGTTTGCACTGTTTCCAGCACATTGGCGACGTCTGGGGGAGTTGTTTTGAAAATCGTGATATTTTCAATGGGGTAATGTACCAGTCCATATGGATTTTTTTGATCTGCTCAAAGTGATTAATACATTTAGAGTATGCTGCAGCTCGTGAGGCAGCCTCTTGCCAGATTGGAAGGTCAGATTCAAAAGACAGGTATCGTTCCCATTTCAACATATAGGGGAGTTTAGCCGTGTTATTAGCTGTGGTCAGTGCTCGGTAAAGGAGAGCAATCCCATGATCATTTGAATGCGAGGATTTGAAATGTCTCTGCAGCGAGCCATCCAAGCCCCCAGTGTCCACCAATGGGAGACGCAAGGAATCTAGAAAGTGACGCGTCTGCAGGTAGCGGTAAAATGTGGTGCGGGGGACACCAAAGGTCTCCATCAGTTCAATAAAAGGTTTCACCCCAGAATTTTCTCTAATCTGGCGAAGATCTGTCAGACCTCTGTCTCTCCAGTGGGAGAGAGAAAGGGACTCCACCGAGTGTTCCACCGCCAGCAGGGAGATATGGTAGTGTAAGAACCCAAGCGTGCTTCGGTTATGTCGACACCACACGTCCAGCAGGGCTGTCATAGATCTCAGAAATATTACGTCGTGTTTGGGCCTGAGAAGAGTCATTTCAAGCAACAGTCTGGTGGAGTTACGTGGAGCAAAGGTTTGCTCAATTTGTTTCCAAAGCGGAGAGGTTCCATCTGACCACCAAGCTCTTGCTATGGATAGATGGATTGCAGAGTAGTATGAGTATAAGTCTGGGACCCCCATTCCTCCCAAAGCCACTGGAGACATCAGCACTCTGGCGCCTATCCTGTGGGCTCCATAATTCCATATGAAGCGATTCAATGATGATTGTAAACAAGTGATAAGACGTTTGGAAAAAAGTAAAGGAAGACATCGTAGGATGTACAGGATTTTGGGTAAGTATGTCATCTTTACGATCTGAATCCTGGCAATCCATGAGAGATATAGGGTTTTAAGAGAATCCAATCCCGTTCTGATTTCACCAGAGAGGGTTTCAAAGTTGCGACGCACCATGTCTTTAGTTTGTGTTATTTGAAGTCCCAGATATGTAATCCCCAAAGGAGACCACACAAAGGGAAACTTTGACTGGAGCAGGAGTTTTTGAGATTGAGAGATGTTGATGGGAAAAACAAGAGACTTAGAGGCATTGAGTTTATAGTATGAGACTGCTGTAAACTCAGCTAACAGCGTCATTATGTTGGGAATGGTCTCCTCCACATTGGAACAAACAAAGATAATGTCGTCGGCGTAGAGCCCTATTTTGTGTTCAATATTCCCCACTATCGGGCCAGAAATACCAGGGTCCGCTCTCACCCTGGCCGCCAGCGGTTCCATAATCAAGGCAAAGATGAGTGGGGATAAAGGACATCCTTGCCTTGTGCCGTTTGTTACCTGCAACGTGGAGGAGATAAAACCCGAAGCTTGCACCCTTGCGTTGGGGTGAGTATATAATGCCATAATTGCCATCTTAATGTCCCCAACAATACCAAATCTCTCTAGCACCTCTACTAAATACCCCCAGTGCACTCTGTCAAACGCTTTCTCAGCATCTAAAGACAAGAGTGCACCAGGGGCATTGCTCCTTTCCATAATCTCCAGGAGATCTACGATGCGCCTGGTTCCATCAGATGCTTGTCTAGTTGGGATAAACCCGACCTGATCTAAGCCGATTAGGGAGTTAAGAACCTCCATGAGTCGAATCGCCAAGAGCTTTGCGTAGATTTTCAAATCGCAGTTTAAGAGTGCGATGGGCCTAAAATTCCCTGGGGACGTGGGAGGCTTGCCAGGTTTTGGGATCGTGGAGATTAGTGCTTCTAGGCTTTCAGGGCGAATCTCCCCTGAACTTCTCCAGTAGTTAAATAATGTTAGTAGATGTGGTACTAGTAGATCAGTGAAGGAAGTATAGTACAGGTAGGGAAACCCATCAGGCCCTGGAGTCAAATGTTTTTTCATAGTTTTGATAACGTTTCGGATTTCTAATTCTGAAAAGGGGGCGTTTAAAGCAGATTGTTGGGCGAATGTTAGGGAAGGAAGTTGTACTTTATCCAAAAATTCGTTTATCGCCTCTCTCGAGGGTTGGGGCGTTTGTGGGTCAGTGTGAAGATTATACAGTTTTTCGTAATATTTTTGAAATTCTTTTGTTATCAATAAGGGGTTTTTAATTTTTTGTCCCGTCGAAGAAATCATATGGGAAATTTTTGAGGCTGTTTGTTTTTTCCTAATTCTCCTGGCTAGGATATTCCCTGCCCTGTCGCCCATGCCGTAATATTTGGCGTTGCTTTTTTTAAGGTTAAACTCTACTTTAGCTAATAAAAGCGAGCGGAGGTCTTGTCTGGCTTTGGAAAGGTTTTCATATGTCGACAGTAGGGGATTTTGTTTGTGTAGGGTTTCCAGATTTGCTATTTTAAGCGTGAGAGATTTAATCTGGGCTTCTCTTTCTCTTTAAGCCTGGAGGCTAGTTGAATAAAAAATCCTCGAATAACCGTTTTGTGAGCTAGCCAGTTTATTTCAGGGTTCGTCTGTTTACTCTCGTTTACAATAAAGTAATTTTTAAGTTGGTCAGATATTCCAGCGACATGGTCAGGATTAGCTAGTAAATACTCATTCAATCGCCAAAGCGAGGTCGGGGCGACTTGAGCGGAGTCAGTAAGTTGTAAAGAGACAGGCACGTGGTCCGACCAGGTGATGTTACCAATAGTGGACGCTTGGCATCTGGAGAGAAGGGGGTCATTAACCAGAAAATAATCTATCCGGCTGTACGTGTGGTGACGTGATGATTGGTAGGTAAAGTCCCTTTCCTCCCCATGAGAGTATCGCCATATATCGTGAAGATGATAAGCTGAAATCAGGTTACCCATCTCACCACGGCAGTAGGAGGGGGCTGAGCAGTCCAATTGTTTGTTTACTGGGAGATTAAAATCACCCGCTATAACAGTGAGGCCCTTAGTAAGGGAATTCAATTTAGGGAATAAAGAGCGAAAATAATGCCGTTGTCTGACGTTGGGGCCATAGACAGAAACCAAGGAGTATAGAGTGTCGTTGATGTATCCTACCACCACTAAGTACCTACCTTGAGGGTCTGAGAACTGGTCAACTAGTCTGAAGGAGAGGGATCTGTGGATAAAAACTGCCACTCCTGCCTTCTTTACCTCAGCATTTGCGAAGTATTGAAAAGGGAACAAAGCTGATGACATTCGATGATTGTCACCTTTTAGCAGGTGGGTTTCCTGGAGAAATACAACGTCTCCTTGTAGTGTTTTGAGTTGCGACCAAGCCAGGGATCGTTTTACGGGTGAGTTTAACCCATTTACATTAATGGTGACACACTTGATGCTCATGGTGAGGCTTTCAGAAGTAACCGAATCTGTTAATGAGGTAGTAAATGCCTAGTTCACAATAACTTGCATATAAAGTAAGCTGTGGAATCAAAAGAGAGAGGAGACAAGGAGCATAGGTTCGGAAGTTCACATCTTGGTCACAGGGAGGAATTAGGAATACTTAACAAGACAGATTATAAAACAGGGAAAGAAGGGGTGGGAGGAGGAAGGGTAAGGATAGGGGAATACAGACAAAATCAAATTAGCAATATAAATCTGTAACGTAACAAATTTAAGGAGTAGATATCCCTAATAATAAGGATCCTCCAGATTCTGAATTTCTTTCTTCTTCAATATTGAAGGAAAGGGACACATTAAGTATCCAAAAAGGAGGTACTAGAAACGTACCTACTGGGGCTATCTATCCCACCAGAACACTTGGCAGAATATAAAAGAGATGAGAAAAAAGCGAAAGTAGTAAAAAAGATCAGTAGAGATAGAGGGAAATAAGAGAAAGGAGAGAGGAAGATAAAGGAAAGGGAAGGGATATATATTATTATTATGTAATAATAAAGTTAAGCGAGAGAATAGAGTGGATAAGAGAAGGAAAAACGGGAAAAGAAAGGAGAGGAAAAGAGAAGGAGAGAAAGAGGGAGGAAACAAAGGGCAAATCAGATGAAGAATTAGAAAAATGTAGCGTGCTAGATAGGGAAGTTTAGATCCAAGAGAAAGTGAATAAGAAGTGTTCAAAAGTCAGAAAAGGCAGGAATAGAGTCCCCACGGGCTATCAGGGTAAATATAAACATATGCTCACAGCAATAGTCAAATAGGTTCCAAGTGTTGTATAACTGGTTCCGGCTCTGCATGGTCTTCAGACTCGGGACGTGGAGATGGTCTATTGGGGAGCTGATCCCATCGTCGCAGTAGATCTTCCGCCTGTTTCGGGGAGTGGCACACATGTGAGACATTATCTTTTTTAATAATAAGTTTCATAGGGTATCCCCAGCGATATTCCACTTGACGTTCCCTCAGAGACTTTGTGGTTTCTTGAAAGGCCCTTCTACGTGCAAGGGTACCGGCCGAGAGGTCTGGGTATACAGCTATGTGTTGGTAGGCTTCCGGTACCTTAGCTCCCATCTTGAGCGCTCGCATAAAGTCCTCTTTAATCTCGTAGAAATGTATCCTAGCGAGGATGTCCCTAGGTAGAGCAGGATCTATCACTGAGGGCCTTGGAAGGCGGTGAATCCGGTCTATAATGATGTCTTTAGACCTTATGTCGGGAAGTATTGCAGCAATGAAGTTCTGTAATAAGTCTCTCAAATCAGTGGTGGGAACGCTCTCTGGAATACCTCGCAATTTCACATTGTTTCGGCGAGATCTATCCTCAAGATCTAGTGTTTTGAGGGTGGTTTTCTCCAGTTTATCCTGCAGGGCGTAGTGGGCATCAAGCAGTTCATTATGCGAGCGCACCAATTCTCCCATTTTACTCTCCAAATGGATTGTGCGAGAGGAAAGATCGTTGACCTCTCCCTCAATCCCTCCATCATGCCCCGCATATCTTCCTGCAACGAGGTACGAAGCCCCGCTAGGAGATCCCTCATAGCTGTATGAGTGACTGGAGTCTCAGCCTGAGCACCCATGCCCGATTGAGTGGAGGAGGTGGAGGCTGTGGAGTTTCGGCGTGAGGAACGAGTGGAGCGTTGTGGGGAGGATTGTTGGTGTGCCATTTTGGGTACCTTCTCGACCTGGGATCTTGTGGGGGCAAAAAATGCAGTCAGTCTATTAGATGAACAGCGTGGGTCTGGACGAGTTTTGCCCATTAAGTGCCCAGCAGGTGCAGCAAGGGTGTTATTTGGATTACACTGCTGATAGGAGCTTTAGGGATTCTTAACACTTGAGAAGAATCCTGCAGTGAAGTTTTATACAGAGAGATAGAACAGTGGTAGCACTGAGGTCAGGAGCTTGTTAGCTGGTAATGCAGAGTAGGATATCTCAATGTTGCAGAGCACAGAGGGTTAAGTGTGGATCTATTCGTGACTCTAAGGGCCAGTCTGTAAAGTCTATGGATGTTGTGTACTACCTTGAGTAGGTACTGCACAGTATGATAACTCTCTCACCTTCTCAGTTATGATCAGCCGTTTTGCGGTGTCTTTCCTCCTTTCCCGGGTGCTCCGTTTGCAAGGGAGCTTCCCGTCACTTCTTCCCGCTCTGTCGCGAGCTCCGTCTCCGCCGCAAGTCAGCTGTTCTGAGATGGCCGTCCCACCTCTCCTGCAGTCGCTTCCGTTAGTAACACCAACGGCACGCCGGTGTAAGGTGCTCGGTGTTAATATCCCGCGGCGCGGGAGATCTCAGTAGTGAGTGAGGGCGGACACAGTAGAGAGGCCCAAGATCCTCCCCTCCAGAGCAGCTCAATAAGTCCTCGTGGGGACGGTGCCTCGTGGCGGGCCAGGGGAGGGTGATCAAATCGGTGGAAACGACAGTTTATGTCGTTGCAGAGTCAAAATAAGCCCTTTGCCCAATGAGTCTATATAATATCTTACTTGATGTGGCCCAATGTTCCCCAAATCTCTGGTAAATGCAGGTGGATGGCAATGGATTCCACTCGTGTTGATAGAAGGGTTACAGGCGGGGTATCTCTGGTCCGAGAGTGCTCCAAATCTCCTTCATCAATGTCTGAAGCATTCAGAGGCAATTAGTGCAGAAATGGTCAGTTTTAAAATCTCAGATGAGTGCTGAAAGTTGCTTCAAAGCCCGTGGGTCTCAGAGCTCCTGTATTAAGCAGCCATCATGGTCAGACGTCAGGCCACGCCCCCGATGAAGGTATTTTTGACTATTCTTCTTTACAAAACAATTCCTGTTCAGTTAAGTTTGATGGTCGCCGAGCATGGACAGCCCGCTTCAAAACATCCCACAGATGTTCAATGATATTCAGATCTGGGGACTGGGATGGCCATTCCAGAACATTTTAATTGTTCCTCTGCATGAATGCCTGAGTAGATTTGGAGCGGTATTTTGGATCATTGTCTTGCTGAAAGATCCATCCCTGGCGTAACTTCAACTTTGACACTCATTCTTAAACATTATTCTCAAGAATCTGCTGATACTGAGTGGAATCCATGCGACCCTCAACTTTAACAAGATTGCCGGTGCCGTCATTGGCCACACAGCCCCAAAGCATGATGGACCCTCCCCCAAATTTGACAGTGGGTAGCAAGTGTTTTTCTTGGAATGCTGTGTTTTTGTGGCGCCATGCATAATGCCTTGTTGTATGACCAAACAACTCAATCTTTGTTTCATCAGTCCAGAGGACCTTCTTCCAAAATGAAACTGGCCTGTCCAAATGTGCTTTTGCATACCTCAGGCGACTCTGTTTGTGGCGTGCATGCAGAAACGGGTTCTGTCGCATCACTCTCCCATACAGCTTCTCCTTGTGCAGTGTGCTCTGTATTGTTGACCGATGCACAGTGACACCATCTGCAGCAAGATGATGCTGCAGGTCTTTGGGGTGGTCTGTGGATTGTTCTTGACTATTCTCACCATTATTCTTCTCTGCCTTTCTGATATTTTTGTTGGCCTGCCACTTCTGGCCTTTACAATAACTGTCCCTGTGGTCTTCCATTTCCATACTATGTTCCTCACAGTGGAAACTGACAGGTTAAA
>JARQOC010000004.1:327137858-327172724 GCA_033576535.1 Allobates femoralis | reverse complement strand
AGGATAGAATAAAAGAAAAATCTGCCCAGTTAACACTTTGTTTCCTGGTGATTCTTGGTGGCAGCGCGGGCATTCCGGCATTTTGTCCCATTACAGCATTTTAAGTAAGTGGGTCTTTTGTAGTATTGCCCTAAGCAGCGCTGCAAAACATTGGGAGGCACCGCAATGCCCCTGAATGGAGGCGGCATGAGGGCCTCTTTAAATAATGTGCCCATTATAAGGAAATGGGTCTTTTGTAGTATTGCCCTGGGCAGGGCTGACAAACATTGGGAGGCACCCCAATGCCCCTAGATGGAGCCGCAGTTTATTCGCGGCCGCATCAGCCGAAACCGCACTTGCCCCACACTTACCGCACACTTACCGCAAGCCCCATAGACATAGCATGGGGCTTGCTGCAAGTGAACCGCAAGTGCGGCCGTTATGTGGTACCTGCGGCAGTTGCGTTTTTTTCACCGCAACTGCCGCGATCAGCGATTACCACTGATGTGAAAGGGGCCTAAGCTGGAGAAATGGTGCGTCTTCCCCAACAGATCACGCCTCCTTCTCCCAAAACACTTAGCCAATCACAAGCGCAGCACATGAGGCTGTCCAGAGCTAATAGCGGGGGCCTTCCTATTGGGTTGAGTAAGGGATGTGGGAGTGGGAAGGGGGACGAGTTCCACCGAGCAACCACCACTCAAGAGAAGCATGGCTGGATGCCTGTATGTACTGAGGGGAGGCATTGGAGGCAGCATATGTGAAAGGGACAATGCATCCTGCACCAGGGGCGCACATAGAAATCATGGGGTCCCATAGCAGAAGTTATAATTGAATTGGGCCCTTCCCCCGCACAAAAAATATTTGGTTCAGGCTGGATCACTCTCTTTCAACTTTGTAGCTGTTACAAAGTAATTTTCCTCCTTTTGAAGCCCCTAGATTCCTCTTTCATTGCCCCCATAAAGTACAATGCCAACAAAAGTGCATGATCCCCCACAGTGATGCCTCCCCCTGCAAAGTATGATGACCTGACTGTACCCCCTCAACTATCCTGCCACAGTATGATCCCTAACTGTGACCCCCACACAGTCTTTCATACAGTATAAAGGACCTTTGTACAGTACAGTATAATGGCCCCCAACACAGCCCTCCATAAAGTATGAAGGCGCCCTCTTAGCCCTTCAAGTATTATCATGCCCTCTACAGAGCCCCCCAAATATTATAATTAATTCCATATAGTATAATTGGCTTCATTAGTCCTCCATATATTATAATGCACCCCCATATTCCTCCTTATATTATAATGCACTATCATAGTCTTCCATATAACATAATGCACCCCCTGTAGTCCTCCATATAGTAGAATGCCAGCGGGCAAGCCTGTATCAAGGGCAAGGATACAACCTTTGAAGTATATGAATGTCAAACGTGGTGAAGGGATTAAATTACATTATATACTTGTATATAGCACACATATACTGGACAACAGATGCTCATTACATACATCATACATGTCCATAGTACACACATACTATATAACAGATGCACAGCAGGTACACATCATATACACAGAACATGTATGCAGGACAAGTGTATATACACACTTCAGTATACTCAAAACATATCCTAAATACACACAGAGACATAACCCACACACCACAGACACAATCCACACACAGACACAACCCATACACAGACAGAGACACAACCCATACACATACAGACATACAATCCGCACGCAGACATAATCCGCATGCACACAACCCACAGACAAACCCACGCAGATAAAGACACAGCCCACACACATACATACACAGAAATACAACCCACACACATGCAGAAATACAACCCACACACACAGAGACACACCCCACACAAAGAGACACAACCCACACACAGAGACACAAAACCCACACACAGAGACACAACCCACACACAGAGATACAACCCACACACAGAGACACAACCCACACACAGAGACACAACCCACACACAGACACAAAACCCACACACCAGAGACACAACCCACACACAGAGACAACCCACACACAGAGACACAACCCACACACAGAGACACACACACACACACAGACACAACACACACAGAGACACAACACACACACAGACACAACACACACAGAGACACAACACACACACAGAGACAACACCCACACACAGAGACACACCACACACACATAGACACACCACACACACAGACACAACCCACACACAGAGACACAACACACACACAGACACAACCCACACACAGAGACACAACACACACACAGACACAACACACACAGAGACACAACACACACCCCACACACAGAGACACACCACACACACAGACACAACCCACACACAGAGACACAACACACACAGACACAACACACACAGAGACACAACACACACACAGAGACACAACCCACACACACAGAGACACAACCCACACACAGACACAACCCGAACACAGACACAACTCACACATAGAGACACAACTCACACACACAGAGACACAAACCCACACACAGACACCCCAAACACAGACACAACCCAAAGACAACCCAAACACAGACACAACCCACACACAGACACAACTCATACACAGAGACACAACCCGCATGCAGACACACAACCCACAGACAAAACCGATACAGAGACACAGCCAACACACATACATACACAGAAATACAACCCACACACGTGCAAAAATACAAACCACACACAGAGACACAAAACCCACACACACAGAGACACAACCCACACACAGAGACACAACCCACACACACAGAGACACAACCCGCACACACAGAGTCACAACCCGCACACACACAGAGACATAACCCGCACACACAGAGACACAACCCCACACACACAGACACAACACACACACAGACACAACACACACATAGAGACACAACACACACACAGAGACACAACACACACACAGACAAAACCCACACACACACACAGAGACACACCCCACACACACACAGAGACACACCCCACACACACAGAGACACAACCCACACACAAAGAGACACAAAGCCCACAGAGACACAAAACCCACACACAGAGACACAACATACACAGACACAACCCAAACACAACCCAAACACAGACACAACTCACACACAGAGACACAACCCACAGACAAAATCGATACAGAGACACAGCCAACACACATACATACACAGAAATACAACCCACACGTGTGCAGAAATACAACCCACACACAGAGACACAAAACCCACACACAGACACAAAACCCACACACAGACACAAAATCCACACACTCAGAGGCACAACCCAAACACATAGACACAACCCGCACACACAGAAACACAACCCGCACTCACAGAGACACAACCCGCACACACAGAGACACAACACACACACAGAGACACAACCCGCACACACAGAGACACAACACACACAAAGAGACACAACCCACACACACAGAGACACACCCCACACACAGAGACACACCCCACACACAGAGACACACCCCACACACACACAGAGACACACCTCACACACACAGAGACACAACCCACACACACAGAGGCACAAAACCCACACACAGACACAACCCAAACAGACACAACCCAAACACAGACACAACCCAAACAGACACAACTCACACACAGAGACACAACTCACACACACAGAGAAACAAAACCCATACACAGAGACACAACCCACACACACATAGAGACACAACCCACACACACACACAGAGACACAACACACACACACACAGACAAAAAACACACACAGAGACACAACCCACACACACAGAGACACAACCCACACACAGACACAACCCACACACACAGAGACACAACCCACAAACACAGACAAACAACCCACAGAGATACAAAACCCACACACAGAGACACAACATACACACAGAGACACAACCCACACACAGAGACACAAACATACACACAGACACATCATACACACAGAGACACAAAGCCCACACTCAGAGACACAAAACCCACACACAGAGACACAACATACACAGGCACAAGCCAAACAATGACACAACCCAAACACAGACACAACCCACACACAGAGACACAACCCACACACACACAGAGACACAACACACACACAGACACAAGACACACACACAGAGACACAACATACACACACACAGAGACACAACATACACACACACAGAGACACAACATACACACACAGAGATACAACACACACCACAGAGACACAACATACACACAGAGACACAACATACACACACAGAGACACAACATACACAGACACAACTCACACACAGAGACATGGAGACACACTCCTCTGTGCTGTAGGGGTGGAAGTTGATGTACATGTGCAGCTTTACCTGCTCACAGCAGCTCAGCACCTCCCCCACTCTCTGTGTCGGGACTGTCCAGCAGGAGAGCTGTCATCTGGTGGATTAGAGCTGCTTCTCCTCTGGATCTTCCAGCAGAGGTGACTTCTCTCACCTCTGCACTTCAAAGACCGCGCCATGCAGGAGGTAGAGAGCACTGGCCAATTAGCTCTTCTGTCACTCAGTCTAATGTGAGAGGTTAATTGGCCAGTGCTCTTCTCCTGCAGGACACACCCCCTCTGTGAGATGCTGAACCCGGAGGGTAAAAGTCGCTGCACAGTGCACACATTAAAGTGCAGGTTCCCCCCTCATAGAGCGGCGCTGCACTGCATGAGATACTGCAGGATGTCACGGGAAGAAGAGCTGCCAAAGGCAGTATCTGATAGAGCGGCCCTTCAGCACCTCCGCAGATAGCGCCCCCCATTTTATCAGCAGGTGTAGCCGCTTGAAGCAACTGTCTCAACTTGCCTTATGATAGATGCGGCCCTGCGTGCATGAGGACCTTTTTAAATAATGTGCCCATTTTAAGGAAGTGGGTCTTTTGTAGTATTGCCCTAAATTGAAGGTGATGAGGTAAAAGTTATGTTGCGACACCACCTGTAGTACCTGGTGAGGGGTCACCAGCGCCACCACATTCCTCCGGAGGGCGTTGGTATTGCGGCTAGGTGGTATAGCTTTCTACAATAAAGCTGGACCTCCAGGCCAACGATGAGTAGAAGTAGAGAGGTTCAATGTCAGTAGCACAGAGACCCAGAGACAAGTTCACTCTCTCTCGGGTTTCTTTACTCGAAACAAGCATCTATTGATACAGGGTTCACAGTTCGGTACAGATGTATAACAGGTAGCCTTACGGGTGTCTGTAAGTGGATGCAAAGCGGTATGGAGGTACCGGTGTTATATCTTAGTTGACGAACCCATGTCCTGTGTTCCCTGCCTGGGATAATGTGTCCTGTGTCTATGTGTTTGTATGTGTTTGTGTTTGCCTGCCATTGTTTTCAATTGTGTTCGACGGTGTTCGACGAACATTCGACAAAGATTTGACGAACACACCCCCAATTTGATGAATCGAATCAAATTCGAACACTAGGGTTGTGGCTCATCTCTAATAGTGAGGAGACCTGGGTGGAAAAGTAGGTCTGTTTGGCGAGGTGAAGGGCAGAGTTGTAGGTTTTTAGCATGAATTTATAATGGATAAAGTTTTCTGGTGAGTGAGTTTTAGTACATAGGCGTTCAGCACTCCTACAGCATCCCTGGAGGAATCGAGTTTGTGATGTGAGCCAAGGCTGTTTCACTCTGTGTTTGGAGGTTCTGAGGGTGAGGGGTGCTACTTTGTCCAAGGTGCTTCTGAGAATGTCATTGTAATGATTTACTGCCAGATCGGGACAGGAGAATGAGGAGATTGAGGACAGTGATGAGTGTAAAGAGTCTGTGAATGTACGAGGGTTAATTGTCTGTGGATTTCTGTGCAAGGGTTTGTGAGCATGAAGGAGAGAATGTTATGGTCAGAGAGGGGAAGAGGTGAATTATTTATGGAGGAGGCTGAGCAGAGACGGACAAAGACCAGGTCAAGGTTGTTACCGTCTTTGTGTGTCTCCGAGGTTGAAAGCTGTGAGAGGCCAAGAGAGGTGATTAGAGATTGGAGCTGGAATGCAGACGGGGAGATGCGACTGTTTATGGGAATGTTAATGTGGCACCCCTGTAGACTGGTCACCACTAGATGGCACAGTAGCTGGGATTGGTAAGTCAGTCACCCCACACACACACAGCCAATACATACCCCGATCCCAAGTTTAAATTACTCTATGTCTAGCAATGGGATAGTGGGAGGAGCCAGGTGGAGGGTGGAATGTTAGGACAGAACCTGGTTAGGGATGGGAACAAAACAACAACAAAAAGAACAGACAGGAAAACACCAGGGAGGAGTGAGAGTGAGAGGCGAGTTTTTAGTGGAGTAGTAGTGAGAAGTAACAGACCAACCCAGACAAAGCCAGACCAGTCAGAGGAGAGGCGCTACGACCAGAAAGGACTGAGAGAACCCAGACCTGACGGCCTGTGCTGCTGTATAGCTAGCCGGGGTCCCAGGCTGAGAACCGAGGGAAGACAGAGGGGGTCCAAGGTGTGTCCAAGTCACCGAGGGACCATTCCAGAAGTGGCAGGGAAGCTGTATGCCCCAACCACGAACCCCGACGGGGTGCAGGGTCTTTATGTCCCAAGACCCAACCTCCGGTGCAGTGAAAGGAAGGCTGTCGTATTAGGGCTAGGGGACTCGAAAAGTCACCAACAGAAAAGCCTGTGGCCGCTGGACTGTAGCTAGCATGCAGAGAAGACCGAGGAGGCCTGAAAGTAGCATGAAAGGGGGTGTCGCAGATAAGCCCCCCAGCTGCTAAGACCGCGCAGGAGCCGCTGCTGTACTGGACTGTGTGTGTTGCAACAACTGACAAGCTGAGAGTAAGTAAACCTGGTTGTAGCTCTGAACAGTGTGAGACTTTGATTGTGCACCTGAGAGGTGGCATACTGACTCTGCAAGCAAGCAACAGGAGGCTGCCTGAGGGTACTGAGAACTTTGCACTACACCTACACGTCTTACGCGGTATCCCTGGGGACCAGCCCAGGGCAGAACATCCCCAGAGGTCCAACTGCAGCAGTGGCTACCTCTAGCCACAAACCATGGCTGGTGTCACGATAATTCATGTTTTTGGGACTGTGCACCCACCCTGTAGCCACAATGAGACTCTGCATTTTATTTGTAGCTTTGGTCCGGGACACGCCCTGCATAGGCAGGTTTTAATTGCATTTAGTGGCATATACCCACGAACGCAAGTTCACACTGCAGACCTAAGGCGATTAGAGTAAGACCCGGTAGAATGAGAGACCTTGCCGTGGTTACCGGGCTAGAATGTGATGCCCATCACATCAGCTAAGTTCTCATGTTATTCCTTATATAAGCTTTGAGTAGTTTTCTACTGTGCCTTTTGCTCCTGTTCACACTGTGCATTAATACATGTCAGCCATTATGCTTTTTTCTTGTTAAAATTTTTGGTGTTGGTGTGCAGCGGATATTTATTTAGTGATGATGAAGGATGGAGCAGGGATTTGTTCGGGCTGTTGATAATGAGATAGTCTCTGTGGATGGCAGGGGTGCGGGTAAGGAATTGACACACACATACTGCTGGTCGTTTCTTTACCTTTTACTGTGTAGTTGCAGGTTAATGTCCAGGGCACTGCCGGGTGTTCAGGATGCACTTCTGGGTCTCCACAGCGAGTGGGTGTAAGGCCTCCTTGTCTCTTTCCCCATGTGTGTGAAACGCCTGCCCCGTGTGAAACTTGGCTGGCCTATTCTACTCTCTTTTCACCTGTGCTGTCATTGGGAAAGCCTCAATGGACTACCGGTCTTCCTCTCTCCGCGGTGCCTGGCTCCCTGGTTGGTGACTGCGCAGGTGCCCGGGAGACTGAAGTCTCCATGGCAGACCGGTGTTCTTTACTGGGCCAGGTACTCTCCAGTAGACTCGGACTCTGGTGTCCGGTGTGCTGTTTGGGTGAACCTAACACTGGCTCCTGGGTCCCCACTTTGTTCTTTCTTTTCTCCTCACCTTCCGATCCCGCTCTTGTACCTTGCAGGACTACTCGAAGGCTGTTCAGGGTCACTGGCTCGGGCCTAACAAAACACTGACCACCAGTACGTCTTCACAGCTCTTGTAGCGTCTGCACACTCCAGCTAACTCCGCCCCAACACCAGTATTTATAGGGGATCTTGCCTAAAGGCAGCAAGTTGAGCTCCCCCTACTGTGCTGGGGTGGAAGGTGTTGTTTGTGTCTGTGTACCCACTGCGGAAACCCATCTGTGGTGTAGGTGAGTCTGTGGTTACCTGTGTGAGCAAAGAGCCACACTGCATACAGACCGTGGATTCCAGAGAGCACAATTAAAAGAGGGAGATGAAGGTGTAATTATTATTATTATTATTATTATTATTATTATTATTATTATTATATATAATAATTATGTAAGGTGTAATGTAATGCAGGTGTGTATAGTGTAAGATATTGTAATTTATAAGATATAGCAGAGTTGATAATGTATGTTATGTAAGTATGTGTATTAGGCCAAGGTGTATTGCAATGTTATACATAATGGTGTTAAGCTAATGTTGGTGAAATGTCAAATCTGTCTGGCAACAGACAGTGGAGGTCTGGGAAACGCCTAAGGGGGCATCACTGAGAAGAGAGCGGCGGCCATCGAAATGACAGTGTAATGGCTACAGAGGGCCAGAACAGTTCATTTGAGGGTTGGTGACAAGTGAGTGAGCAGTCCTGCAATGAAGACTTATAAGTGTGGGGCAAGTGTTGAACAGCAAAATGGGGGCCTTTATTGACAAAGGGTTGCAGGCAGCTGTGGACACTGTAAAGCCAGTGGCTGCTAGAAAAGCCCTTAGAACTAGGATAAGCAATTGATGAAGTATAGGAGCCATAGTGACAAACATAGACTTTTGTGCTCTATATCTGGAAAGATGCATGTTACCCAGCTGTCTCCCCATTCACCTGTGGTTTGTATTGCTGAATATAGGATGCTATCTGTAACTCAGGGGAAGGAGTCGGTAAATTGCTGAGAATATGATGGAGGATGTATACCATGTTATCCCCAGGCTTGGCCGTACACAAGAGATACTGTTTTTAAAAGTTGGCTCAGATTCCTTATTGAACAACAGAAACTGAAGTGTCCAGAGTGGACTGTGGAGATCTCAAACTCCGAAGAACCATCCCATACTCACAACACAAACACTCAATTTTCTGTAGAGCGCCAAGACTCTTAAAATGAAGCCGGCTATTGACCTGGGTCTTGTTACATGAGTGAAAATCTATTTTATATATTTGAACTGAGTTGTTTCTGCTACAAGCATGGGTTTCTGCAAGGCCATTTAGGTGACGGGCACAGTTGTATAGTTTTTTTGTAACAATTCTGTGAAAGATTGATCATTGTAATTCCAACTAAAGAACATACATAGTGCTTGCCATTATTCATGTGGCATGGAAACATGAGTGTGAAGAGGTTATTGACGAAGAGGTTATTGAAAGTGCCGCTGCTAATGCTGCAAAGTTCACAAGGTCAAGAGCTGGGCTGAAGAGCAAATCTATTCTTTAAATAGCACATGTTTTGCACAGCAGGAGGGTTGTAGGTACAGAAATATACATGACAAACATTTATATATGAGATCTTATAGTCAATGGAGTCCTCCTTCAGAGTGTATGCACTGCTGATTATTGGGGTCCTTTTTCTTGCTCCTATAGAGAGTAAGCTCTTATGATTAGCCTTGTCCACCCTCTCTTTTGTAGTGTCTAATCTCTTATGATCAGTCTCCTCCTTTCTCATTCTGTCTGTCCCATAGGGTGTAAGCTTTCATGGTTTGTGAGGTTCTCTCTAACCTCTCACCCACATGTATTTTCTAAGGAATGATTCACTTTCTAGCATTGAGATTCACACAATTTTTTTTATCTGCAAATCAACTTATAAAGGAAATTTTGTAAAAGTCGATGACTTAGAATTTAAAAAGAACCATACAGCTGTGTTCATCGTATTAATATGCTAGTGAGTCAGGAGATTTCATACACCAAGACATTTACAACATTTCATTGAAGGTGTACAGTCATGGCCAAAAGTTTTAAGAATGATACAAATATTAATTTTAACAAAGTCTACTGCTTCAGTTTTTCTAATGGCAATTTGCATATACTCCAGAATGTCATAAAGAGTGATCAGCTTAACAGCAATTACTTGCAAAGTCAATATTTGCTTAGAAAATGAAGTTTAACCCCCAAAACACATTTAAACACCATTGCAGTCCTGCCTTAAAAGGAGCAGCTAACATCATTTTAGTGATTGTTCCATTAACACAGGTGTGGGTGTTGATGAGGACAGGGCTGGCGATCAATCAATCATGATTAAGTAAGAATGACACCATTGGACACTTTAAAAGGAGGCTGGTGCTTGGTATCATTGTTTCTCTTCAGTTAACCATGGTTATCTCTAAAGAAACACGTGCAGCCATCATTGCACTGCACAAAAATGGCCTAACAGGGAAGAGTATCGCAGCTAGAAAGATTGCACCTCAGTTAACAATCTATTGCATCATCAAGAACTTCAAGGAGAGAGCTTCCATTTTTGTCAAAAAGGCTCCAGGGCGCCCAAGAAAGACCAGCAAGCGCCAGGACCGTATCTTACAACTGTTTCAGCTGCGGAGGTATCGGACTACCAGCAGTGCCGAGCTTGCTCAGGAATGGCAGCAGGCTGGTGTGAGTGCTTCTGCAGGCACTGTGAGGCGGAGACTCTGAGCAAGGCCTGGTTTCAAGGAGGGCAGCAAAGAAGCCACTTCTCTCCAGAAAAAACATCAGGGACCGACTGATATTCTGCAAAAGGTACAGGGAGTGGACTGCTGAGGACTGGGGTAAAGTCATTTTCTCTGATGAACAAACAAAAACCAACAAATTCTGCCACAATGCAAGCATTGATTATGCAAGAATGGACTGCTATCAGTCAGGATTTGGTCCAGAAGTTGATTGAGAGCATGCCAGGGAGAATTGCAGAGGTCCTGAAGAAGAAGGGTCAACACTGCAAATATTGACTTGCTGCATTAACTCATTCTAACTGTCAATATAACCTTTTGGTACTCATAATATGATTGCAATTATATTTCTGTATGTGATATAAACATCAGACAAACACAAATAAAAACCAGAGGGCAGCAGATCATGTGAAAATAAAATTTGGTGTCATTCTCAAAACCTTTGGCCATGACTGTATGTGTGGCAGTATAATAAGACTTACCATAAAGGCTTACATACCTTCTCTTTTTACTTCCTGAAAAATGCAAACAAATCATCTGAGAAAAGGGTGATTTTACAAGTCTGTTATTTTTTCGGAAGCAATTTCCAAATGTCTGAAGGGCCCATGTTTACCTGTTCAAAGAATAATATGCAAGCTTAAACACCAGGGAACCATGCAGTTACGTATCATGCTGTTTTAGGAAGGAAATGTGCTCAGGCTTCTAGAGATGAAAAGACTTTGATGCAAACAAATACAAATCCATATACAGTAAGAACAACAGCAAACAAAATTGTTGTCAGGATTCCAGCTTTTCCAGGTTACCTTTTGTGTCTCTTCACCCTTATCCAAGATGGCGTCTGCAGATTCATCACGTCCATGTATTTCCTGGCTTAGTGGTTAAAGAAAGGGAACCTGTCACCTGGACCTACCCCTGTAACCTCTCTCTTACCTGCCCCTGCCCCTTCCTATCTGATCCCTAACCATCCCTAGCTGAGGTAAAGGGGACCTTTAATGAGGGATAAAAAAAAGTTATATACTTACAAACTGTCTCCAGTTGGAGACTGGAAAGGCGGGCTCCAGGCTCAATTTTTCCTCCTCACTCTGTCTCCACACGCCTCCCTGGGTGTCCTCACACCCCCTTTGGCTGTGTGACATCTTCTTTGAAGTTCCCGCCTCTTGGGATCATGTGATGCCCAGGTTTGAACATCATAGCCGGCCCAGTGCATTGTGGGGCCGATAATGTGGTATTGGTTGGCTTCAATATGTGCACTGCACATGCGCTAGTGTGTTTAAGAGTTAGAGAGTTTGTAAGTATAACTTATTTTTCTCCCTTATTATAGGTCCCCTTTAGCTCAGCTAGGGATGGTAAGGGATTAGAAAGGAAGGTGCAGGGACAGGTAGAGATAGGTTACAGGGGTAAATCCAGGTGACAGGTTCCCTTTAAGATCTGGTCCGACATCCAGGCCTTGCTTGAATATTTTGATTTAATCTCTGGCTCCTCAGTACATCTTCTGACTTGTGCTCCATCTGTGGATGTTCTGTATCGACTCTTCTCACCTCCTTAGAAAACTTCTGCTCAGCTCACCTTCACCTTCACTCGGTTTGTCTCCCAGCATCAAGCTGTGCTCTGTCAAGGATTGTTTCTGCTGAGGTTTCTGACAGCCAGCTCTGCTGCACGCAAGCTCTGCCGCTCAAAAGCTCTGCTGCGGCCGTTTGTTTGTATATTATTATTTACAGTTGCAATACTCTAGACTCTTGGTAATTTGTATTTAGTTGCTCTGTGCTGCATTTAGTTATGGATTGCGTTACTCAGAGACTTTTCTGTTACCAGGTGTCATGAGGTGGTAAAGAGAGCGAGGTGGTAAGTAAGTTGGGCAAAAGGCAAACAGGGGAACAAGTCTGACCCTTAGACTGGGGTTCCCTGGCTCTCTCTGTTCACAGTATTACCTCTGAAGATGAGGATGTCCAGGCCGCTACCTTTGCTCCTGAACAGCCATAAGCTAAGTCCCCCTCACCTCCCCCCACAGATGCACAGCAACTCCCAGAAGATAAGGAAAACTCCAGGCAGAAACAGCAGGAAGCATTCAACACAAACTGCACTATGTCCTTACAGCACATGGTCTTGGCAAAGACTAAAACTTGCTCAGTGACATTTGCTGGTGGAAGATAGGACTATTTAAGTGCCAGGGGCGTGGTCACCTGAGAAACTCAAAACATCTTCACCTGAAAAGCCACCTCACACATAAAAGCAAACAGCAGCTTCTATACATTAACTCCAAATGTGCCAAAGGAAATGTATTCTCATTTAATCTACAGAGAGCTTTTACACATGGACTGCAGAGCAGTCAACATTTGACAATACCCCCCTCCATATGAGAGGCCTCTGGACTTAAACCCAGCCTGTCTGGAAGCGGTCTACATTTCCTGAGCGATAACCTGTGGAAGATATTATCAGTATGGCTTGGATCACACTTAAAACTTGAATTACATTCACCGCATCCAGATCCGGATGCGGTGAACGCAATTGTCTTCATACATTCAGCAATCCGGGAACCGGATTGCTGAAGCCGCTGAGTCAGCCGCTGAGTCAGCTGTTCATTTGAAAATCCAGGTGGGAAAGTCAAAAATAGAAAACCGGATTGAAAACCGGATTGCCCCGATCCGGTACAATGTGGGACCATAGAGCCCCATGTTATGGGGCGGCAGATTGCACCGGACCGATACAATCTGGGAGAATCCGGTTTTGATGTACCCATCAGGTGCAATCCGGCGCCCCATAACATGGGGCTCTATGGTCCCGGATTGCTCTGGACCGGGGCAATCCGGGAAAATCTGGTTTTCACTGAATGCTGTGATAGCAGCCGTGCTTTGCGGCCGCCGCCGTTCTATGCGGCTGCTGTCGCAAAGCAAACACACAGAAGAAGACTGCGGCCGCGGAAGACGGTGAGTGAACCGGCACCCCCCGCTCCCCCCGCAGCCTCCCCATCCGATCCTAAGTTCGGATAGGGTGGGGAGGTGGGGGGGAGCGGAGGATCCTGCTGTCAGGCGGCAGGGAAGCTGTCAGTGGCTGTCAGCATTTTTTAAAAGCCAGCTGCTCTTTACCGCTGGCTTTTAAACAATGAAATGGGGAATTGCAGGTTTTTCCTCTGCTGCAAGACCTCTTTATAGGGTCCAGCAGCAGAGGAATTACTCGCAATTACTCACTTCCCCATTGACTTACAGTGGACTGGCTAGACTCACAACGAATACCGAGTATCGGGACCTACTCATTATGAGTGTAGCGCGTCCGAATATTTTAGTACTCACTCATCCCTAGCCACCAGTTTTGCCATATTTCAGAGCTACAACGTTACTGGAGTATCAAAAAGCACAAGGTGTGCTGTACTCAGGGACATGGCCAAGGTAAGCATGGCTGAAAACGACCACCTTTGAACAAGAAACATAAGATAAAACGTCAAGACTGGGCCAAGAAATATCTTAAGGCTGATTTTTCAAAGGTTTTACGGACTGATGAAATGAGAGTGACTCTTGATGGGCCAGATTGATGGGCCAGAGGCTGGATCAGTAAAGGGCAGAGAGCTCCACTCCGACTCAGACGCCAGCAAGGTGGAGGTGGGGTACTGGTATGGGCTGGTATCATCAAAAATGAACTTGTGGGATCTTTTCAGGTTGAGGATGGAGTGAAGCTCAACTCCAGGACCAACTGCCAGTTTCTAGAAGACAACTTCTTCAAGCAGTGGTACAGGAAGAAGTCGGTATCGTTCAAGAAAAACATGATTTTCATGCAGGACAATGCTCCATCTCATGCATCCAACTACTCCACAGCGTGGCTGGCCAGTAAAAGGTCTAAAAGAAGAAAAAAATGACATGGCCCCCTTGTTCACCTGATCTGAACCCCATAGAGGACCTGTGGTCCCTCCTAAAATATGATATCTACAGGGAAGAAAAAAAGTACACCTCTCAGAACAGTGTCTGGGAGGCTGTGGTGGCTGCTGCACACAATGTTGATCGTACACAGATCAAGCAACTGACAGTATCTATCGATGGATGGCTGTTGAGTGTAATCATAAAGAAAGGTGGCTATATTGGTCACCAATTTTTTTGGGTTTTGTTTTTGCATGTCAGAAATGTTTTTTTCTAAATTTTGTGCAGTTATATTAGTTTACCTGGTGAAAATAAACAGGTGAGATGGGAATATATTTGGTTTTTATTAAATTGCCTAATAATTCTGCACAGTAATAGTTACCTGCACAAACAGATATCCTCTTAAGATAACCAAATCTAAAAAAAAAACACTCCAACTTCCAAAAATATTAAGCTTTGATATTTATGAGTCTTTTGGGTTGATTGAGAACATAGTTGTTGATCAAAAATAAAAATAATCTTCTAAAATACAACTTGCCCAATAATTCTGCACACAGTGTATTATTTGGAGGCAGTGCTGGGGTGCATATATTATTTGGAGGCTTTGCTGGGCTCTGTATATTATTTGGAGGCTGTGCCAGGCTGTATATATTATTTGGAAGCTGTGGCAGCCCAGCAGCAGCTTCTAAATAATATATACAGCCCAACACAGCTTCGATATTATATATACAGCCAGCACAGCCTCCATATACAGCCAGCACAGCCTCTATATACCCCAGTACAGTCTCCATATACCCCAGCACAGCCTCCATATACAGCTAGCACAGCCTCCATATACCCCAGCACAGCCTCCATATACAGCCAGCACAGCCTCTATGTACCCCAGCACAGACTCCATATACAACCAGCACAGCCTCCATATACAGCTAGCACAGCCTCCCTATACCCCAGCACAGCCTCCATATACAGCCAGCACAGCCTATATATACAGCCAGCACATCCTCCACACACAGCCAGCACAGCCTCCATATACCCCAGCACAGCCTCTATATACCCCAGCACAGCCTCTATATACCCCAGTACAGCCTCTATATATCCCATTACAGCCTCTATATACCCCATCACAGCCTTTGTATACCACAATCCAGCCTCTATATACCCAAGTACAGGGGCTGGCTGGCAAATTTTGGCTTAGGGGGCAAGCACACAGCAGTTGTCCATGAGCAGTGAGCCCAGACCAACATGACAGATAGCTGGGCAGCTCCAACACTGCTGCTTGACCACTGGCCTGGTAGGCATCTGCCCTTCTGCCCCCTGGGTCAGACAGCTCCTGCCCAAGTAAAGCCTCCATATACCCCAGCACAGCCTCCATATACAGCCAGCACAGCCTCTATATACTGCCAGCACAGCCTCTATATACAGCCAGCACAGCCTCCATATAGAGCCAGCACAACCTCCATATAGAGCCAGCACAACCTCCATATACTCAAGCACAGCCTCTATATAACCCAGTACAGCCTCCATATATCCCAGCACAGCCCCAATATACAGCCAGCACAGCCTCCATATACCCACACAGCCTCTATATACCCCAGCACAGCCTCCATATACCCCAAATCTAAAAAAAAAACACTCCAACTTCCAAAAATATTAAGCTTTGATATTTATAAGTCTTTTGGGTTGATTGAGAACACAGTTGTTGATTAAAAATAAAAATAATCCTCTAAAATACAACTTGCCTAATAATTCTGCACACAGTGTATTATTTGGAGGCTGTGCTGGGCTTTTGTATATTATTTGGAGGCTGTGTCAGGCTGTATATATTATTTGGAAGCTGTGGCAGCCCAACAGCAGCCTCCAAATAATATATACAGCCCAACACAGCTTCCATATACCTCAGCACAGCCTCTATATACCCCAGTACAGCATCTATATATCCCAGAACAGCTTCCATATACCCCATTACTGCCTGTATATACCCCATCACAGCCTCTATATACCAAATCACAGCCTCTATATACCCCAGTACAGCCTCCAAATACCCCAGCACAGCCTCCATATACAGCCCGCACAGCCTCTATATACAGCCAGCACAACCTCCATATACAGCCAGTACAGCCTCCATATACAGCCAGCACAGCCTCCATACACCCCAGCACAGCCTCCATATACTCCAGTACAGCCTCCATATACAGCCAGCACATCCTCTATATACTCCAGCACAGCCTCTATATACCCCAGCACAGCCTCCATATACAGCCAGCACATCCTCTATATACTCCAGCACAGCCTCTATATACCCCAGTACAGTCTCCATATACCAAAGCACAGCCTCCAAATACAGCCAGCACAGCCTCCATTTATCCCAGCACAGCCTCCATATACAACCAGCACAGCCTCCATATATACAGCCAGCACAACCTCCATATACCCTAGCACTGCCTCTATATACCTCAGTACAGCATCTATATATCCCAGAACAGCCTCCATATACCCCAATACTGCCTGTATATACCCCATCACAGCCTCTATATACCCCAGTACAGCCTCTATATACCCCAGTACAGCCTCCATATACCCCAGCACAGCCTCTATATACAGCCCGCACAGCATCTATATACAGCTAGCACAGCCTCCATATACAGCCAGCACAGCCTCTATATACCCCAGCACAGCCTTCATATGCAACTATCACAGCCTCTATAGACCCCAGCAGCAGCCTTCAGTTAATATATAATATGGTGGTTCTCCTGCTAGTATATATGTCCCCCATCCTGGCCTCACAGTAAGAAAAAAAACCATTATGCTCACCTTCCCCCCACTCTCCCAGGGCTGTGTCCTTTTATGCAAGTGCTGTCCCCACTGCATCCTTGCAGCAGGCTCCGGTCTGTGCTTCCTCCTCATTGCATGCTACAGTGTGATGAGGTCGCAGGGTGGTGGCTCATCACTGCTGCAGTCGGCAGAGGAGGAAGCTCCACAGCCCCAGCTCAATCTGCTAAAAATAAGCTGTGTCTCAAATCCCAAAAAATGAGAATGCTATGGATCATTGAAAGTTGGGCCTAAAGCCAAAAACATAATTCTTTTAAGTAATTGGTATCTAAGAACTCATTCTAACCTGAGGCACCATACTGAGATGTCAGTTTTACCATACAGTGAATAAAACCCCCCATAAAAATCATGAAATTGCACATTTTTTTGCAATTTCATTGCACTTTAATTTTTTCTGTTTTCTAGTGCATTATATGGCAAAATAAATTATGTAATTCAAAAGTACAAGAAAACTGTAAAGTAAAAAATATAAGCAAAAAAATTTCTCTTTTTTTCTATATTTGAGTCACAAATAGAAATTGTACAAACTAAGGTAATTTATATGTACTCCCCAAAAATGTAATAAAACAGTAATAAAAAAATGCCAATTTTACCACATAAAATGCCTCATACAGCCATAATAAGGAAAATTAATTCAAATGTTTCGGCCCACTTGGGCCTTGGTCATGCCTGTTGCCTTTGCTAAGGTGCTTAATTCAAGGACAAGGTGCTCTGTCCAAAAAGATCTATTCTTTCAAAGGAATGTCTTCCAGCTTTTGATCTAGAGATAGTGGGGGATCTTTAGATCCTTTAAGAAAATGTTGGATGCCTTATTTCATCTTAATGTATTCCCTGCGTTCTGTGCACAACACAGAAACAGCCCCCAACGCAGGGAATACATTAGGATAAAGATGAAATAAGGCATCCAACATTTTCTTAAAGGATCTAAGGATCCCCCACTATCTCTAGATCAAAAGCTGGGAAGACATTACTTTGAAAGAATAGATCTTTTTGGACAGAGCACCTTGTCCTTGAAAAAAGCACCTTAGCAAAGGCAACAGGTGTGACCAAGGCCCAAGTGGGCCGAAATGCATTGCTGCAGGTTGCTTTCCAAATAAATTCCTTTTGTTATCACCTGATACAAAGAGTGTGTGACTGTTCTCTTTAATACTCTCCTCACAAACCGCAGTCACAAACAGCGAGACAAATCCTTGCTATTGTCATCTTTGATCTGTGATGACAATAGTGGTGATCTATCCCGCTGCTTGTGACCGCGGTCTGTGAGCAGAGGAGACAGCGGATGCGCATAGACTGGGGGATGGGGTCTTCTCTGGAGGGGGTGGGGTTATATCCTGCCCTCCGATAACTAGGATATCACAGGATAAGCAATGATATGCCGGCAGGCACGCAGATAAGGCAGAGAGGGAGGGAGTGATGATCTGGGGCACATAGGATGCCTGACATTGTGCTGTCACCATGCACAATGTCAGACATCCTGTACCTGGGTATATAGTGACAGGGAGGGAGTAATAAAAAGAAACCCAGCCCCACATAATGACATTTTGCTGCTCTTATGCAAATGTGCTTTTCACTTTACAAGGACTTTATAACAATCATACATGTAATCATTGAAGTAAAGGTATGATTGCACTCAGTATCCCAGTGGCTGTAAGGCACTGGCTTCACTTTGTAGTCCTAAATCCTGCTGGTTTGCTCTCTTTAAGCTCCTGCAGTTTTAGTGCTTATTCCTGTCTTTGACCTCAGCCCGTTTATTATCTGTCTGATCATTCCATTAGCCCAGAATCCCTGTGTAAATCCATATCCCTTTAATGGGGTTAATGAGCAAAAGACTGGGTTCCCTGGAGACCTGATAGTGGAAGTGTCAGGGTGAGGAGATATATTTTATACCTTTTTGTATTCATATATATATAACATATATCTATCTTTGTATTTCATATAAGAAACATAAGTTTTTCCTTAATCTATATATATATATATATATTCAACCATTGAAGAAGACTGTTGGAAGCTGTTTGCTGGATTCTAGTGCCAGGGCGTACAAAGAGGCCCTAAGAAGAGACTTGAGATTCGCTACATTCCAGTGCCAGGAGGCGCTGGGAGGAAAGATGAGATCTCCTACATTCCAGAGGCCCGATGATGACACCTCAGCAGGAGGAAGGATGAATTTAACAGGAGAACAAAGAACTAATCATTAACATTAGATTTAGATATATTTGCTTAACCCCGCCTGATTCTGGTTATTGCATGCCTTTCCTTTCACAATATATAATGTAGTGTAATCGGAAATAAAGTTCAGTTGCTGATGACCGTTGTTTGTACCTATATAAGCACGGGCATGTTTAAGCTTGAACCAGATACCTTTGTCTGACTCAACTTATTTGGGTACCCCATGCCCTTAGTTTAATTTGGAGTGACTGGTGAAGGAGTGTATTGTCGCAACGCCCCGACAATTTGGCGCCCAACGGAGGGGCCAGCGATCCGAGACCCCCAAGGACCCGTGCCCGGATGCCCCTGGATGATACCCGTATCGGCTGACCTCAAGGACTGATCACCCTTCAAGGCACGGTAAGTGGAGATCACATTCATATGTGTGTCGCCCTTACAGTGTTTCAGCCGGTATTGGTTAATCTGAGGGTGTCCTTTGGGTCTGGGGGGTGACCGGTCGAGTGGTGAGACCAAGCGCGATCCAGCGCCACCCTCTGAACCAGCAACGACGAGACGTCGCCTCCTGCGCGTCCTCGTGTGAACACCACGCCTCCTCCACCGGTCATCATACCTCACTGATTAACCCTGCCCGTGACTGTTGTTTAATTGTGAACAAGAGTGAGAAATTGTGGAGGTCATAGATTGGGGACGGCTTAGAGAAAGGGATAGGAGACGCGGCCTCTGTGATATTGTATTTTCAGGTGACTAGAGTGTCCCGAGAGGGGACCATTTATAGTTCGGTGGAGGGATCTCGCGAGGAGACCGCCTCCCAGTAGATTGGAATATCGTGACAGGACAGTCTGTAATCACTGGTGTCCAGGATAGGGACAGAATACATCCATAGTACGTTGAACGCGAGGTTCCGTACTTCAGCGTGAGGCTCTATGGTCGTAGTACGTTGAACGTGAGGTTCCGTACTTGACCAGGTTAGGGACAGAGTAAATTCGTAGTACGTTGAACGCGAGGTTCCGTACTTGAGCGCGAGGCTCTATATTTGTAGCACGTTGAACGCGAGGTTCCGTGCTTAGGGGCACAGTGTTGATTGTCGTTGTCAGCGGCCTGAGCTGCAGCAGGGCGTAGTATTCTGTGAGTCATGTTGCGTCTCTTTAAACAGAAGAAGTCCGTACCCCACAAGCTAGATGAGGATGCTGTGGAAGTGAAGACATTAGTGGAGTCACGGGAGGGTAGGAAGGCAGTTAAGAATGTGGACAAGTTGTACAAGCACGCAGGATTGCCTTTGTCAGGGAGATTACAGCCATCCATGTGGAATGATCTTATTCAGAGAGAGAAAGGCAAATTGAAAGACAAAGGATTGTTAGAGCAAGCGCAAGCTCATCTGCGAGTTGCGCGGAGCCTGAAGAGTGAGGGATGGAAAGAGGTTGATGGAGAGGGAGGATCAGACGATGCAGAGCCTGTCTTTGGTTATAAGATGTCTCCGAACTGTAATTCTGCAGATGGTAAAATGGCCGCCGCGCCTTTGTTGTTGAGAACTCCACCCCAGCCACCACCCTATAATGGCGGCGACACGAGGTCCTCAGATATGTGGGTGTGTCCTGTTTGTAGTGCGCAGAACCCAGTCTGGGTGGAGTTCTGTCGTATGTGTGGGACGGCCCGCCCCGGGGGTCCTGCCCAGAACACTGACAGAAGCGGGGCACATTGTGCATCCGCCGGTGGCCATCTTGGAGTGTCCGAAACTCCTCCCCAGCCGCTATATCCACTGGTGACGGCTTCCGGCGAGTACTACCAGGGACCACCCCTTCCTGTGAAACTTCCGGTGCCGGCTAAGGCCGTTTCCGCTTCCGAGGTCCCCATTTCCGCTCCTGCCTCCATTTCCACTCCGGCCTACGGGCCTAGTCTTCCGGTACCACCCACTGTAATATTTGTAAACACACCGGCTCTCCCCCCGGCACAGGACAGCCTGGGCCCAGACATGCAGACCCTAATAAACTCTCCAGCCTTCCAGGTGGCAATGCAGGCAAGACGTGAAGCCATAGGTCCCACTAATGCACAGGAGGACGATGATGATGATTGGGCCGCTGCTCATTCTCCCCCAACTCTCTCTCCGGCACCAACCAATTTGATCCCTAACGCTCCGCAGCCACCGCCAGACCCGATTCATGCCCCTCAGCTCGAGACTGCCTTTAGGCCCTCCTTTCCCATGAAGCCTCAGCACCTGCTAGGCCCAGCGTCCCCGGAGCCCGAAATCTGGTTTCCCTGTCATTCACGTTATTACAATAATCCTCAGGGATCCAAGGTCCTTCTTACGGTGGGGTATGGGGATTTGACCACTCACCGGGTGGGGGCCGAAGTAAACCCAGCCAACTCTGGTCTGGCAAATGTAGGTGGTTTAGCCCAGCAGATAGTGTCCAAGGGAGGCCCGATCATAACACGGGAATGTGAGGCTTATATTGCTGCTCATGGTTTTATGCAGCCGGGAGGAGTTATGGCCACCCAAGGGGGAAATTTACCCTGTGATGTGGTGTTGCATGCTGTGGGCCCTGTATATGATCCCAATGTGCCCGAACGCAGCCGTGTAGTGCTACAGGCTGTCCTAAGGTCTGTGGTTACCTTTGCAGGGCAGCTAGGGACAAACACACTTCCTCATAGATCGCTGGCTATACCATTGATTTCCTCTGGCATTTTTGGTTACCCTCTGGGCCCTTGTATGCGGGAGCATATTGACGTTATCAAGGACTGTTTGCAGACTATTCCCAATCTCAATTTACAGGCAGTCAGGATCGTCTGCTACAATGAAGCCGGAATGGAAAGTGTCATGGCCATGGTATCTGAACATATGGTGCCGTTAATGCATGCCCTTGTAAAGCAAGAAGAGTTGCCACCGCCACCACGGCCTGTCCCTGGTGACACTCCAGCTGTAATATCACAGGATAAGGATGATGAGAAGGTGAGATACAAGCCCTTTGATCCAGTGCAGATTGATGCCATTGTCAATAAGTTGCCGGACCCTGATAAACAGCCCATGCAGTATGTGAGGAAGTTGGAGCAAATCAGACAAATTTACGGCGCTACCTGGGCGGATTTGGCAGGTATCACATCTATCAAGGCCTCAGGTTATTTCCTCCCCACAATAGAGAAGGAGATGGACTCTACCCAAGCAGGGCCCTTGAAAACATTCAAGTGTGGACAAGAATATATATCCCAACTCACAAAATGGGCTCAGAATCGTCTCTCTGACCAAGTTGGATCAATTCAGGACGTGCAACAGGAATCTGGAGAATCTGTGGAGAAGTATGCTGCAAGAATAACCATGCAATTCGAAGACTTGGTTTACTCAATTCATGTGAAAACACAGGAAACCTCGTTGGTCCGTGCATTTATTGAAGGTTTAGAAGATAAATTGAAGGATAAAGTCATGCAACTTCGCCCTGAATTACCTGATAGTCCTTTCCAACAAGCCCTCACCGTTGTGAAGAGTTTCCAGAAAGTGCTTCAGAGGGAAGAGAAGGAAGCCCAGAAGGCCAAGGCCAAGGAGAAGCCGGTAGAGGCCCCTGCAGCACCAGTCATGGTGTATCAGGCCCAGTAACGGTATAATCGACCAATATCGGGACCAAGATATCCACCTGATCGACATTACAAGAATAGACAAGATCAGGATGCTCAAGGGAGACCTCTGTGTTGGACGTGTGGAAGCACTGAACATATGAGAAGAGATTGCCCCCAGTATGTAGGCTATCAAAGGCCTCTTCCTCCACGTTCATGAAGCTCAGGCCAACCGGTGCCCACCTTCCCCGCCACTCGTGCTTCTTCATCTTGCGGTACAGTGACCATGGAAGTGGACAACCATCCTCTCGAGTTTCTTGTGGACACTGGGGCGGCCACTTCAGTTATCTCCTCTTCTCAACTACCTTCTACTGTCTCCCTGTCTCCAGATTTCCTCACATGCGTGGGGGTGGAAGGCCAGCAAGTCTCGTCGCCACTCACGGTCCCTGTTCCAGCTGGTCCTTTCTCTGGTGTCTTTACCAAGTTCCTGGTGTCTGAGACCTGCCCTGTCAACCTTTTGGGAGCTGACCTTCTTCAAAGACTTCGTGCTACTATTGTCTTTGGTGATCAAGGGATGGAGTTGCAGTTACAAGACCCTGCCTCCCAACAGGGCAGTGAAGATTGCTGTGTTCTCAAGGCTTTCCCTCTGATGATGATGACTCTACAGCCTTCACCTCCCTTACACTTGCCAGACTTACCTGATGCCTTGTGGTCAACTGGACCTGATGATGTGGGACTGCTCAAAGTGCCTCCAGTGCAAGTCCACCTCAAACCTGGACACCCATATCCCAGGGTACCTCAATACCCATTGAAGCTTGTCCAAGAACGGAGCCTTGGTGTATAAATTACCTCCCTTTTAGGTTCTGGAGTTCTGGTCAGGTGTGTTTCACCCTGCAACACACCCCTGTTTCCAGTGAAGAAGAAGACAGCCCCTGGAGACCCTCCAAAGTACAGGCTTGTACAGGACCTTAGAGCTGTCAACTCAGCCACTATCTTGGAAACACCTGTGGTACCCAATCCAAATACCTTGCTCTCTCAAGTGCCTACTTCAGCTACGCTTTTTACTGTCATTGATCTGGCCAATGCCTTCTTCAGTGTCCCTCTCCATGAAGATTCACAGTTTTTATTTGCTTTCACGTTTCAAGGTTCACAAATGACTTGGACCAGGACGCCACAAGGGGCTCAGAACTCCCCAAACCAGTTCACACACGCTATAAAGTTGGTCATGGATCCGTGGATGGTGGAGAACTCCCATGTGACACTTCTTCAGTATGTTGATGACCTACTCCTTTGTGGATCTGAAGAGAACCTGCCTGTTGCTTCTGAATCCCTACTTCTGTTTCTCCACTCTGTCAATTGCAAAGTCTCAAAGGCTAAGGTTCAATGGTGTAAAGAAAAGGTTATCTTCCTTGGACACTGCATCTCTCAAAACTCAAAGCATCTCACTGAGGACAGAAAACATGCCATAAAGGACATCCCATATCCAAAGACATACTCTGCTCTGCAATCTTTCCTGGGACTCATAACCTACTGCCGGCAATGGATTCCTGATGCTTCAAGACTCATGCAACCCTTGTATGACTGCCTCAAGACGGGAGGACCGGACTGGAACTATGCTGAAAACCCAAACATCTTTAACCAACAGCAAAACTGTTTCCAGGCTCTCAAGGATGCTGTTGTCAGTGCGCCAGCCCTGGGTTTACCAGACTATACTCAACCGTTTCACCTTTTTGTCTCAGAGTCTGAAGGTCATGCTTCCGGTGTACTAGCTCAAAAACGGTGACCGTTTCCGTCTTTTGGGGTATTACTCAGCAAGACTAGACCCTGTGGCTAGAACTGCTCCTTCCTGTCTCAAGGCTGTCCACTCAGCCCATGTTCTGCTGGACAGGTCTGCTGATGTTGTTTTGGGACATGACTTAATCATTTAAGCTGGACATGATCTATCTGCCGTCCTTCAACAAACATCTCGTAAACATCTGACAAGCCAACGACACCTCAGGCTTCAATGTTCCCTACTTCTGCCTTCTAACATCAGCTTCCAGAAATGTACTACCATCAATCCTGCCACTTTGCTTCCACATTCTAGGGGGGGACTACCCCTCTCCGATTGGAGACCACCACCAGATGACCCACATGATTGTATAGAAGCACTGGAATGCGATATTTCTGCACCACAGAATGTGGTGACACAGGAACTCTCCAACCCTGATTTACAACTATGGACTGATGGATCCCGATTTGCAGACTCTTGTGGCAAGTTCCATACTGGATATGCTGTTACCACTGAAACAGACGTTCTTCTGGCTGAAGCTTTGCCACCTCACCTGTCATCACAGGAAGCTGAACTTGTGGCTCTTCAACAAGCATGTTACTTAGCGGATGGAAAAACTGCCAATGTTTATACTGACTCGAGATACGGTTACGGAATCTGCCATGACTTTGGGCTCTTGTGGAGGTCCAGAGGGTTCATTACCGCTACAGGTACTCTGGTGAAACATGCACTCAGGATCAAGGCCTTGATGGAGGCGCTGGTATTACCTACACAAATTGCTGTGATCAAGGTTAAAGCCCATGGGAAAGTCAACTCAAGAGAAGCCAGAGGAAATTATTTAGCGGACCAAGCTGCTAAAGCTGCTGCCATGAAGAATGTTTCAGCAAAGTGTGAAGAAGAAGAAGACCCCCATTGGGAGGACATCCCTGAATTTTGTGATGCCTGCCCTTACCAGAGCCCAGGCTAAGGAACAAGCGGCTACAAAGGGATCTGATGCCTGAAGAAAACAGAAGGAGCTCATAGAGGACATGGAAATGGAGCATCTGCTCTCGGAGTTAACTACAAACCTGCCAGACCACCTGAAGAGAGATTGTGGGAAGAACAGAAATTGGTTTCTAAAGCAGAAGAACGGTAATGGAAAGAGGCAGGAGCTACCTGTCAGAACCGTAGATCTGCTGGACAGCATGGAATTCCCCCACTCTACAAAGTGGATGGCAAACCCTGTTTGCCCAGAAGAATGTACCCAGCTGTTGCAGCATGGGCTCACGGGTCAACTCATAGAGGAAAGAATCAAGCTTTAGCTTGCATCAAGAAGCTGTACTGGGCCCCAGGAATCTCCTCCACTGTTACAGCCTACTCAAGAGCTTGTCCAGTTTGTGCCACCTGTAACCCAACAGCCACTGCCAAAGTCCCACTTCAACATCTCGCCAAACCAGATTACCCTTGGCAGAGGATTCAAGTCGACCACATTCAATTACCAAAGTCAGGGAAGTATGAATATGTCCTAGTGGCTGTGGACATGTTTTCAGGATGGCCAGAAGCCTATCCAGTGACCAACATGACTGCCAAGACTACTGCTAAGAAGCTCATCACTGAAATCTCATGCAGATTTGGAATCCCTGAAGTAATTGAATCTGATCAGGGACCAGCTTTCACTGCTAGCATCTAAGAGGAACTGTGGCACATGTTTGGGACAGGTTTAGGTCTGCACACCCCATACCATCCCTCTAGTTCAGCTAAAGTTGAGAGAATGAACTCCACAATTAAGACCCAGTTGTTGAAAATGAGTCAGGACTACCCACTCCCATGGCCAGATTTGCTCCCTGTAGTCCTGTATCATATCAGACACACTCCGCAGGCTAAGCATGGGTTGACTCCTTTTGAGATTCTCTTTGGTGCACCACCTAAGATAGGAGATATCAGGCCCCAAGAATTGTCTGAAACCAATGATAAAGTTGTACAATTTGTGATTGCATTGTCTAAAGAATTGTCTAACATTTTACAGTCTCTGCTTCTCTCCCAGAATCTACAGGTGACGTGGTCCATGATTTTGTACCTGGTGACCTGGTGTATGTGAAAAAGTTCGTTCACAGAGACTGTCTTCAGCCAAGATTTGATGGTCCCTACACAGTGATCCTGGTCACTCCTACGGCAGTAAAACTCGAAGGAAAAAGCACCTGGATCCACGCTTCACACTGCAAAAGAGACAAAACCAGCTGCCAGTGAGTGAAGGAGAATGCTACTGTTGCTTCTAGTTTGGGGGTTGGGGGTACTCCAATTGTAAATAAGAATGCAAATGCTACTATCCTTTGGGTAAATTTGACGACCCCTGTAAATATCTGGCGTTTTGATTTTTGTGATATAGTCAAATGTCCTGAAACTGGAAGGGTGGTGGAAGGAACTATCCAATTTTACCTATGTGTCACCAGGACTAATAATGATAACTTTCTTGGTCAGATGCTGCCTGGAACACAGGAATTGATTGGGGATATAAACCTACTGAAGCTATGTTCCCCAAAGACAGGGTAGGTCGAAGCCTTCGTGAAAGAATGCACCTGACAGCCCTTTTGCAGCCACTTCGGGGTTGTAAATGGGGTAGAAGCTGTCATCCCCTCCTCCTTAACCTGGAGAACCCCCAATCTGCTGATCTACAGACATTTGTGCTAGGAAGGTATTACCATTATGTTTTTAATGTTGGATATTATGGGGGTTTAGGACATATACAACTTCGGGACATTAATTCCAGACCAACTAAGGCCCCTGCTACTGATAAGGCAACACCAAGTTCAAAATTACAGAATGTGCTTAATGAGGTAGTTCCTATTCCAGGTCTCAATTGGAAGGAGGTTTTTTCCATAGAAACTCAGACCACTCCCAGGAAGAATCTATGGTTGTAATGGGTAAGATATAATGTAAGGGCCCAGAATATCTCTGTAGGATATATTGCTTGTGCTGCTGCAAATACTCATCTATACACACACGCACTGGTTTTCCCTGATGACAACACCACTACCTGTGTCATGAAGCTATTGAAGGGTATAAATTCTACTGATTGTTCAGAATATGTTCCATTGATCCACAGAGAACCTAGAGTGAGAGTTCCAGGAGGAGTGATCGTATTAGCGGACAATTATACATGCTATATCTCAGACAACAACACAAATATCTCAGTGGGAATCTTTGAATCGGGGTTTTGTAAAGAAAACAGTACTATAAGTACAGATTTACTAGCCAAACACAGGCGAAATATATATATGATGTTTATTGGTTGTGTGGGGATGGTAAGCTCCGATCTAAGTTGCCCAATGCCTGGACTGGTCAATGCACCCTTATTAAACTGGCTATGCAGTTCAAAATTTTACCATGAGATCCAGAGTCTTCCAGTGAAACTACCAGGGAAAGGAGAAGTCTGGATCAACTCCATATGAGTTATGGAGAAGATCCTCAAGTGTATATCGATGCTATTGGAGTGCCAAGGGGGGTGCCTGACCAGTTTAAGGCCCAGAACCAGATATATGCTGGATTTGCTTCTTTACTCCCACAGGTACAAATTAATAAAAATGTTGATTGGATCAATTATATATACTATAGTGAACAGAGGTTTGTTAATTATAGCCGTGATGCTTTCCAAGGTATAGTCGACGAATTAGGCCCTAATACCAGAATGACCCTTCAAAATAGATTGGCCCTTGATATGATCCTAGCCGAAAAAGGGGGGTCTGTGGAATGGTGGGAGAAGAATGTTGTACGTATATCCCCAAAATTCAGGGGTAAATGGGAAAACCATGATCGCCCTTAAGAAAATTATTGGGTTAGCAACAGAACTAAAGACAAATGCTGGGATGGATACATCTTTCTTTTCTGGTTGGTTGGGTGGACTTAGAGGATTCCTTCAACAGGCTTGCCTGATACTAATTGCCCTAATCCTAGTTGGTTTGATGGCCCTTTGTTGTGTTATTCCCCTGTATAAAAAGGTTATTGCCAAGGCAACCTCAACTGGCACCTATCTCTGTGAAGATGTTGACCCATAAGATTTAGGAGATATTCCCAAAGATGTCCCTCTCACCAAGGATATCCCCTATTTTCAGATGAAGTCAATGAGATCAAGGGAGTTAATTTAGGGACATTGGGAGAACTCCATGTGAGGCTAGTGTAGGGTTCGGATGCCTAGGGGCCCTTCACAAGGAAGGAGTTTCTAAGGTGTCTGGAAGAAGAAATCCACTTCCCTTTTTCCCATCACATGGACAGTCTCGAAGGACCCTTTAGGGAAAAACTTAGTGTTTAGGGGGGAGTTGTCAGGGTGAGGAGATATATTTTATACCTTTTTGTATTCATATATATATAACATATATCTATCTTTGTATTTCATATAAGAAACATAAGTTTTTCCTTAATCTATATATATATATTCAACCATTGAAGAAGACTGTTGGAAGCTGTTTGCTGGATTCTAGTGCCAGGACGTACAAAGAGGCCCTGAGAAGAGACTTGAGATTCGCTACATTCCAGTGCCAGGAGGCGCTGGGAGGAAAGATGAGATCTCCTACATTCCAGAGGCCCGATGATGACACCTCAGCAGGAGGAAGGATGAATTTAACAGGAGAACAAAGAACTAATCATTAACATTAGATTTAGATATATTTGCTTAACCCCGCCTGATTCTGGTTATTGCACGCCTTTCCTTTCACAATATATAATGTAGTGTAATCGGAAATAAAGTTCAGTTGCTGATGACCGTTGTTTGTACCTATATAAGCACGGGCATGTTTAAGCTTGAACCAGATACCTTTGTCTGACTCAACTTATTTGGGTACCCCATGCCCTTAGTTTAATTTGGAGTGACTGGTGAAGGAGTGTATTGTCGCAACGCCCCAACAGAAGTAGCTAAGGCCAGCTTCACACCACTTTTTTGGGGTCTGTCCGGTGTGAACCGAACAGACCCGGAACCAATTTTGCCCCCCATGTATCCCTATGGTGTCGGATGGCTGTTTTTTGCCATCCAGTTTAGTGTTTTTCCGGGAGGATCTGGTACTTTTCATTTTTGGCACCAGACACAAAATCAGAGTCTGCATCATTTTTTGTGTCCGGTGCCAAAAACGAACAGAACCGGATCCTCCCGGATCTGAGGTGATCCGGCGCCCATAACATGGGAGCCTATGGGCGCTGAATCGCTCCTGATGCAGCAAAAAATCGTACCAGTTCTCGAACGCCTAGTGCTGAAAGAGCGGCGGCTGTGAAATGCAGCCACGCTTGTCAGCACCATGGACAGCCGCCGCTGAAGTTCAGCATCTGGAGACCTCCACGGATGAAATTTCAGCACCGCAGGCAGCACCCACGCTGCTGAAATTTAAGAACTGGACAGAGCAGACACTCTTCCTGCACAAAACAGGATCAGAGGTCACGTTTTCCCTCCAGTTCTGCTCGTCTGCTCGAGGCTTTCAGGTTGCATCCGGTGCATCCTGCAAAACACCGGACACAACCTGACAGCCAAAAATCATGTTGTGAAACCGGCCTAACATAGCCTGTTCATTGAAGTTCGTTGAAGTGCTATGTAGAGTTGCCGAGTGGCGACATATAGATCCACCATTACAATTCAACTAATGTGCATATTGGCCCCGGTCATCATTACCATTGAGCCTGTTTTTTATCTAGTTTTGTGTGTTATGTGCCTTACTTAAAGTGTATTTTATATGATATCACCTGTTTTGTTTTCGTGGACAAAGTTTAGTGACTCCAGATTTTTTTTTTTTAAAGTCTCAAAATTTGGCACAAAATCACTTCAGTTTCAGAATAAATTTCAATATCCATATTATTTTTGTCAAAATCATGTTGAAAACATGTATGTTATTCATGAACATCTGAATGAGGCGTTATTTTAAGAACTGGTTTAAGTGACCTACAATTTCATGAGATGGTAGCAGCTGAAGACCTCTTGACAGCTTGCACATTAGTCTCTCTTTAAGTCTGCCAGGCTACAATCATCACTGTTATGACTAAGGAATTTAAAGAAAATGTTAAAGGATGTAACCTTCAAGAGGTCTTCACTTTCTAAGTTTGGACCATACCAAACTGCATAGTGACCTACAAAATATTTTAGCATAGTTTTGTGAAGTAGATTGAAAAGATTTGCCCTCAAACAACATTTATTACTATTCCAGGGAATAGGTGATTAATGTATGATCACTGACAGCCCCAGAGTTGCAATGCTTGGATCCCTGTTAGGCTGCCTTCAAACCACGATTTTTAGCTGTCAGGTTCTGACAGCTGACCTGACAGCTGAAAACCATAGTGTGAAACCAGCCTTAATGACAATGGTGGAGTTCTCAACATCAAGGACTTCGTATTTACCGCAATTTTGTTGTGGAAAACTACTGCATTTTGCAGTACCAGCAAATTGAATGAGGCCCCTTTCACATCTACACTGGGTGCAGAATTATTAGGCATTATTATTGTATTTTAGAGGATTATTTTTATTATTGATCAACAACAATGTTCTCAATCAACCTACAAGACTCATAAATATCAAAGCTTAACGTTTTTGTTTAGTTGGAGAGGGTTTTTTTTTAGATTTGGCTATCTTAGGCTGGTTTCACACTGCAGTTTTTTTCCTAATCAGGTTCGATCAGGCTTGTCTGTCAAAACTAGCAGTGACTCCAAAACTCAGAACAGGTGTCAAAAGGTCTAAAAGAAGAAAAAATAATGACATGGTCTCACAAGTTCATCTTTGCCGTGGAGTAGTTGGATGTATGTGATGGAGCATTGTCCTGCATGAAAATCATGTTTTTCTTGATCAATACCGACTTCTTCCTGTACCAGTGCTTGAAGAAGTTGTCTTCCAGAAACTGGCAGTAGGTCCAGGAGTTGAGCTTCACTCCATCCTTAACCCGAAAAGGTCTCACAAGTTCATCTTTGATGATACCAACCCATACCAGTACCCCACCTCCACCTTGCTGGCGTCTGAGTCGGAGTGGAGCTCTCTGCCCTTTACTGATCCAGCCTCTGGCCCATCCATCTGCCCCATCAAGAATCACTCTCATTTCATCAGTCCATAAATCCTATCTTAAGATATTTCTTGGGCCAGTCTTGACGTTTTATCTTATGTTTCTTGTTCAAAGGTAGTCGTTTTTCAGGCCTTCCTTACCTTGGCCATGTCCCTGAGTATAGCACACCTTGTGCTTTTTGATACTCCAGTAACGCTGCAGCTCTGAAATATGGCAAAACTGGTGGCAAATGGCATCTTGGCAGCTTCACGCTTCATTTTCCTCAATTCATAGGCAGTTATTTTGTGCCTTTTTTGCCCAACACACTTCTCGTGACCCTGTTGGCTATTTGCCATGAAACGCTTGATTGTTCGGTGATCACGCTTCAGAAGTTTGGCAATTTCAAGACTGCTGCATCCCTCTGCAAGACATCTCACAATTTTGGACTTTTCAGAGCCCGTCAAATCTCTCTTCTGACCCATTTTACCTAAGGAAAGGCATTTGCCTAATAATTAAGTACACCTTATATAGGATGTCATTACACCACACCCCTCCTCATTATAGAGATGCACATCACCTGATTTACTTAATTGATAATTGGCTCTCAAGCCTATACAGCTTGGAGTAGGATAACATGTATAAAAAGAATCATGTGATCAAAATACTCTTTTGCCAAATAATTCTGCACACAGTGTATGCGCCCAGCATTTGCCTGCACTGCACTGGCACAATTGCAAGCGCAGGTGCACTCACATGCAAGCGCAGGCAAGCGCATAGATGCTGAGCCCTTGTGCCTGCTTCCCCGTTCGCTGCCATTACCTTCTATGGAGAGTGGACGGGAGCGAAATCTGGAAGTGCAGGTCTGCAGAGGGGCTGAGTCAGAGCGCATATGTCACTCTGGATGCACCAGAAACGCGTAATGCAAAGTTTCTGGCGCGACCTGAATAACACATGCTCTCTGACTGTGCACCTATTCAGACCTGTGCTTCCAGGTTTCGCTCCCATCTGCTCGCCATGTAATGGCGGTGAATGGGGAAGCAAGCACAAGGGCTCCGCATCTATGTGCTAATGCACTTGAATGTGCTTGCATGTAAATGCACTTGCGCATTCAATTGCGCTAGCGCAGAGCAGGCAAACACTGGGCGCAGAGATGTGAAAGGAGCCTGGGATTTCCCAAATTTCATGCACACACTGCTTTTTTTTCTTACAGATTTGAACATTTAGGCCCTGTGCACATTGTATTTTATCACGATTTTTGAAGGCCCAGTTCTCATTTAAGGCTGGGCTACGTTTGGCTGTGTTTGCGTTTCTATGCGTTTTTTTGCTAAAAATGCATCCAAATGCATCCAAAAACACATGGTGTGATCCGGTCCGGGGATGTCCGGGATGACCCTGACAGCCCCGGACCGGATCAGCACACAGAACTGGAGGGCTATATATGCCCTCCGATCCTGTGTGCAGCCGGATGCTGCTAATTGCAGCTGCAGCTGCTGATTTTTCAAAACCGCGGCTAGCATGGAGCTAGCCGCGGTCCTGAAACAACAGCGCGTGCAGCCACCAGTGTCCGGTTACTGGATCCTCCCGGTCCAGGGCAATCCGGCCCCATAGGCTCCTATGTTAGGGAGCACCGGATTGCCCCAGCTCCGGGAGAATCCGGGATCCGGCAAATTGGGGAGATTTTTCTCCCCGGACAAAAAAATGATGCAAGCACCATTTTTGTGTCCGGAGAGAATAATCCGTATTCTCCCGGATTGTCCCGGAGTGATGAAACCGGATGGCAGAGAGTTGCCATCCGGCTCCATCCGGCCCCATAGGCTGCTCTGGGGTCAAAAACCGGTCTGGGGCTGTCTGGTTTACACCGGACAGCCCCAGATCAAAACAACCGTGGTGTGAAGCCAGCCTAAGGCTGGAAACACACTCTCCTAATTACATGCGAGTCTCTCGGACGAGACTCGGATGAGACTGGATCAGTGACCCTGAATGGCCTTTCCTTCTCTGGATGGGGAGTGTGATGCTGCACAAAAACACAAGCAGCTGACATTCCCATCCAGAGAGGGAGAGGCCATTCAGGGTAATTGATCCAATCTCATCCGAGTCTCGTCCGAGAGACTCGCATGTAAGTAGGCGGAGTGTGTTCCCAACCTAAGAGTAAACATGCAAGAGGCCAGGAGCCATTTTGTGAACTGCAATTCATGCTACATCTTCACTCATTAGTGGAAAAGTTAAACTTCACCTGCCAGAAATGCAAGCTTGTGTCCTTGTTGAAGGAAAAGTCTAGATGAGATGTTGGCTACATTGAAAATTATTTAGGAAGCTGAGCAGTTCTTAGAGCAAAATAATCTTTTCAGAAAAAGAAGACATCTAGTTTTAGAGCTAAATATTGTTTTTATTTGTTTATATATATATATATATATATTTTTTTTTTTTTTTTTTTTTTTTTTTATTGTATTATTTATTTTTTATTATCAGTTTTAGTTTTTAAAAAACTTTTTTTTTGAAGAGCAAACCTATTTTATTGCAGAGGATCAGCTGCATGCAAGGCTATCTCTTCTACACTTAGGTGATAACAATTCATATAAAAATATGGCTATTAATATGCTTCACATACATGGTATTATAGGTTTGCTCACACTCATAAAATACTATATCATGGATATTCTTGAAAATGTGCAATCACTTTATTTCCTTTGATTCCATACATTTAGAATACAGATTTTTGACATGTGCAGAAGCACATTATATCTATCGTTAATATTGGATCTATCTGTGCATTGCTGCCCACTAGTCTTATTCAACATTCCTGATGAATTGGTGGTGAGCTGACTAAAGTATTTTCTTTTTATTATTTGTCGTCCAAATATGCCAGGCTTCAATAATTACTCCACCCAACCACAAGCTCAGGTGTTACCTGTGGCATGGGGAATGGAATTTGTAAGTCAGGTGCCTTTTGCAGTCCACCCCATGGAGGGGTTAATGAGGAGGTAGGCAACAGGATTGTGCCAACAATAATATCCTGTAAGCGATTGTGTCTGGGTACTGGGAGAGGCGGG